>JANVCC010000076.1:12455932-12743958 GCA_025345505.1 Todiramphus chloris collaris | reverse complement strand
AGGAGCTTTTTGGACTGGGTATGCCTGGCTGTATGGGCTTTCCAACAGATACCAGGGTGATTGGAGTCACCCATGACTACCAGGGAGGGTGTTCTAGAGGTCACTTCCAGTTGACTGTAGAAGGCTTCGTCAACACCTTCTTGGTTTGGTGGCCTGTAGCAGACACCCAGAACAATTTTATTCCCTTTTCCATGTCCCTTGACTTTTACCCATAAGCTTTCAACCTGTTCTACCTCCCCTCCTGGATAGAACCTAGTACATTTTAGTTGCTCTCGCACGTAGAGAGCAACACCAGCACCTCACCTTGCTGGCCTATCTCTTCTGAACAGAACATAACCTTCCAAAACAACATTCTAGTCGTGGGAGCTGTCCCACCACGTCTCAGTAATAGCAGTTATATCATAGTTGTATATTCTCACATATATCTCTAACTCCTCCTGCTTATTCCCCATGCTCCATGCATTGGCGTATAAGCATTTCAGAGAGGGGGTAGAGTTAATAGTTTTTAATCTTTTTATACAACCATTTATGGCCCTGAAAAATACAGTACGTTGTAATAGATTATCTCATATTAACTGTGAGGAAAATGTGACAAGATTCATTTTTGTGCTTAAAAATGTCCAGGAGGGTGACCCACAGGTAGAAGACCTCATTGTTGTTTAAAATTGAAGCTACTTGACCTGATGACTATGTTGTTCTGCTAAACCAATATGTATGCAAAAGCCAAAAGCCGGATGCATGTATAGAAGTC
Organism: Todiramphus chloris collaris; assembly: GCA_025345505.1. Lineage (NCBI taxonomy): Eukaryota > Metazoa > Chordata > Aves > Coraciiformes > Alcedinidae > Todiramphus > Todiramphus chloris. The sequence continues at coordinate 12,743,207 of JANVCC010000076.1, read as the reverse complement.
TAATTACCATTGATGTCAGGAACAGGAATAGTCATTTCTGACTGGAGGCCCTTGCAAACAACACCAAAAACTGTTGTATATCAACTTGGGCACTGTGTCATGCTGTAAATTCTCCTCTCAAGTATAATTTCTGACTTTGGGAAGGAATACCAAAGCGAGCACAACACCATTTCTCTCCAGGAAGGGGTTTTATATATTTGGACTTACGGTAACTTACGGTATATGATTTTGGAATTTTTAATCTATGTGGCATTTGTTCGGAGGAAGTTCTGAATCCAATTTTACAAACTCTAGGCACATGAATAAAATAAACCACTGCTGGAAGTTGTTTATATGCATGAGTTAGCCATCCGAAAAACTCATCATACGTGACTGCTTTCAGAATGTAAAGTTTTTCTTGTAGATTGCAATTACATTGCATTGTGATGCTTGCTTTAAAAAGCTTTTTTTTAAGGTTCTGGGTATGGCAGAGGGTAACACAAGTTTGGGCAGCAGAATTAAATGTTACCTCTAAGTGTAGCTTAACCAAATTAATATCATTGTTGGGATTATTTAGAGTATTTTTCACAATGCTCTATGTATACTTGAGAAAGAGCAACTTCACCTTCAAACATACATTTCTTTGTCCAGTTCATACTTGTGATATATTCACCAGTTCTTAATTAAAAATCAGATGTTAATGCTTCTTTTCCTGCTGTAAAATATTCTGCTTTTTGTCCTCACTAAGACTCTTAAAAACCATTATATTTATACTCAGAGCCCTGCATTCATATTTAGGCATGACTCCTGTTCACCTCAGTGTGTCTTGATGGGATTTTTGCCTGAGGTAAGACTAGAAGATGCAGATCTGACATTCATGCATTTTGACAAAAACATCTTCACACATTTTGAGCTCAGTGCTGACAGTATTGATCTTTTTTTTTCCCCACATCCTAACAAGTCAGTGCATTGAATATTTATTAATACAGGTGATATGAGGCCCAATTGTTGAATCCTGTCCGTGACGCCAATTAAAAATGTCTCATCCCACTCAGTGGATGATGAGGGAGGTGAATCATTATGATCCCCTGAAAGAGGCTGTCCCTGCATGGCAGGGCCACAGAGGCAGAAGAGTCACAACGACTTGGAGGAACAATATAAAACAATTTATTGGTTCTTCCCAACAACAATCAGGAAACAGTATGGATAAACTACGTATCAAGGAGAAAAAGAGAAAAGTGAGTAAAAAGAGGAAAAGATAGGGGGGAGAGGGAGGGAGAGGGAAAAGGAAAGGAAAGGAAAGGAAAGGGGAAAAGAAAGGAGAGGAGAAGAGAGGAGAAGAGAAGAGAAGAAAAGAAAAGAAAAGAAAAGAAAAGAAAAGAAAAGAAAAGAAAAGAAAAGAAAAGAAAAGAAAAGAAAAGAAAAGAAAAGAAAAGAAAAGAAAAGAAAAGAAGAAAAGAAGAAAATAGAGAAAGAAAAAAGAAATCACCACCCTTGGATCCAGTGACATCTCATGGGATCAGTCCAGATCTCCAGGTCTTTGGTGGTGGGTGCAAGAGATCAGTATATTTCTGCCCCTTTATACACTTGGGATATGGGTGGCATCCCCAATTTCCGTAAGAAGTGTAGAGAGGTGGTGCTAATTTGCATGAGCCCCTTCTAGTGTGGTGCCCACTCTTGCCCTCCCCTTGGTGTAGTCACTGCGATTAGCAAGAGAAATTAACTGAGAGGGAAAAGACCCCACCTACACAGAACTGACCTCTTCCTAGTGTTAACTTATCTGCAAGGAGACAAAGGAGAACAGACATTGAGAGCCACGGACAGTTCCTCGCTCCAGACAGGCCTTGCTCATTCTCTGTTCAGCTCTTATCACCACACAAGGTTTGAGACAGCAGTAGCTGGGCTCTTGCACTGACTCGTATAAATAACATAATAATTGAAACCAAATCTTCTTCCTTTTCTTTAGTGTATGCAAGGCTGAAGAATTGATCTAGATGCATACAATGTCTTTTAAAAAATACCACATGCATCAGCAGTAACGTAAAAGAAACTAGAATAAAGTGGACATTTTTTTAAAAATTAACTAATTTTTAATTTTAAAAATATTTTGCTGCCACCTTCTGGAATTTAATAAAATGTGCATCTCAGTTTGTAAGATGGACATAATTTATCCTTCAACAGCAACTTCTAACGTTATTACAGAGAAAGAACACATACACATCTTCTTTATTACTTTTAAAATTCATATTTAAAAACAAGCATGTCCAATTTCACCTTCCACGGAGAGATGGAATAGCATAGATTCAAATTTAAGGCTTTCATATGTGACTAGAAAAAAAAAATGTGCATCAAGCATAACTCTCAACAAATGTCATGAATAATCAGAAGATCAAGCATTTGGTCATAAATAAATATGGAAACAAAGAAAGGAGCTGCTCACAGATGATACACAAATGTCAATTAATCACTTACAATTAATTGTTAGTTTAAATTCAAAGTTAATTCTTAGAACTTGGGTCCTCTTTCCCCCAGGTGTGTTGTGGCCTTTGTATAACTGCACTGCTTTTAAAATATATCTCTACATAAATAAACAAGAGGCAAACAAGTCCTAAGGCTCTGGGCTCTGTCCTACAGAGTCCCTCCCTGTTTCTGTCAGATAGATTTTCTTCTGCATCACATGTGAAAATGTAATGCATTTTGGGGAAGATTAATATATGCAAATATTACATCAGTACAGAGAGCATGTCAGAAGTTCTTTATTATCACTAAGGCTAGCACTAGTCTCATTTCAGAAAAGGAGAGACCAGAAGCATCTGAAATGGTGAAAGAATTGAAATGTCCATATCTGTACATGGTCCTGAAGACTGAAGTTTTCTTCTGAAGCACGAGATCATTATTCCCAGAGCATCCTGGGCTTTGGGCACCTCCATCATTGATCGTACAGTGGACAGAAGACTTCTAAGACAGCCAGCTCTGCAGGGACGTGTGTTGCTTGGCAAGGTGTCTGGTCAGCTAGGGATTGGTGCTCGCCAGGTGCGTTGCACAACCATCTTTTGGGGAAATAAAAGTTGGAGTACCAGGAGGTGCAAGCACCAGGTGATTTACTTCTACACCACTATCATTCCTTCATTTCTAAAATTTCATTTAAATTAATGTACAGGTGCCATGAGATTTCTTTTTTTATCCAGAAACTCATAAAATGTATATTCCTTATAAAAAGCATTTCTATGTGAGGACTTAAATCCCAAGCGGGAAGTTTTGGACAATTACCTGATTATATGAGTGGGGTTGATTGAACCCGTGTGAGTCCTGTCTTCTGCTGTAATGGCATGTCCTGAGTGGCATACATATATACATATAGAGACATCCACCTGGCGGGAACTGGTGTGTGGGTTATATGTTGCATATGGGATAAATAATAAATCCAGATGACTTCAGGTGGTTTCTGCAAAGCAAGGGTGAAGTATGAAAGGCTCTGGGGAGACCTTATAGGGACCTTCCAGTACCTGAAGGGGCCCTACAGGAAAGCTGGGGAGGGACTGTTTGTAAGGGCATGGGGTGATAGGATGAGGGGTAAAGGATGTAAACTAGAGCAGGGGTGATTTAGATTAGACCCTAGGAAGAAATTCTTTACTATGAAGGCAGCAAGACACTGGAACAGGCTGCCCAGAGAAGCTGTGGATGCCTCATCCCTGGCACTGCTGAAGACCAGGTTGGATGAGGCCCTGAGCAATGTGGTCGAGAGGGAGGTGTTCCTGCCCCAGGCAGGGAAGTTGTAGCTCAATGATCTTTAAGGTCCCTTCCAACTCAAGCCATTCTATACGATTCTATGAATGAAGCCTGACTTTGGCCCTGGTAAGAAAGCTGCTCAGCAGTGACAGAAGGCCTCAGTTTTGGTGCGCAGACCCGTGTGTGCTCTGCTACATCCTCCTGCCTGGCCGGGTAGGTACGGCACACGGAGGGCCTCACGGTTCAAGGGGACAGGAATGAGCTCAGCGCTGCAAACTCCAGGCCAGAGCGCACCAGCTCCCGGTACCCGCCAGTCCTAAACGGGCAGCCGCTCTCCCGGCAGGACCCGAACTGCCCTTTATCCCATCTCCGGACCGCCCTTTATCCGGTCCCGCCTCCGAGGCGGCGTTGCCAGGCAACGGGCAGCGCCCCGGCGGGAGGGGCAGCGCCGGGGCCGGTCAGCTGGCGTGGGGCCGGTCAGTCAGCTGGCGTGGGGCCGGTGAGCTGGCGTGGGGCCGGTCAGCTGGCTGTGGCTGCCGGTCAGCTGGCTGTGGCTGCCGGCGGCGCTGCGGCAGGGAGCGGGAGGCCGCGGCCATGGCGGGGGCCGTTGGCGGCAGGCGGGCGGCGGGGCGGCGCGGCGCGGTGCAGGTGAGCGGGGCGGCGGCGGCGGCGAAGGCGGCGGCAGCGGCAGCGGCAGGCCCCGAGCGCCGCTCGTGGCGCCGGGGAACGGCGTCGGTAACGTTTGCCTGCGAGCAGGTTTCTTAAAGACAAGAGTGTCTTAAGACACCGTGTTCTTAAAGACAATAGGCACAAAAAAGCCGATTTGCTATCAAAATGCAAACTAGGAAGCAGGTTTCCTTCCTTGCAGACACCAGCAGCTGCTCCCCGTCCATAACCTGGGAAATAGTCGCTCTAAGAGGGGAACAGGCGGGCTTCCCCCTTCCTGATAGCCCCGCAGAAATGGCTCTGGCTGAAGGACCAGCGCTGGCCGACAGCAGGGGCCTCGGGAGGAGCGTGAGACAATCGAGCTGCTCTCAGAGCTACACTGGTTTGTGGCACAGGGTCTCCCAATCTAGAGACGCTGCTGCATTTCTTAATGTATTAATCCCTTAATAAGGCAAATTGCTTTTAGAATCCGTGTAAATACGGTGTGGTGTCTGTGGTGTCCTGCAGCAGGGAGGCCAAGGATCAGCAACAGGCCTCTGTGAAGTGCTGTTGTTTGGGGCCTGACACACGCACCAGGGTCTTGCACTGCAGCAGTCAGGAGTCTTTGCTCAGAGGTTGTCTTTGCTCAGAGGTTGTCTTTGCTCACCTCCTCTGCACGTGTGAATGTACAGACCCTTTGGGTTGTGCTCTTCCGTATGAAAACACAGAAAAGGGGGAAGAGTGTCACAGGATGACTGTCATTGCTGCTAAAAAGTGGATGAGAGATCTGCAGCATATGTTTCTTCTTCTGAAGAAATACAAATTTAATAATTATAAATATGTTTTTATTTTTATTTTAATATAAATTTAATAAATATAAATGTATTTCTTCTGAAGAAGAAATATAAATTAATACATGGAGGGTTGGGTTTGTTGGTTTTTAACACAGGAAGTACTGGGGGAATAATGATAGAGTGAAACCACCATATTTTATTTATCCTTCACAATTTTCAGTGAACAGGTTAATCTTTGTAGCTCAGTTTTATTTATCTCTGTGTGGGAGGGGGGAATTAATGCTGAACTTAAAGAAGTGAATCTTCCCTTCTGTGTAAAAGTTATTTGGGAAACCATTTCAGGATGAGCAACAAGAAGCAATTTCTGCTCATGCAGCAAGAGAGCCAACAGCTGAATACTCAGATGACTTTGAGAGTGATGAAGATGGCATTTTAAATGGTAAGACAAAATTAATTATTTTTCCTCGCATTCTTCCCTTTTTTAACTCCTTACTAGATCATAGAGAATCTTTGTGAGTCAATATGACTTATTGTTCACAGTACTGTGAATGAAAGTGGATGTGGGCAAAGGGAAAGCCATGTTGTCTTAGTGTTTTCCCAGTCTGGACAATCAGTAAATAAGGGGTGCAGGAAACACTGAAGTACATGCTTGCCTGGCAGTGTACACAAACCAGGAATAGCTTTGATCTGGCTGGTTTTCTTGGGCTGGGATGGTTTTGATATTTGGTAATGTTTATGTTTAGTCTATCAAGATTAGCCAAATGGCTCTTCCTCCTGATACGGTGCTGCATTTTAGGGAAATATGAATCATAAATATCACAATGTATTTTTAAAAGGATTCCTTTGGGTCCTGGTTTTCACTCATATCTAAACCATCTTTTAAAAATTTGTGGGATGCTTTTATTTCACTTTGCTGACAAGATTTAGAAAAAAGCTCCTCCTTCATTAAACAAGTGCATTGACTATGATGACATTCTTTTTTCATCTTTCTCAAGCATTTGAACTTTGAATTAAAGTCAATTAGAAATAACAGGCTATGGGAAGATAAAAATATATTTGTTAAATATGAACCTTAGCATTGGAGCAGCTCCTCTGAGTACCTTCTAGTAGATTTCAGATGGGACAGAAGTGAAGAGAATAGATGGGGAGGATAGATTCTGGTAACTAGATGTGCCTATCATTGTTCTTGTGGACATGCTTCCACTTCTTATGGCATTGGAGACATAGATTTTTAGATGGAATTTAAATTACATGTCAGATGAGAAGTAAGCAGTGACTATTTGAAGTATTTTCATTGGATTGGGTCCATGGAAACAGATTACAGAAAAGGAAATAGAATAAGGGTTTTGTTTGGCTTTCCAGACATGAGAGGTGCAGAAAAAGAAATGCTCAAAGGCTGAGGTAAGGAGAGTTATATGAAAAATACTTTTAAATTATAGAAGATATAGTTTCTATGTCACTTTTTTTTCCACTTGTCTCAAATGGAAGTTGATAATGTACTATTTTCAGGTACTGGGGAAGAACTTAATGAAAGTAATTCAGGTGCTGAAAGCACTAAGACATCAGTTGTAGTTGAGAGTCCACTCTCAGATGATGATCCTTCAGAAGACACAGCAGATTTGGAAAACGAAGCTGCTGATGACTTGACTTTATCCTTTCAAGAAAAGAAAATACTGCTTTTAGAAAGTGAAAATACAGGGGATGACAGAAAAGATGGTGAAGAAAAATGTTTGGAAAGTCAAAATGAGGGTAATGACCAAAAAAATAATGAAGAGAGTTCAGCTGCTGAGGAAATACCATGTGCTAACAGTCAAAGTGACAATTGTAATGACTTGCCTGTTCATGAACTACAGAAAAAAAGAAATCAAGAAGAAAACAAACCAATACCAAAGCCACGGGTGCACAAAACAAGAAATTCTTCAGCATCAGGTGAAAAGAAAGCATTTGAATGTTCTTGTTCTTATTTGCTTAGCCACACTACTGTATTTTATGGTGTTGTAATTTGGATTATTTTCTGTCTGAAGTATCATCTGCTTTGACTTGCATGGAATTCATTCAGTATCCTTCTAAAAATACATGTTTTTATAACCTCCGTCTGCCAGGGATTAAACTGAACCAATGTAGGTGTCCTGGGTTCAGCTGGGATAGAGTTAATTTACACAAGAATTTGGGAGGGAGCTCAGCCAGGACAGCTGACCCAAGCTATCCAAGAGGTTATTCAGTACCATCTGACAAGCTCAGTCTATATACTGAAGGAGCTGGCTGGGTGGAGGAGGGATCTTGGCTCAGGAACAGGCTGAGCATTGGATTGTGGGTGTTAACTGCATTGCACATCACTTGCTTTATACATTCTTTTATTAGTTTTTATTGATATTATTCTCTCTTTGTGTTCTTGTCTCAGCCCACAAGGTTTTATCTTTTTCCTCCAGTTCTCTTTCCCATCCTGCCCACCAGGAGTGGGGAGGAGTGAGTGAGCAAGTGGCCACCAGGTGCTTAGTTGCCAGCTGAGCCTAAACCACAACAGTTCCTTTTGGTGCCTGAAGCCCTGGGACCCAAAGGGTTGAGATAATGACAGATCTGACCAGAGCATGTTAAAACAAATTTGTTATACGAATATATTAGTTAAATATTCACTTGTCACAGTGGTGTTCTTCAGTTCACATGGCAGTGTTATGTAAATCCTCTGTGCACTACCTATTCCCTGCGGTGATGTTTATCACCTCTGGGGGAGGCATCAGGACCATCACTTTGCTGTACTGGATACTGTCGATTGACAATACGATTACATCACTGGTCATGAGATTAAGCTGGTATTTATATGCAGCATTGTTGTAGTTATTGCATCTCGGGCAGCTCCTCTCAGAATTTATTAGTAATTGCACCCCATCTATGGGGAAGACAAGGAGGGATACCTTCTCCCATTCTTATACCTCCCTCTTCTCCTTCAGACTAATTGCAACAGCTTTTACGTCAGCTTTTGAGGATTTTGAATCTCCTTGCTATGTTCAATACAGCATGCTTTTATTGTTATGTCTCCTGAATGTGTTTCAGGTCTTGTTTAGGGTTACAGATTTTTTAAGAATACCACCCAGAGATATGGCCCAAGGCTGGATAGTCATAAGTGGCATGCCATGTGGGAGAACATGAGCAGGTGTCCAGAGAACTTCCCAGCTCCAGTGGTGACTCACTCCCAAACAACTTCAGGAAGGACTTCACTTCCACAAACTATAGGACCCTGATAAAGGGATAGGATATTTGAAAGGAAAATGCTGCGGCTATTCATAGAGTCATAGAATTGTCAGGGTTGGAAGGGACCTTAAAGATCATCTAGTTCCAACCCCCCTGCCATGGGCAGGGACACCTCCCACTAGAGCAGGTTGCTCAGAGCCCCATCCAGCCTGGTCTTAAAAACTTCCAAGGATGGGGCTTCCACCACCTCTCTGGGCAACCTGTCCCAGTGTCTCACCACCCTCATGGGGAAGAAATTCTTCCTAATGTCTAACCTGAATCAACCTACCTCTAGTTTTAATCCATTCCCTCCAGTCCTGTCACTGCCCGACAGCCTAAAAAGTCCCTCCCCAACTTTCTTGTAGGGCCCCCCTTCGGATACTGGAAGGCCACAATAAGGTCTCCCCTGAGCCTTCTCTTCTCCAGACTGAACACCCCCAAGTCTCTGTCTGTCCTCATAGGAGAGGTGCTCCAGCCCTCTGATCATCCTCGTGGCCCTTCTCTGGACACGTTCCAGCACATCCATATCCTTCCTGTAATAGGGGCTCCAGAACTGGATGCAGTGCTCCAGGTGAGGTCTCATGGGAGTGGAGTAGAGGGGGAGAATCCCCTCCCTCGACCTGCTGGCCACGCTGCTCTTGATGCAGCCCAGGATACGATTGGCTTTCTGGGCTGCAAGAGCAACTGATGGCTCATGTTGAGCTTCTCATCCACCAGCACTCCCAGGTCCTTTTCTTCAGGGCTGCTCTCCAGCCAGTCACTGCCCAGCCTATATTGGTGCTTGGGATTGCTCCAACCCAGATGGTGGACCTTGCATTTGGCCTTGTTGAACTTCATGAGGTTGGCATGGGCCCACCTCTCCAGCCTGTCGAGGTCCCTCTGGATGGATCCCTTCCCTCCAGCGTGTCAGCTGCCCCACACAGCTTGGTGTCATCAGCAAACTTGCTGAGGGTGCACTCAGTGCCACTGTCCATGTCGCTGATGAAGATGTTAAATAAGATTGGTCCCAGTACTGATCCTTGAGGGACTCCACTTGTCACTGGTCTCCACCTGGATACCAACCCATTGACAACCACTCTTTGTGAGTGGCTGTCAAGCCAGTTCTTTATCCACTGAATTCTCCACCTATCAAATCTATATTTCACCAGCTTGGAGACCAGAATGTCATGTGGGACAGGGTCAAAGGCTTTGCTCAGGTCCAGGTAAATGATGTTGGTTGCTCTTCCCCCATCTATTGATGTTGTGACCTTCTCATAGAAGGCCACCAGGTTAGTCAGGCATGATTTGCCCTTGGTGAAGCCATGTTGGTTGTAGCCAATCACCCCATCATTATTCATTGGCCTCAGTCGTGCCTCCAGGAGGATCTGCTCCATGATCTCACCAGGCACAGAAGTGAGACTGAGTGGCCTATAGTTCCCAGGTTCATCCACCTTTCCCTTTTTGAATAGGGGGATTATATTTCCCTTCTTCCAGTCAGTGGAGACTTCACTGGACTGCCATGACTTTTGGAATATAATAGGTAGTGGTTTAGCAACCTCATCCACCAGTTCCCTCAGCACCCATGGGCGTATCCCATCGGGTCCCATGGATTTGTGCACTTTCAGGTTGATCAGATGGTCATGAACCTGATCTGCAGCTCTTCCACCCATCAGGACAAGCACTGCATGGGCTTAAATTGCAACAGTGGGCAAATAGCAGGAGGTTCCTCTTTGCCTTTTCCTTTCAGGTAATTAAAACTTGCTCTTCTGGTCCAGCCCTTCATCAGTGTGTGTCTGTGGAAGGTGTATGTCCCTCCATATTCAGGTTGCCTCCTTTGCATAGCACAGGAAGCCGTATTCACCCAGTGTCTGCAGCATCCGTGCAGCCTTTAATGGAAAGGTCCTTAAACAGGCATTCCTTCTCATGGGAAGTTTTTTATTTTGAAGATACTGAGCCATCGTGGATGTGTAGTCACATAGAAAATGTGAACTTTAATGACTGGTTATAAAAATAGCTACTTATTTTTTAATATGGAAAGCAGAAATTGGAATTCTGCTAATTGACTATGTCCTTCTACAAATTTAAAATATCAGAAGACTTCATAATTTTTTATCTGCTTCATAATATGAGAATAATTTCTGCTCTTTGATGCTGAGAGAAATTTATGTCTGGTCGCTACCTGTGACGGAAGATGACAACTTTGAAATTGGAAGGCATGATTAGTGACAGCAGCTCCTTTTTTATCTAGCCACATGATGGCACCAAAGTGCTAGATATTTGAAAGTGCAGCTGGACACTGCAGATCCCTCTTTCCTGGCCAGTATGCCTGTGTAGTTTGACCAGAAGAAAAAAATTGAAGTGCTTATTTTCTTCATGTGAATCTAAATAGTACAGTGTTACTAGCATATTGTCTTAAGTAGTCAATCGCTGCAAATTTTCTTACATTAGATAAATTGATCTCTGTCCAACAAAGGAGTTGACTAACCAGAGATTAATTAGGTTTTTTTTCTGCTCCTTTGATTTTCCTTGTGATTTATTGCATCGAAGAATTGTTGGTGCACTTGTTAGGAATATTGGTGTGACCTCTTAGCTCTCTAAACTTCACACTAACTATAAAATCAGACTTTATGCAACCGAATGTGCTGGATAGTCATGGTGATTCTCCCATTTCCTGTGGCAGATTTGTATGAACTAGGACTTACTAAGAAATGCTTCCTGTGGCAAGGTGCAGAATTAGATTAACATTTCTGCATGGATCAGCATACATAAAGAAAAATGCAGGTGGAAAGCTGTTGTGTGGCTTGGTCTTGTTGATAGCAGGGCAGGGGGAAGAAAACATGAAAGAGATGAGATTACTAAACAGGAGGAAGGTAAGGAGACAGAAGTCTGTAAGAAATGGTTGTGTGGTGGTTCTTATGCCCAGTGACTGCCTTAGGGAGGGAACAGAGACATCACTGAAGAAGCTGAAAATATACTGAAAACCCTTCTCTTCAACTGCATTTCTCATGATGTCTCCTCCTACCTAGGGTTATTCTGTTCTGCACCATGCAGAGAGAAGCAATCTTCCCTTTTTATCTTTGCTACTTAGGTAGCTGGACAACCAGAGTAGCAAAACTGTTTACTTACAACAGTGCTGTATTAGATACATGCTCTCTTCTGTATTTATGAAAACTCTGTTTCCCAACTTGCAAATAAGCCCTTGAGTCAAGTTGCAGTATATACAGAGTTAATGATAAATGGAAGAAGTTTTTAGATTAACTAAACATGACTGAAACAGTAATATGTCTTTTCATCTGAGTATATCGGTATTCCTTCATTAGATCACTCTGAGAAACCATCTCCTCAGCCAAAAAGTACGTTGAGAAAAAGTGGTCCTGTGGAAGATAATGAGCTTAATATCTCATAAGTAAAAAACAACTTCCAGAAATCACCTTTCTTCATTTTCAGCACCATCATCCCTAACTACTCTGAATGTGCAAGCCATGCCCAAGAAAAAACTGCTAACTGAAGGCCCTCGTCCTAAAATAAAACAGTTTATGTGTTGATTTTTTTACCATCTACATTGGAAACCTTGAAAACTAATTTTTATGTAGCTGACAAAATTTTTAGGGGGAAAAATAGGATAAAAATAAGAGTGGGAAAAAATGGTTTTGCTAGATAACATTCTTAGGATGAGGGTCTGATAAGAGAACATAATTCTTTTTCTTTCTAACTAGAAACAGGATTTTGTGGTGATTTGCAGCCTTGTATGCTGACTGGTTTTATTTCTCCAAATGTAAGCCAAGAACTATACTTCTCCCAGAGTGTTTGTTTGGTACAAACATTCTATCCAAGTATTATAAAGCCAACTTAAATTATACTGATTTGTATTTAATTGCTTGGTTTTTTATCTGTCACTTTCTGATCTAAGGGTCCATGTCTAGAAAGTACTTCACAATTCATTTTCCATTACTTTTACTTCCCACAAGGAAAGATCTGGAGACTCCGATTTACTGATGTGTGGAGAAGTACCTCCTGTAAAAGGTAGAACTTGGATATGTACAACCAGATAAATGTTACCATTTATACCTTAGTAGTATCTAATGGTTCAATACAAGTCTTCTAAAAATGACTGGTATTCTAAATTTCCTTGCTGCTGTCTTTCAATATCTTTCACATAACCTTGTGTCTCCTTCTGTTCTGGTTTTAAGAATGGCCCAGCCTCATTCTTGCAGTTATGTCCAAGTACATTATCATACCAGGTATTGAAAAATTTGGCCCCAGAGGTATCCCAGAAATGGAGAGGAACAGATTAAAATTCAAGTATTTAGGTTTTGTACTTTGACTTATGTCAAGTGTATGCATCATTGTCTAAGCATCTTGAGACAAGTAATTTTGATTTCATTCCCTCTTTTGCAGTCAATATGGCTGGGATAAACCTTTCCCATCGTACTGCACCTTCTCCACAAGGTTTAACACAAACTGAGTAGTGGTTTCTTTTTTCAGGGGGTTTGCGTATCCTTAAGAGTTCTTAGGGGATGTGCAGACCCTTTAAGAAAATCAAATCTGTGGATTTCTCAGCAGTATCCATAGAACTTAACATTTCTTAGTCCCACTTTTCAGACTGGTTACAAAAAAAAAATCCATGGACCCCAGGCTGAAAAACCCTGGAACAGGCTGGTAGGCACCTTTTTTAATTTGTTAAGGGAATCATTCTGGGGTGTAAATAGCTATGTGCAGGACTGTTAGCAGGTAGATGACACAGACTGTCAGATGAAGCAAGAAGAATGCTATCTGTATGGCCTATGTAATATCTATATTCTTCACCCTAATGAGAGAAAAGATAGGACTTGGCTTGAAGAATTTACTGCAGAAACGTGAATAAAAGTTGAAAACTCAGGCAAATGTGCTTAGATCTGTGTTTAATTTCAGTTCTTTTGTGTATTTTGTTGATGCCTTGGATTAGAAAATTTGTTTGGCACAGCTTGATATTTTTAAGCATCATTAATGAAACAATGTGGAAGGAGAGTTTGTGAGGGGAAAAGGATATGAGCATCACCGTGCTGGGCTGGATAAATTCTCCAAGTGCAGGACAGCATAATGGGAAGAGAATAATAAAGGTGATGTTGTCAGGTCAAAGGAGGATGTAGAAACAACACTAATATGGAGTCTTCAACCAAAGTGGAGGAAAAAGGATTGGAAAAGATTGTTTAAACATGATGCTGAAATGTGGAAGTTTAAGAATTCCAAGCAAACTGATAAGACTTGTATAGCTTTAACTGTCAGGAAAAAAACCTACAATAATAGTATTTACAGGTTTACATTATTTCCTTCTGTCCCACACCCCTGAAAAGCACCACACAAGGAAAGTAGTTTTTGTTAACCAAATTGTTCTACAGACTTCATTAGTAGTTTGTTAGATATCAGAAGAGCTCATGCTGTGATTGCAATGGCTCTAGATTTTGGTTTTAATAAATAGATGTTTTATAGTACAGAAATAACAATACTCAGAAACAATGAAATTCTTATTAATGTGTCCTCTCAATCTTTTTTTCTCCCATTAGACCAAGATCAGAAGATGAGCACCAGTGACTGGAAACTGGAGGACAGTAGTAGGAAATCCCCTTTTGTGACAGAAGGAAGGATGACAGTGTATGAAGAAACAAGGAAATTAGAGAAGTCAACAGATGAAATGGTGAAAACACTGGAAGGGCAAATAGTAACTGATATAATACAGGAGGTGTCAGTGAATGATGGGTCTGAGCAGGAGGAGGCAAAGAACACTTCAAAAGACACTGTCAAGGTATGATTCATCTGTGTTTTACTGCTGGTTAGAACAAGATCCTGGAAGCATGATGCAAAGTTCTGTGAACTTATTGTTGGTTTCTTAAATGTGTAGAGATCTGTTTCTAAAGCTGACAATTTATCTCTGGCTTCTAGAGCTGAGCCTCTTAAAAATTCTGTATAGCTTTATGGAAGATACAGGCAATACCTTTTACACAAAGTGTTTTCTAACCTTACGTAAATGTGACATTTTCACCTGTGCAAAAGTACCTCTAATTGTGAGGTTACCTGAGTTGGAAGGAGCAGTGTGTGCTGTCAAGACGATGGAATCCGTGGTGTGACTTGAATAATGGATAAGATGCAAAGCACTTTATGATTTATCAAAAGAATGAAAATATGTAAATATATGTAATTCTTAAAACTAAATATTAAAAATAGTTAAAAGAGTGTTGATAAAATAAGAGAAACCAGATAAGAGAAACCATGTCCAGCTGGATTATTTTTATTTCTTTGCTTTTCTAAACTATAGATTATATTTTTACATAATACAAAGAAACATTTCTAGATGTTGTTCAAAAAGATACAGTCATTCTGAAAGTTTGCTTGCTTGGTTTATTGTTAGTTGTTTTGTTTTTGTTGGGGTTTTGGTTTTTTTTTACTTTCTTGCACTGTGCTGTACCTTTTCTCTATTAGAGTGGCTTTCTTGCATTTTTTTCAAACATCACAGAATCATAGAATATCTCAAGCTGGAAGGCCCCATCGGGATCATCAAGTCCAATTCCCAATGTCCTCATTAGCTTCTAAAAATCTCTTTCATCCTGATCTAGTTCTGTTGCTTGAAAGACACTAGAATTTTACTTTTCCTCTGTGTTTCTCAGAAACTAAGTGAAACAAAGGAGAGAGTTCTACAAAACCCAAAAGCTTCTTTATCTGACAGGTAAGAGAAAGATGCTATGTATCACAGCCAGTAGAGTGTAAGATGCATGTAAGCACCCTGACAATGCTGCTTCACTCTTGTTTTCTCTCAGCATTGTCTTCACTGCTGACAACCTCTGACCATCTGCGGAAAACGGTTTAGTAGATGTGGCATATTGTTAAAACCCTTGCTCAGGGTTTTATTAGATCAGACTCCAAGTCCTTTGCCAGTACCTTTGATGAGTGTGTGTCGCTGGATCCACCAGTGAACTCAGTTCATGATGCCTTTATGGGTTTTAAGCTGTTTTGTAGATGAAAGTGTAAGGAATTTGTGAACTTTCTTGGGCTGGATATGTTGAGGAGTGGCTTGGTTTGGCAATAATTAAACCCTTGGAAGAAAACAGGTTTCTTCCTCCTTTTCTTTTCCCTTATCACCTGCCAAGTGCATGCAAAAACAGAACCACTGTAACTTTTTGGTATACACTGAAATAAAAGGAACACTACTTGGTATCAGCTACAATATATGGAAAGATCATTACTATGTTTGTGTCTTGGTATTTTTATAGGTCTCTTTCTTCTGTGCACTTAAAGAAAAAGGGGAAATCTACACCTGTTTCATCACAGTATCTGGGAACATTAAAGGTGTTGGAGGATAAACACATGCAGAAGAACAGTGCAGAATTTGACAAAGCAGATAGTTTACGAGCAGCTGTTTTCCAGGTAGATCTTAAAAACAAACAAATAAAGAACAAAACAATCAACAAACAAAACTATGCATATAAAGATTCTGTTATAGGAGACAACACCTATTATTTTATTGAAATTAAAATTTCTGAGTGTATTCCTTCTATGTGCTTGCAGGTGTAATAATCCTCTTATTCTGTTGGCTGTGCCTTTTCATCAGATCTGAACTAAAAAGATAAATGAAAGGGACACACTGTGGTTTGTAATTTATTGTGTCAGACTATTTGCAGACAAATATAATATTTTCCTTTATTTCTACTTCTTCCTTAATGTAAAAAAGTGTGTCTTTTAAAGTTTCTTTTCCTGATACGTTCTACTCAGTTGGCATTCAGGAAAAGTGAAAACAAGTCTAGTATCCTCTCCAGAAGAATAATCGATGTCTATTCTGTGTAGAATTTCATAATGATTAATTTATGGGTTCCCACACATCTTTGCTGCTAATCTGTGTGAGGAAAACTTCATTAACATATGCTGTTCGTATTGGTATGTGTCATTAATACTTGTTATGGCTCTGGAACAAAATTTGTATTTTCTCCATAATTGTAAAGGTAAAATAGGCTTCATTTAGGACACTTTACCTCTGAGCAGAATACCAAATATATAGTTAAACCTTGAAAATTTAAGCCTGATTCTGCAACTGCCTCATAACACTTTATGGATGCCTGAAGTCTCACTCTTCTCAGTTGGATTACATTATCTTTAATTATAGGCTTTTGCAAGAGAGGCAATAAATGTAAATAATATTCCTATATACCAAGTCATAAGAATCTATATTGCATTCTTCTTTTTAATTTTTATAATGCTTAATTTTTTTGGTGGGGTTTTTTTAAGATTTTATGTATTTTACTTTTTTTTAAGATTCTTAAGATACTTTTGTAACTTGTAGCTATGATTTTAGAACCTTCGACGTTTTGGTCACAATGTTTCTGTTATCACAGCTTAGTCTTCCACATGGGGTAGTTATTTAAGTAGGACATGGAAGAATTAAGAGTAATTTTGATGGTCATTATATTGATCTCATATTTGCTATGCATTGCTCTAGTAATATTTGGGTTTTTTAACAAAACTTTTAGTTGCACCTTAAAAAGACTTTAAAAATATAAAAGTGATTCTTTATATAAAATATATAAAAATGATTCTTACAGAATTGGTTGGAAAAGAAAAGGGCATTTCTACTGGAGTTAAAGAGAGTTGAAAAGAAGAAAGCTGAACATCTAAGGGCTGATACTGAAAAGGTTTGTTCACATTCTTGTTTAAAAATAAGTTAACAAACTAGAATTCTTCGAAGGACGCTTACCTGTGCTTTCTGATGAATTGCATCGTTCTACTATTCTAAGGCATCTGGTTTTCTCTGAAGAGCATGAGGTGAGTTGAAACAGTAAATGGCATGGCCCACCTGTAATGGTTGCTGTAAAGAGTATGTGGCTTATGCTTTCCTACACATTCATATAACCTATGTTAAAGTGTGCTGCTTAGTTTAACTTTCAGGTGGGTTTACAAAGACCTTTGGTTGTTCAACACTTGAGGTGTTAAATTTTAATTTGTCATCTGTTAAAAAATGACTTTGCTCCCTATAACAAGAGATGCTCATCTACAAGGGACTGTATTTTGAATAGTACCATATACAGTCCTTAGACTTAGCTTTTAAGTATTTAATATGCTTCACTTCTAAACATATACATGTACTTTATATTATTCATATATTTTGCAGTGGTTTGTTTCATTTGATTAAGTTAAACTAAAAAGGAACATAGATATTTTTCAAAATTAATTTTGAGTATTACTTGGAATGTTATCTGCAGATCAATTTTCATTTATTTATTGCTGCATCTAATCCTACATTTGGCAATGAATTTAAAGCATACTATATCAATTACATTTTTATATTAAATTGTATTTAAATGTAGACTGTTATTTTTAATCCAGAAAGAAGCTGTTAAAAGAGAGGAAGCAATTGCATCTTTTGAAGCCTGGAAAAAAAAGAAACTAAGAGAAGCAAAGAAGTTAAGTGAAAAAAAGAAGCTTGAGGAGCTTAAGAAACAGGAAGCAGCAGAACAGAGTGAGGAGAAAACAGAAGCAGCTCAGAAGGTGACATATGTGCATAAATGTTTATGGTTTATGGTTTAGGAGATTGTTGAGAGTAATTTTGATAAATCCAGCCAGAGCTGCAAACAAACTAGATTCTAAAATCTAAACACAGTTAATTTTTGAAGAAAGCTCATATTAGAATCTGTTCTGTTGGAAGTATGTAATGTTTACATTTGCACACAAACAGGTATTTTTCCATATTTAGATTCTATTAACTGAACATAAAATAAACTCCTTATAAATACATTGGTAATGAACTATTACTAGGAAAAAAAAAAAAAACTTTTCTTTTTAGGTATAGTGATACCCACTTCTGAGCAATGCTACAAAGAAATATTCCAAAATTGGAATGTGTAGATATTATAATAATACAGGATACAGAATCCCAGAATGTTAAGAGTTGGAAGAGACCTCGAAAGGTCATCTAGTCCAACCCCCCTGCCGGAGCAGGATCACCTAGAGCAGGTCACACAGGAACACATCCAGGCAGGTTTACACAAGGGGAGTATTGACAAAAAGGTGAGGGGTAGGATTTCAAATGAACCTTTGTTTTTCTTCAGGCATTTGAAAAATGGAAAGAAAGAAAAGTGGAATATTTAAGAGAGAAAAGAAGAAAGGAAAAACAGTCTGAAAGAACCAGGAAGAAGGAAGAAGAGGAATTGGTTGCAGGGAAGAAGAGAGACAGCATGTCAGCAGTTGAAAAATGGTACTAACTCCACTGGGTTTTGGCATATTATTGTTTCCCAAATCTTTGCTTAAAAATGCATTAGGTCCGCTGTGAGTGCTTGATGTGCTTTTAATTGGAAGACAATGGCATGCTTGGGATGAGGCTCTTCAGTCCCAATGGAGAGAAAGTGTAACAATGAGAACAAGCTTTTCTCAGTTTAGGAACTTTAGTGCTTTCAAGGCCACTAACTAAGCCCAGGCAGATACTGCAACTGAGAAGTAAGATTCATTGAGTAGTAACGTATGTGATTAGTCTCATGCTTCATAGGAAGGAGCGTAAATCTTTATCTTATTGTAGAATACAATGTATAAATATAGATGTATTCAGAAGCAAATAAGATCTGTTTGCTGGAGAAATTGTTAGTTTTACAAGTCAGGAGTTTTCACAGACCATGTGCAACTTACTATTACAGAAGTTTTGAATCTAATTTTTTTTTTTTAAGATAAGTAAGGGAGAAAGTTGTACATAAAAAGTGATGCCTTAACAGAGAGAATAGTAGGTTCGGTTATACCTTGGTGATATAATATATAAAGGGGAACTTTGAGGATTTTAATTATACATTCTTGATCTTTTATTAAATGCATAGAATATCTTTTTTGACTCAGTTTAATCAATCAGTCACAGATGCTCCATTTAGTCTGTTACATGATGATCTCATATTTTTCCCTTTTGCTATAAGGAATGAAAAAAAGGAAGAATATATGAAACAGAAGAAAGTAGAAAAAATCCTAGAGAGAAGAAAGCAAGAAATACAACAGGCAAAGAAAGAAGAAAAAAATAAAAAGGCTATGGAGGAATATGAAAGATGGCTGGTATTTATTTTTATTTGCACTTTGCAGAACTAAAAAGATTAATGTAATGAGTGAGAACACTTTTGTCTTGTGATATAATGGCAGAGAAAACCATGAGTGAGAGGCAGAGGATGGCAGAATTACATAGCTAGTCTCCCAAAATTCTTGAGCAAAATGATAAAATATGGTGGGCTTGATATTTAGCATACATGGAAAATATATTCTCCCTACCTAGGGAGACACTCAGAGTGTTTTGAATTTCATAGTTAGAATTTCAAAGTTTTCATTTTTTTGACATTGCCCATCAGAAGCAACCATCTCTGAAGGGCAAAACTCAAAACAGGACAAAACCTGCAAAGCCAAGCAGCATCACCAACTGCAACAGTGAGAGCATGTACATTCAAAGAATCATTTGAAGTGGAGACTTGTATATCTTAAAATTGATAAATGCACTTGTAATGAGGTTTGACATTATTTCCATTTACTAGAAAGGGTGAAACTGTGATGCTCCCAATTATTTTTCCTACCACAGCGTACTTTGGTTACAATTGCGAAGCAGTAAAATAATCCAGTACTCTAGTCCCAACAGTAAGGCAGTTTGGTTTTTTTCCTTGCTACAGAAAGATAAATCATGAGAAAGATCACTCATGTTCTTAGCATATATTGTTTTCTTAAAGATATGTGATTTGACGTTTAAAGAAAACCTGCATTTTTCATCCTTACACTGTGACACGGTCATTCATCATACTGACTTTCAAGGTTTTCTTAGTTTGAGAGTGTTTTTTCTGTTGTCTCTTCCTTGTGACTTCTGGCGTGAGTCCTGTACATACAGTCTCAGCTGCCATTTACAACAATGGGTTCTTGCAACTTAGCTGGCTTAAGGTCCTTACAGAGATTCATTTGTACTGTCAATAGCTTAAATCTTTTCCAGAGTCTCAAGTGGGCTTTCTGGTTTTTTGGGGAGAGGATAGAGGAGAACTGAGGCAGGCAAATGTATGGGTGAGGAACAGGTTTTAAAAGGATGATTGTCCTCTACTTGGCTAACTTAGAAAAATGCAGTTACATAAAACAGCAAAAGCCTGCATGTTTTCCCTTCTCTCCATTTTCAAACCTTTTGAGTCTTAGGTTAAGGCTTTTAAGATCTTCTTTGATCCGGTCCCCTGTTGGAATACCTCTGATTTCTGTAGTCATCAGTAAGAGGTGTTTGGTCCCCTTTCTCATGTGATTTCCAGCTCAGTTTTGTCAAATGATTAATGTCCAATCTCAGATTATTTCATTCTTAGTGAATATTCCTGGTTCCCATGGAAGGAAGTGCTGTGATTTGAGTAGTAGCTAACACTCTGTCCCAGTATTCTTCACTTCCTGAGACTGTCCTCAATTAGCATAGTCATACCGAAGCTTGAATGTTACTTCTTGTTGTACACTTGACTTCCTTGCTATCTTGGACTCTGTACAAAGGTAAAAAAATTAACCCTTTTTTGGGGAATGAAATTTGCTGCCTAACAAACACTCCCCTGCTCAAATTGTGTGTAAGTTTCTGAGTGTGATTATTAATATAAATTTTAGCAGTTGGAGGAATGACCGAATCGAAATGGATGTACCTGTGCCTACATAAGAATAACAGTTCAAAAAAAAGCAGGTGTTGAAGGACGTGATAGGTGCTGAATTGTGTGGCAGACATACCTCTAAAACAATCTTATTTTCAGTGTCTATGTGCAAGTGTTGACTGATGTGACTCATGCCCAGTCTTCATGCTTTACTTTCTGAAATTGTGCTGGTTTTTGCAGCTAACATACCTTTATTTGAGAAAGTGTATCAGGCAATGGCTCTGTCATTGTGTTTGGCCAGATTCTCACTTTGTATAGTAACAGAGAAAATACACACATTCAGTGAATTGCAGGAGGGAAACTCCTGTAGAGTTGTCAATGTATTATCAAGGGAACTAAGGTGATATTTGCCTGCAGGTAGATAAACAGGCATCAAATCTCAGATGGCAGAATTGTGGAAGTCTTTTAAGTGTAATATTTTAAATAAGGTGATTTTTGATTGAAGGGAAATAAAATAGGAGTAATATAGTGGGAAGTATTCTCATGTGTTTTCATTAACATTCAACAGAAATAAATGTTTAAATTTATCCTCATCTTTCCTGAATCGGGTGTTGACCATAATGCATGGGTAGAACAGACATGAAAAATCTCCTTATAGTTCTTCTAAAACATAAGAAACACTCTGCTTTTATGTCAATGGAAATACTGTTACTTATACTTTTAGAGGTCATTGTGTGAATGTTTGATAATGTAAGTACATAGAGAAGATTATTTTTTAAGCATGAAAATAAATGCCATGAAAAAGGCTATTAACACTTGTAAAATGCAAATATAAAAAGGATAATCTTGAGCTGAGATACTTTAGTATGGCTGAGAAAATTTAAGCTTCTGATTTGTTTCTTTCATAGTACTACTCACCAACTAGTCTTCAAGCCAGTCTAGGTATTACACTTGATAAATGACCATACATACCATACCATACCATACATAAATGACAATACATACTACTGTGCAAGTGTCATGGAGTTCAGCGAGGCCAAGTGCAAGGTCCTGTACCTGAGTCTGGGCAATCCCAAGCACAAGTACAGGCTGAGTGATGAGTGGATTGAAAGCAGCCCTGCAGAAAACAATTTGGGGCTAGTAGGGGATGAAAAACTGAATGTGAGCCAGCAAAGTGCACTCACAGCCAGAAAGCCAATTGCACCTTTGGCTGCATCAAGAGAAGCATGGCCAGAAGGTCAAGGGAGGTGATTCTGCCCCTCTACTTGGCTCTTGTGAGACCCCACCTGCAGTACTGTGTTCAGCTCTGGGGACCCCAGCGTAAGAAAGTCATGCACCTCCTCAAGGAGGTTCAGAGGAAGACCATGGAGATGATCAGAGGGTTGGAATACCTCCCTTATGAGAACAAGCTGAGAGAGTTGGGGTTGTCCAGTACCTAAAGTGCACCTACAGGAAAGATAGGGAGAGACTTTACATAAGGGCATGTGGTGATAGGACAAGGGGTAATGGCTTTAAACTGGAAGAGGATAGATTTAGACTCGATGTAAGGAAGAAATTCTTTACTGTGAGGGTGGTGAGACACTGGAACAGGTTGCCCAGAATAGTTGTGGATGCCCTCTCCCTGGAAGTGTTTAAGTTCAGGGTGGATGAGGCTTTGAACAGCCTGTTCTAGTGGGAGGTGTCGCTGCCTGTGACGGGGAGGTTAGAACTAAATGATCTTTTAATCCAAACCATTCTATACCAGTGTCTCACACTTGCCATTGACAAGCACCTATTCTGAGGAGTAGAACGTGAAGAAGAATCATGTAGGAAATTTGTAATGACAGATAGCTTTAATTTCCTCTTTTTTTGAGATAGCAATCTTGATACCTGGTTTTTTTTTTTTTTTTTGAGAAAAGCAAGTATCCTAGATGTATTATGTTCTCCATTTTATGTGGTAAACATTAACCTAGTATGAGTTGATGAGAAGTAAGGCTGCTCTCTCATTCTCGAAGATCAGCGTAGTAAGTTTCTATGCCCTAGAAGTTTGATATTTTACCTTGAGGTTAAGCATGCTCAACACCTATTTTGGGCTTTCTAAAGCTGTTTGAAAACAGGAAATTCTGTACTGGGAGAGTCTCATGAGTTTGATGATTTTCTGGGTTAGAAACAACTGACATGGGTTATTCATTTCATGTGGCTTAATAAGATATATCTGAAAAAAACTTCCTATATTGGAATTTTAATCTCCTGGCATGTTGGAAATAAGACCGTTATCATTATTCCTTTTAAATGTTGTAAGGCTTCTGTACTACCTAAAATTCAGTTATTCTGTGGCAGTCATACTGCTAAAGAATGTGATCTTCCCAGAATTTTGTAAGTGAAAAATGTATTCATCTTACTAGACTATTGAATAGGAAACTTCCACAGAGAAATCAAGCCATACAATTGAGTTGATCTAGTATATGACAAGCTAGAGTTATTGATTTCATCTTTCACTATTTCTTTTACTCTTCTCCAGTTAGTGGAAATAACATCTTGTTTATTATTTTAGGGAAAATTTGTATCTGTTGTATCTTGTGAGCATGTTAACAGTGGTTAGGACTAGAACATAAAAAACAGTATGTGCTGAAGGCAGAGAAGCCAGTAAGTCTTCATGTCAAATTTATTCTGTTAAAAAGCAGTTAAATTAAGTCCACGTTATTTCCTATACACCGAGATTCATTCCTGAGAATTGGATCTTCAGACTTTTCAAAACTGAGACATAATTAAAAAATACAAAGCAACTTTCATTCCCTTCCTGGGTGGAAGTATGCTTTATCTTCAGTTTGGATTTTTCATACATGAAAAATGTAAATTTTTTTTTTTTTAAACTAAATTGGTTTGATGTGTGCAAATACTGTGAAACGGGAATGTGAATCATACCTGTGTTCCATTATAGAGCACATTCTTCCCAAACTCATCTCTACTGCTTTGCACATATCTTGTCATCCTTTTTGAAAAATATCACTAATAATGCAGACTCCTTTCCCCTTAGGGTACTAACCAGTTCCCTTTAGGAATTCCTAAAAAAATATCTTGAACTTGTTCTAAAGGCTCAAAGCCACCAGTGGTGTTCATCTAAGGAAGGTCTCTATGGAAGGAGAGAGAAGACAAAAACGTAGCATGACAGAAAAGAGTGAGAATCTTACAGTGCTACAAACTGGGTTTGTCTCAGTTACTCCGCATAATCCAGAAAGATAGAGTTTTCATGGAGATAATATTTTTTATATTATACTGTGATGAAATTTTGTATCACTTGTTTTGGTGTAAAAGGCATTACTTCTCCATGCAAACCTTGCCTGGCTTTTAAATAGCTTTACCTGTAACAACATGAAATAATTGTATATTTATTTAGCTAGAACAGACATTTCTAATTGAATTGGATCTTCAAATTTCTGTTAATCTGGGCTCTTTAGGTCTTTGTTAAAATCATGTTGATAGGGTTGTTGTTTCAGTGCATGTTATGCTTTTTAAAATTTTTGTGTATGTCACATGTATGGTCAGCATCAGTACAGTTTGACTGCTGCGTACGTGTGAGACAAGAGGAAACTTTCCCTCAAGCTCCCTCTTTTATGTTAGCTCTTCTACCCCCATTTACCACTCTGCTCCTTTAGCCACAGTTACCTCACCATTTCTTTTCTCACGAGAACAGGCAAACACTGCTAGGATCCTGGGAATTTGAGGATATGCAGTATCCCTCAGAGGGACAGGATCAGTTTATCTCAGAGCACCAGTTAACTTACAGCTGTCTTTCAAGGAGCTGTATTTCCACTGCAATGCAGTTCATACACATGAAAATCTGAATTGTTTATGGTGCTTTAAAATACTGTCTGATAGGCTGCGAAAGAGGAGAGGACCAAGGTTGGAATTTACAGAAATCATTAATCAGGCACATAAAGAATATTGCAAGTATCTTGCTTATCCTGCATCGTCCTAATTGCCCATTACTGTTTGAAACAATAGAAAATGCCATCAGAACCTAGCAGTCTTTATAAGTTAGATAGAGGTTTGTTTATTATTAATTTGTTTAATTCCCAATTTGTTCTACTACATGGCATGTAGGATTTACTAAGTACAAAAGGTTACAAAGATGCATCAAGTGTTCTTGTGTAATGAGAACAACATATTTAGCATTGTTACTTAGGTATCCTCCTAAAGAAAAGAATTCATTAAGATGAGACTAATTATATACAAGATATATACAGTACCTATCCAGTAGGCTTTCTCTTGGGCTTTTTGTAGTGCACAAAACCAGGCCATTCTTGTGACAGTCACCTTAATGGTAAATGACATGAAATGTGCAGCCAGTTGTGTTGCACTGTGCAGTGTGTGTGACTGAATCCCTAAAAGGGTTGTTTCACTGAGCTCCAAAAAGCAAACCTCCATTGCATGTTAACTTTTCATTTTACACAAGATAGGTATAACAATAATTGTAACTTTTCTGTTGGGAGGAGTTGGGGTTTTGTGGGGTTTATTTTTGCTTGTTTGTTGGGTTTTGGTTTGGGGTTAGTTTTTTTTGACACATATTTTTATTCTCAGGAAAAGAAAGAGAGGAGAGAGCAGCTTGAGAAGAAGCAGAAGAAGTTGCAGCCTGTCCATGGGGATGAAGTGCCTTCTCCCTGGAGTCCACCTGGAAAAGTCACATATTCAAGGAATTACTGAGCAGTGTATTGTCTTCTGTAAGAAAAGATGACCCACAAAGTTCTGACAATGGCTTATCATTATTTCAATAACAGCTGATTTTCACTTAAGCCATTATAGATGTTTCATCCTTTCTTTTTGCTTTATTTGATCTTTGCAGTTTAAGTAGATCAGTTGTCCCTTTCCATTGCTTTAGAAAATGTACTTTTTTTTTTCTTTTTTAATTCCACATTTAACTTAGTTTTGCTAAATCCTGTGTTACTACGTTCCTTTTTGATGAAAGTGTATATTCAGGATATGTAAGGCTGGGCTCTGGCATTTTTTTCACCTAAAAGTAGCAAAATGGTTTTCTGTAAGTTACTAGGCCATGCTGCTGGGGAGTTAAGTTTGGAAGAAACGCTTCATGGAGACGGGGGGAAGATGGGCAAGGAGATGATGGCTTTCCTGTGATAATATAAAGAAGACAAAAGGCAGAAACAGCCATGTGACAGTACAAAAGAATTAAACCAGAATCTATATAATTTAAAGTGATATAGGACTAAGACTGTAGCTGTGAAATCCACTTCAGGTCTTCATATACATTCTATAGATTTCCTGCTTCCTACAGGAAACAGAAGTTTTAGAGGCATGTTTAGCAGTTCACATAAAATCCTACATAAAAACTTTAAGGGCAGAACAGTGGTAGTCTTATGAGGCAACCTTAGGCACTGAAAATTATGTTTTGGAACTTAATTTTAAGGATACTGTGGTTGGTTTTACATCAGGTAGATCCTTCCCAAGCATGTTTTCGTCATTGTTAATGACCTAATTGCTGAAGTAATTTATTATAATTTCTTTATGGCTGTTTGCCTCTATTTTGGAAACAATGGCAAGTCTATGTGTCTTTAGAGATCTTCAAATCTCATTGGCCTGCTGCCTAAACACAAGCTGTTATTTCTGTTTGTATTTTCTTCTTTGAATTTTAATAATCACTACAGATCAGATTTGCTCTTCAAATGTGTGTTTTAAAAAAACCAAAACAAACCAGCAAAAACATCAACAACCAAGAAGTCAAAAAACCTAGTCTTTAAATTATAGATGTGTTTTCTCAAATGAGACTCTTGCTCCTGTTTAGACAGACAGCCTCCTGGGGAGTCAAAGGAGCATTTGAGAAGTAGACTTCCCTTTTTTTTTTTTTCACTTGAATCCTGAGCTGTTCATAAATCACAGAGATACTCATTAATTCTGCATTTCATGTAACATTGAAGCATCTCCACAGAAAAACCACAAGACCAGCAACCAGTATTTTCTTTAGTTTCCTGATGTTTCTTGCCTTTTTTTTTTTTTTTTTAATGTTTTAGTGAGGGTCACTGAAGATTTAGAGATGTTTGTTTTGTTCATAACAGTCTATTATGAGAATGTTGTACAGATGAAATTTACTGCTGGTATATATGTAAAAGTAAAATCAGAAGGATATCTATTCTATCTCGTTGAATATGATCCTCTAGTTCTGTGTATTCCTATTTCAGATGTTTTACAAAGTTTATCACAGGAAGGAGCAGGTGTGAGGATGCAAAAAAAGTTAAGATATATTTGTTAGAACATTAGGTAGCAGTGTAGTTACCATAATTAACCTAATTTATATCAATGAACAAATGTGGAGGAAGCCTTGTAAAATATTTCTTCTGCATATGGTCTATTGACAGTGTAAAGTAGTATTTGCTAATGTTGAGAGTAATGGTAAGGTTTCGTTGTTCCTCTAGGTTTCTAGCACTAGGAGCCTTGAATTCAGGTTTCGTGTTGTGCTGGTGTTAGGAAACTATAGCTATAGTATGATGGGAAGATGGAATGTGTAGCAGACAGCAGAGTTTTCTATACAGCTGCCTTGATCAGATCAGGAGAGCCTGAGGCAAAGTGTGCAGCCTGTGAGAAACAAGTCATCTGGATCATTATTTTTATAGTGTCCAGCTAGAGCAAGTAAGGCAGGTTTCTGTGCTGGAAGGCCTATAGCTGAGGGGTGCAAATGGAAAGTATGGTAGAGGGAGTGGCAGAGCTAGAAAAGGGTTTGTCATGTGCCTGTGCCTAAACTGAACACTGCATCTGTACTGGCTTTAGGCCTTGAGATAATTGGATGGAAGTCTTTTGACAGAAGTGGGAAGATATTGGTGACATCTTTCAAAGGAGTCACATACCAGCACTCACATAAATTCACAACTTTTCATTAGAAAAAGTTGTTGAAGATCTATATGTGTGGAAAAAAAGTTGATACAACTGTCTGTTTATCTTTTATTATGAATTTTGGGGAGCTTTGTCTAATTTTACATTGTAAAAACTTGGATATGTTACAGCATGATGCAAATGCTGTAAAAAACGTAGATCTGAGAAATATGAACGTATGTACATTAAAAAAGTGTACATGCATCTGCATAAATTATGTTACTGTGTTTGTTGATGACAGAGGAAAAATATTTTTTATTTAATAAAATATATTTTAGTATATTGTCCTCAATGTTTTCATCAGATCCTAGGTTACAGATCTTTATTAAAAACTTTAATGCATGTAAATGAACCAGGCAATGTCCCTAAGCACAAGCTATTCTTTTATCATTATTAATGTGACAAGTAGAGAGCTGTATTCCACTGAAGTCAAAGCTTCTGGTGCTACAATGCTCTCCTCCAGCTAACAGACTGGTCATGAACCTGCAGGTGGGCAGGGCAACTGCTCCCATCCTGAAGGGCTTCTGGGAGATCTGGGGACTGCAAGTTCTTCTCCATGACACAGGCAGGATGGTATCCAGCCTTTCCTCCCTGTAGCAGAAATATGTTTCCACTGACTGTAGGCAAAATATGAGCAGCGGTTAACTCAGCCAACAACTAAATACTCCAGATAACTTTCTATATTTCCCAGATTTGACTTTTGTCTAAGTACACCATTGTTCATTTTATTGTTTAGGTTGTCTACCACTGAAGGGGAATGTTGTCCTGGATTGAAATGGGAGTAGGAAAGATTTATATTGAAAAAGCTCAGAGAGCAAAATGAAAACATTCAGGCTTTTATTTAAACATATTTTGGCTGTCAGGTTGAAAGACTAGATACCAGTGAGGAAATAAAAGCAGGCAGTACCATCATTATGAAGTTTATCATTTGTAGAGACATTAGTGGTTATGAACATGGTGCTTGATACTGCACAAGCAAAATGGAAAGATGACTTGCCACAGAAGGCTCCCCATCCCAGAAAACATGTAATAGGCATTTAGTTAAAAACACAAGAAGAATGAGGATGGTCTTGGGAAGGCAGCAGTGGTTTCAGAGCAGGAGCCATAGTACAGTTTTATCAACAGATCCTGGAAGTTTGATTTCACAGTCCACTAGCTGCTGTCCTTACTTGCTGTTCTGCCTTCAGCAGACACAGCCAATGCACTCATTTTCCCCTTGACTCTTCTGCTGCCTATGTTGTCAAACATTCTTTGGTTTCCTTTCTTCTAACGTACCAAATTTCCCATCATTCCTGCTTAAGATACCATACTTAAAATGCTGTCATACATCACTTCCAAAAGAGATCAATCTACTCAAAAGAATCAATCTGCTTTCAGGATTGCTGTACACTTTGAAGCATTATTATAGCATTAAACTCTAACATCAATCTGACATTTATTTTTCCCTTAAGCAGATAGTAGAGAATCAAGCTGTTAAATGTCATTGCAGCAAAAATTACATTCTGCTTAAAGTTTCTATTATTCCTCATATGAATCAATAAAATGCAGGAACTGTGCACTAGAGAAATGCTCTTTGCAAATGGCTGTGCATTTGTAACGAATCCAAAGCAAAGGCTCTCATGATAATGACCCTGATTTTCAAGGGCAAACTATGTTTTTGTGTTACTAAGTATCAACAGAAAGAAAGGTTATGTGCAAATTTTATCAGGGCAATGATAGGTGGAAACAACAGGATTAATGGCCCAAGGCCAATGTAGCAAGTGCATGTTCAGAGTTACACAGAGCCTGTCTATTGATTTGCAACTCAAATATCCTTTCCACTATTCTGTTTCTGATTCACTTTCACCTTTTCTCACGCAGGTATTTGTTTTAAATAATCATGTACACTGGTCAAATCATTCAAAAAGAGCAGGGAGGGTTTTACCTATACAGGCAGACATTGCTGTCAGTCTATGAGCTACATGTAGAAGTAAAATTTTAAGGTAAGCATGGCTGCAAAACATAAAATCTAAAAAAATTTAACTGGCAAGTCTGTACTACTTGAAATTGCAGCCTCGAAGGAGGGAATTGAAGCATGCCAACCTACAGCCCAGGCTGAGCCTCTGCATCTGATCCCACTGAACCTGGTTTTCTGCAAGCTGTGCCACTGAGTTTGTATAAAGGTGTCCCAAAGGGACAGGCCATGCCACAGAGCTGTGATGCCATCCTGATCTCATGCACTGTCTCCCCACTGATGGGGTAAAGCGGGGTAAGGAGAAGACTGGTCAGTGGTGTTTTGTACAAGTTTCACTCTTAGTTACAGGCTGAATGTCTCTTTTCTGAACTGCCAAGGTTGGAGAAAATGCCTCTGAACAAGTTTCTGCCCACACGAGCCAGAGCAGGAATTACTGTAGGCAGGATGTATTATAGTCATGGATAGCAATGCTCTGTTTTCATCAACTTAAACATTTATTCCTTAAAAAAGTAATCTGTTGCCACAGTAGAGAACTCCCTGGGCAGTAAGAGAGTCTTACTCATCTTTAGCAAAACAGGAAGACACGAATTAGCACGCACATCTTCATTGCTCTTGTATGAGGCCTAGATTGCCCTGGAATACTATTAAGAATACTTCCGAGGAAAAAAGCAAGGATTGTTGTTATGGTCACATTTAAAATCTTAGCAGATGAAGGGACGGGTTTGTCATGCCTTATGAATCCTGAACTGTGTCTCTGCAAAACAGAGCAAGACTTTCAGGTGTTAAACGTCTGAACTTCCAGGAGATTTCACTTGTATTCCTGTCCAGCCATACCTGGAATAAACTAGAGCACTTACTCTTCACAGGCAGTGTGGCACAAGGTCATCGTTAAAGAGATTCTCCCAATGTCCCATGGGAACAGGTTAGAGTTGTTATCCCTCGTGTTAGACAAATGTAGTTTCTCAATCCCAAGTCAGGCCAAATCAGAGGTCAGAAAAGACTTAATTCCCAGACCTGATTTGTCTCCTGATGGTTTTCTTACAAAGTTTTAACTGCTCAAAGGTCATCATAAAGGCTTCACGTTCTGCCAGATTAATTCCCCTCACCCATCACACAGTCTTCAGTTGTTGAGGAGAATGGGAACTTGTATTTCATATATTTATACTGTGAGGTATTAAAGAGCTACATAGAAGTGTTGAACAAACCTCAGCCACCACCCCAGTGTGACCTGAAAGGTGCTTTAAGTCCCAAATTCTGGAAGTGTTGTCAGTAGCCAATGTGTCTCATCTCTAGGAGAAAATTCAGTGCATGAACGTTAGCATCCAAGTGTGCTGCAGATTCATCAGGTTAGCCAAGGTGACGCTAGCAGTATCATGCTCTGCTGGGGCTCACGTGATCAGTTCATGGAAATTTTCATGGAAAATGAGTGTTGGAGACAAACCTTAAACAGGGCAAGTGAAGAAAATCTGAGACTGTTCATTTCAATAGACTGTTACTAGTATGGCAGATATACTGAGACTCCAGGGGAAAGGCAGGAAACAGCAAGTACCTGATCATAAACAGAGGAGACTCTTGAACCACCTGACCGTGTGTTTAAGTAAAGTATATATTAAAATTATTTTGGGAAACAGGCAATCAGCTACAGACCGAGAGTCACAGGCTGCATTTCCTCTCCATCTAAACACACGAGAACGTGCTGCTTTTTAAAGACGATGATTTGTGAAGCCAACAAGCAGGGTCCCCTCCCGTACTCACTGCAGCGTGGATGTCAGGGTGCCTCCTGTGACCAGCACCCGACCTGCTTCCAGAGCTGCATGCTCCTCGTGAGCAAAAGCTCTCTCAGAAAAGTTACGTTTTCCTATTTTTCGTAGGGTGTATGTTTTAGATGGAGCAGAAACTTTGGTCCACCTGGTTTTGCAGTGTGGGCTGCTAGATGCCCTGCCACTTCTGTGGTACCACCCTTGCTCCTGCCTGTCCCCTGCCACCTCCATCGCCCCACTCCCACCCTCCGGAGCACTTCCCTTTCTCCATTAGTCTACCAGCATTTTGCCCTGGACACAGCATCTCTGCACTGGCTCCAAAACAGCACACACCCTGCCTGGCAGGAAGCCTTAAAAGCATTCATTATACATTTATAACTACTCCCCACTGCCTCAATGAACCAACAGATTGCATCTGTTGGAGTGGCAGCACCTCAGGGATGGGGATGGAGCAAACAAGATGGAAGCAGGGAGCCGTGGCTCAGGGCTCGGCAGAGCCTGCTGCAAGCAGAGAAGCTTTCTGCTGGAAAGCGTTGCTTCTGCTCAGCTACATTTTTCCTGCTTTTTTCCTAACTCTCACCAGAAATGTTTGAGTATTTCTTGTGGCCACTGACCCCAACAAAACAGGGGTTTTGTCTAGCTTCAAACTTTCTGAATGCAATTGAAAAGACTCCCAACAAACTACACTACATTTTATTTCATGTTTGCTATGTTTTTCAGGCTTTCATTTTCTCCTGGGAACCAGATCCCTTATAAATATGATCATGGTAAATATTTCACTTGTATTTCATGTGGTTCGTTACACAAAACCTCGTGTGACCAGAGACCCAGGCTGGCAGGGCAGCCGGGGTCAGCAGCTTTCCCACGTACAGCACGAAGAGGGCTAAGTGCTACTGGGGAACAAAGCATTCTGGGCAGCTCTGTAAACCCAAATCCTGTATTCAGTCGTGGATGGGGAATATCTGCTTTGACTGAGACTCTCGAAATAGCTTAGTTTACTTCTTCTAAGAGGGAAAGCTTCTGAAATGCGTATTTCTGAATTATTTTTATTTCATGCAACCTGGCATAAATGCTGCTGCTCTCCCTTCATTGCCTGTGGGAAGCGATTTTTATCTGGGATTCACTCTGCCAGCTGATAAGGGAGGCTGCAGGAAATGGCAGTAGTGAGGAGAGACCTTAGACAGTCCATTAGCACTGCCCCCCGAGAGCAGCGGGGAGGGATCCCACGCAGCCGTGACAGTACCTGGGATGCAGACACTCACTCTTTGCCCTGCAGGTCCTACACTGGCATGAGCCCACAGGGACCCTCTGCACGTTTGTGTTCAGCACTTGGGTTGGAAAAGCAAAGCAGGTAGCATCAGTGTTTCACTACAGGAGTGTTCATACAGGTAGAACTTGGAAACCTAAACTCCCTTGAACATGCACATGTACATCTGCTAATGAGTCTGTGTAGGGCACCAAGAATGGCTTATTTTTCTTCATTCGTGCTCTATATTAATTCCTTGGAAAAACAGATGTTGCTGTAGTCTTGTAGCAAAGAAACTTGATGGAAACAGTACGGAAACTAGAGATCGGTCTTTTATTACTATACTGAAAATATCCTAATGTGTGTCCAAAATGTTGACTCCTGCTTCTAACAGGGTTGTGACATAGTACAACTCATCGCTTCTATTAATGTGGATTTATGGAACATGGATGATGCCAGTGTTGCATACAGGGGATGACAAATGGAGGTTAATAGGAGGGGCTATTGAGCAGTGGGGTGGGCAGCACCAGTGAGAACAATGCAGTGGAAGTTGCAAGCCTTTTCTGCTCATTCTCATCTCTATATTATTTTCTGCGAGGCAGTTCTGCTAGCATTAGGGACGTGTATTTGGCTGTAGTAATTAGCAACAGACATGTATTTCTACTTGGATTTCCCTGGTGGGAAATGCATGTTTATGTATTACTGCAGAAAGGCAATGAGTCTAGGATTCCTCTAGTGAATACACATTGTTATTAATATTCAGTCAGTGGACTTCTGGTGTGATTTTAAAAAAGGAAGCATATAGATGGGAAGGGGACAGGCAATCCATGGTAAAAAACCTGGGAAATGATAGGAAGTGCTGAAGTAAATCTCACAGTGAGCCGCACCATGAAAACACACAAGTTAAAAAGAAAAATAAATGTAGTAAGCTTTAAGTAAATGAAAATACAGAAAAAGTAAGAGAAAATCTGAATATTAAGATAAAAATGTTGGTATAATTAAAAAGATTAAACATAGCTAAGAAAAGATTGGCTGGAGCTATCCAACCAAGAACAAAAAGCCTCGGGAAGAACTTGGCTTGCTTATGCTTGCTGAGAAGCTATAGA
The DNA here is from genome assembly GCA_025345505.1 of Todiramphus chloris collaris. Lineage (NCBI taxonomy): Eukaryota > Metazoa > Chordata > Aves > Coraciiformes > Alcedinidae > Todiramphus > Todiramphus chloris. Next base: position 12,709,354 of record JANVCC010000076.1, on the reverse strand, counting down.
TAGTGGCCTTAAATGTTTGTCCGCTCTCCAAAAATAGTACTATTGTAGGATTATTTCTGCTAATCGTATGACTTTTCTTAATCTATTTTTGCTAGACATGGTACAGCAACTGTGATGGTATCAGACAGTCATGGTGATGTCTAAACATTCTCAAAAGTGTGGTTCTTTGTGTAACAGCAAGGCCAGGGTATCTGTAGTGAAACAGTCTTGGGGCAAATGCAGCTCAAGCTGCTAAAAGTGTGCTTTAAACTTCAAGCTGGTACTTGGCGCTATTAAATTACCGCACAGCACCCTGGACACTGCCACTGCCACTTGGAAGTGGCATTCACACTTGCTGAAGTGTTGTTTAATAGAAAGCTTGAAAATCAGAAGGGTTAGAAAATCTTCACAGCCAGGGGCAGTTGGACAAAGTACTTTACACGGATGCACGCAACATGGCCCAAGAGACGGTGTTCTCTTTTAAAGTGAGTTTTTTACTCCAGTGGGTAACTTAAAAAACAGGGGTATCCTGTGAGAAAATGCAAAGTCTCAGGATCTTTGCTAGAGGTGTATACTGGGTGTCAGTTCCAAAATGGAGCTAGGTACTGAAGGGTGAGTTCAGGCCTCATCAATGAAAAGGATGGACAGGACCCTGTGAAGGCTAGCATCTATAGTAGTCTCTCTTTTTTTGCCCTTTAGCTCTTAAAAACCACTTGGAAGCTGCACGCTAATATGTGATTGTTTAATCATGTCAGTCATAATTGCACAGGCAGTTTTCTCTACATGGTTCATGTGCATGATATTGCCACATAATGATGCTTTCATATGGGAGTAACAGTAGATGTGATACCTTGTAGACCTTGAGACTAAGCTGAGAATTTGCACTTTTCCAGGGGTCACCGCCCCTCCTGACCCGTGTATTATTGGAACTGTTCAGTGGCAAAAAGTGAACAGGTCAGGTCTCGGGTGGAAGCCATGAAGACTCAGTGCACCTTAGCACATCCTTTCATAAAGGTATTAAAGTTGTCGATTTAAGTGATGCTTTTCATATAGAGCAGTTGAAGCAAATTATCTGTCAGTCTTTGCCAGCATCTTCAAGTCAGCTAAATTCATGTCATTCTTGACTTTTTCATCCTCACTGCCTGTAACCCAGCTGCCTCCAGCTGAGCAGACACACAGTGGTCAATGGTCTCAATGCTTAGCATAAAATAACATGTACCCATTTGAATACGGCTGCAGAGCAACTTAATGCTTGCATTATCTATATTAAAGAATCAGGAAACTAAATGAATACACATCTCAGTTCTCACCACAGCACAGGTGGATCTGTGAATTTGCTATCCAAAGGCACTAAGGTATGCTTCTGACACCTTCCTACTTGTTATGCTTTTTGACCTGTTGAAACCAAAGGCACTGGTAATATGCAAGTAAAATACTAAGTGTATTTTGAATCTAGGCAAACTGGAGGTAATGAATATACAAGGAGAGCTTAGGGCACCTGACTTGTCTGTGTTCCTCTATTCCAGTTAACCTGGAATATGCCTAAACATGCCAAAATATACCTAAAACCAGCACCAAAGCTATGAAAATAGCTACATTTTTGAAGCTATTCCAGGGACGTATAGACATCAGGAAGAAATTTCTAACATCTAGGTTACAATGTATGTTATACTCTTTTAAAAAACCCTACTAATTACTTACAGCACCATTCTGAATGTTTGATTATGACTCTCCAGTAGAGGAAAACAAATATGAATGTTACAAATATAAATATAAAAACAAATATAAAATGTTACTTTAAAAATACCAAGCACTGGAACACACACAGTAACAGAACCACAATTCCTGTACATGAAAAAGTGCAGTCAAAGGGATGCTCAGGTTAGCTTTGCTAGTCAGACTGAGATGTTTGATATGGCTTAGCTGCCATATATTCATGCTAAGTTGTAGTCTTTAAAGCAACAGGGGTACTATATTCCAGTTAGTGTCGCATGAACTTCAAAACAGTTCTTCTGCAGCCTTTCCTAGCTAAAATAGTCCAGTAAAAATATTCAGGAGTTGTCACCTAGGCGACTTAATAGGGAAAAAACCCAAGAATCTAGTACTCTCAAGCACTCAGATGTCTCTGGGAGTTTTCTTAATTTGTGCGACAGTTCCTACAAGAAAATACTGCCAGAACATGTACATTACAAAACTGCAAGAGGGATAATTGTGTCATATTTCCCAATATAGAAGATCTGCCCAAATATTCCTATACAATGTGACCAAATAATTGAATTCCTGGTTCAATTTAATGGTTAGATGATCCAGAACAGGAATTTTGTCCAAATATGTCTCTTCAATTCTCTTTTAGGGAGGCTTAGGCTTGACTGACTGTCTGGAAGTTATTTATAAACCATCAGGTTCATGTTTGGGAGCTTGAGAATAACGTGCCTTCTGTCAGCTGATGACTAGATGAAGTTCTTCCTTTGTAGCTCATGCTCTTTGTTTCTAATTAGCCAAATAAAACAAGATTAAAGGAGGGGAGTACAGTCATTAGTTTTACGGAAAGCTATTCAAACTGCAATAGTAGAAGTAGTAAAGAATCTGAGTCTAGGGGAGGGAGTAAGAATAGCACACAAAAAACCCCACACAAACTCCCAAAAAAACCAAACAAAAAGCCCCACCCACCTCCATAAGACTCAGGGAAGCTCCTTCTACAGGGCAACTTTAAATTGTCTCCCCTTGAAAATAGTATCTACGTTACAAGGGTTGTTTGAAGAGCAGCAAAATAAATCAGAAATATGAGGGACTGGAGTCTAGCTGCTTAAATATGGTTATTTTCAGGTGCAAATACCCATTCTACTGAAAACTGTCTTTCTATAGGATGTTTAAAGCTACTCAGGATCTTCAGGCTGATTGAAGGTAATGGTGAGCTTGTGTTTACTACAAGGAATATTCACTAATTTCTGCCCTTCTGGTTCTTACTAGTCAAGGTCTGGAGTTGGAGAGACTCTTAAATCCTGTTTTAAATCAACAGGGAATTGACTATTTAAATTTATCTGCAGATTAGAGCTTATTGCTCTTGGGTTCAGGTCATTTGATATCCTGGCACCTGCAGATGTGCAACTGAGCAGCACTGACAAACAATCTGTAGAGCAGAGAGCATCTCAAAGCTTTCACAGACCTTGCATAAAGACTCCGTGGCACGGAATTATATGAGCTACGCAGATATTCAGCAGGCACTCACAGTTGTTAACACTGGGGCTCACTAGCAACTCCCTGATGAACTTTGTGGATATCCTGCTCTCTCAGACATGAGCTGTGCGAAGTATTTCAGCAGAGATGATGTGTTGCAAATCACTTACATCCTGGATCATGGCCAAGAAGTATTACCTGTATATGCTGTTCTCTGTTTAAAGTCAGGTTTTTACCGAGAGCAGGGATAGATCTGCAAGTGAGATGAGATGATGCAGTTTTGCCTTGTGTCACTGCCCATTCTTCAGGACCTTGTCATGATTTATATCATGCAGGGTGACTGCAAGTTCAGGGAAGAACCCCAAGGTCTTTGCTCCCAGTTTTGGTATTCCTGTATCATTTTTTGTTCCTCTTCATTGTCTTTCTTTCCAAATGCTTTTTACTGTCAGGAATTCATATTTCACCCATTTTTATTCAGATATCAGCCACTGAAATGACGGGTACCTGAATAGTTAATGCTTACATAGATGTTTCTTGGGCTACAGAAGATATTTTTTTTAACTGAGCAAGGAAGATTTCAATACCCAGTCATTTTTCAAGCTATTTGTAAGAAAGTAGAGGTATAATAAATTATACCTGATCTATATATGCAAATTTGTTCTTTACGAAGACTTCCATTTGTACTAGTGTTAAACAGTTTGTAACTGTTTCCTGGGGTAGAGGGATGATTTGAAACACGTTCCAAGCCAAGGAGTCTATATCCATATCAGCCTTTCAGGACATCTCTGAAGTTGGACGCAGACCGTGGTCATTTTTATTGCATCTTTTGGTTACAAAGAGAGCCACAATAAATGAATAATGAAGTTAAAATCAATGCTCATCTGTTACGTGAAGGAAGCCTTTGGGCAAGATTTGTCCTCTCTTAAGGTGTAGGAGAGTTTAATTTTATCCTGAAGACAGTGAGGTATGGGGTAGCTGCAGTGCTTATATCTCCCCCTCTTCCTTCTTCATTAGGGGTCTCCAACCTCTCTGCAGCAGGGTGGGAACTTCACATGTTCCCCAGCATTTTGCAGAGCTGTAGCAGGGAAGTGGGAGGAAGAGGCCACCCATCATCTTGTGGCTGTGGGGCTACCCCTCATATGCCTTTAGAGCGACTTGATGTCCTGTTTCACCGCATCCCATGTCATGTGATTGATGTAGTTTGGGATTTAGATGGCGCACCCCAACATAACCTGTGAGAACTTGCCTTGCTATCATGTACAAAGTACCTGGAAGAGGGAAAGGGAAAGAGGCTTACCTCATCTCTCTCATTCACATGGAAACATCTTGAGCTTTGAAATAGAATGAGTCTAAATTTTCTATAGTAAACTGCTGAAAATTAAATTATTTTTATTTCTCAGGGAATAGTGTTCATGAGTGTTCAGAAATCAATGGAGCTTAGTCTTCTTTCTTATTTTAGGGGGGTGGGAGAACTTTTGTATTGCAATAAATTGTAGCTGTACAAAAGCAATCAAATTCTGAGTGCCGGGATGATTGTATGAAATTATGTTCAATACTAGCTTAAATATGAAAGAATATACTAGTTAAGAAATTCTTTAAATGAAAATGTATTCTTTCTGTGGAAAAAAAAAAAAAGTTCTATCAGAAACATAATGAAACCTGATGTGAGTCTGAAAATGACTGTGTATCCTTTTACTGTATGGAAAACTGTCAGAGGAGCAGTTTTGAAGCCTCTGATGAATAATCCCTTCTGCCCTTCTGAAACTATTCTGTTCTGAATAAACACTTGAAACTATAGGTCATTTGTGAGAATTAGGATATACTGCCCTAGGTGCACTCCTGAGTAATTAAATGATCTCTGCAAACTGACTTGCCATGCATCTGACTTATGTGTGGGAGTAAGTAAATGGCTCAGTGCAGTGGTAACGAGACTAAATTTTTATTACAAATTCTGTTGCAGTTTTGACACAGGCCACATTCTACCAGATACTTAGGGACTTTAAATAAACTCCAGACAGAAACCAGGTCTTACCCTCCTACGTGCACTAACTAACTACCGAGCTTCAACGTTTTTCTGTTATGCTGTCTTAAACTTTCTTTTTAGTTAATAAGTCTTTTGGCTCTTTTAGGCAGTTAAATGCTCTGCTAATGGCAGACAGCTCCAGAAGGACCTCACATGTCTTGAGTTGGGGGAAAAAAAAAAAAGGCAGCCTTCAATATAGATTACTCTCTAAAAGGAGTAGGCTGAACACTGGACAGGCTTTCCCTAAGATCATCTTGTACTGCTGTGTTTACTTACTGTTAAACAAGAAGAGACAACCTGCCATCACTCTGCTGTTGAAGATTAGGATCCTATAGAAAGAGTACAGAATCTGTATATGCTATAAGCTGTAGATTTCCTTGTCTGTAGATAACAATTTGCTCAGCACCTTATCATAGAATGATAGAATAGCTTAGGCTGCAAGGGACCTCAGGAATCATCTAATCCAACCTCCCTGACATACACAGGAATGCCTCTCAACTAGACTACGTTGCTCAAGGCCTCATCCAACCTGGCCTTGAACACCTCCGTGGAGGGGCATCCACAAGCCCTCTGGACAGTCTATTCCAGAGTCTCACCACCCTCCTACTGAAGAACTTTTTCCTAAGATCCAATCTAAACCTATTTTTCCTCAGTTTAAAACCATTTCCCCTCATCCTATCACTGGACACTCTTGTGAAGAGTTTCTCTCCAGCCTTCCTGTAGGTTTCCCTCAGGTATTGGAAGGCAGTTATAAGGTCCCCCTGGAGTCTTCTCTTCTCCAGGCTGAACAATCCCAGATCCCTCAGTCTATCCTCGTAGCAGAGGTGCTTCACCCCCTGGATCATCTCTGTGGCTCTCCTCTGGACTCATTCCAACAGCTCTGTGTTCCTCTTATGGTGAGGACACCAGTACTGGATGCAGTATATGAGGTAGGGTCTGACAAGAGAATGGTAAAGGGGGAGAATCACCTCTCTTGATCTGCTGGCCACACTCTACTTGATGCATCCTAAGATACAGTTGGCCTTCTGAGCCACATGAGTGCACTGCTGGCTCAGATTGAGCTTCTTGTCAATCAACACCCCCAAGTCCTCCTCTTCAAGGCTACTCTAAACCCACTCTGTACCCAGTCTGTAATTGTACCTGGGGTTGGCCCAGCCCAGATGCAGGACCTTGCACTTTGACTTGCTGAACCTCATGCAGTTGGCATTGGCCCATTTCTCAAGCCTGTCAAGGTCCCTCTGGATGGCATCCCTTCCCTCAAGTGAGTCCACCGCACTACACAACTTGGTGTCATCGGCAAACTTGCTGGGGGTGCTCTCGGTGCCATTGTCCATGTCGCTGACAAAGGTGTTGAACAGCTCTGGACCCAGAACAGATCCCTGAGGAACTCCACATGTCACTGCTCTCCACCTGCACATCAAGCCATTGATCACAACTCTTTGAGTGCAACCTTCTAGCCAATTCCCTATCCACTGGGTGGTCCATCCATTGAGTCCACGTCTCTCCATCTTAGAGACAAGGATGTCATGTGGGACAGTGTCAAATGCTTTGCACAAGTCTAGGTAGATTAGGTCAGTTGCTCTTTCCGTATCAACTAAAGTTGTAACCCTGTCGTAGGAGGCCACCAAATTAGTCAGGCACAATTTGCCCTAAGTGAAGCCGTGTTGGCTGTCACTGTTCACCTCGTGTGCCTTAGTACAGATACCAGGAGGATCTGCTCCATGAGTTTAATGGGCACAGAGGTGAGGCTGACTGGTCTGTAGTTCCCTGCTTTTCATTGCTTCCCTTTTTAAAAATGGAGGTTATGTTTCCCCTTTTCCAATCTGTGGGAACTTTGCAAGACTGCCATGACTTCTCAAATATGATGGCTAGTGGCCCAGCAACTTCAGATGCCAGTTCCTTCAGGACCCTTGGATATATCTCATCAGGTCCCATGGACTTGTGCACCTTCAGGTTCTCTAGGTGTTCCTGGACCTGATCTGCTCCTGTCCTGGGTGATTCTTCACTTTCCCCGACCCAGCCAATGCACTCTGTGACTTGGGTGGTGTGGCTCAAGTGGTTACCTGTGAATACTGAAGCAAAAAAGTTGAGTATTTGAGTATTGAGTATTTCAGCCTTCTCCATATCCTCTTTAACCAGGTCACCTGCATCTTTCCAGAGAGGCCCCACATTCTCTCTTGTTTTTCTTTTTTCATTGACATACCTGTAGAATCATTTTCTGTTATTTTTAATGTCCCTGACTCCATCAGGGCTTTAGCTTTTCTAACCTGGTTTCTGGTTTCATGAGCAATCTCCTTGTAGTCATCCCAGGTTACCTGTCCTTGCTTCCACACCTTGTGGATTCCCCTTTTGTGTTTGATTTTAGTCAGGAGTTCCTTGTTCATCCACAAAGGCCACCTGGCATCTTTGACAAATTTCTTCTTTTTAGGGATGCAGTGCCTTTGAGCTTGGAGGAGATGATCCTTGAAAGTCAGCCAGCTTTCCCGGGCTCCCAATCCCTCCAGGGCTTTGTCCCATGGTACATCACCAAGGAGGTTCCTGAAGAGGCCAAAATTGTCTCTTTTGAAGTTGAGGGTTTCAAGCTTGCTGAGCGCGATATAGATGCCTATATAGAATCCCTGGGTGAGATACTAGCTTACCATCAGATATGGTATGTGGATCTAGGCATCTAATACAGGTTTCAAACCTCACTGTATTAATCATGAGCCTGAACATTAAATATTATAGTGACTAACTTACAGGTGCCTAGATACTTACGGGTATATTTTCTGTGATACTTCATCAAAATTGATAACACGCAAAGTGAGTTTTGTTTTCCTCAGTCTTGTATCTTCCAGGTTTCCAGGATCTCATTGAGATCATAGAATCGTAGGGGTTGGAAGGGACCTCTGGAGATCATTGAGTCCAACCCTCATTGTTTACACCAAGTCCAACCTCAGGAGGTGTTTACTATGATGACTGGACTGTTTTACTGTGTTTTTGATAAAGGGCTCAAATCCTGATTGTGCACTGAGACTGAACTTTTTCCATCCTGGTATTGTCTTCTGTGCTATCGTTGTTGGACATGGGTTCCTTAATTCTATGTTCACAGGAAACTTAATGTTGTATGTTTCTGAGAGACTGCAGTGAACAGGAGTAGTTTCAAATACATACTGCTGTGTCTTTACCAATGTAAACAGTTAGTTTGTTATATGCCAAGCTTGGCATAATTCACAGGCACAAATATAAAAAGACATTAGTAAATAAGAATCAAATTCTTTAACATTTTAAATAGAAATTTGGAAAGGTAATATCAATTCCCAGGAAATTTGGACTGAAAATACACTTATCATTTAAAGCGACTGTTTTAACTCTCCTTCATGAAACCATGACTGAATAAAATGGCTTTTGGAAATGCTACACTATCTGGCTGAAGTAGACAGAACCACATTCTTTCAAGACAGAAAACAGAGCTTGCTTAACTGCTTATAAACAAGTATTACCTAATATAAGGAAAATATTCTCTTTCAGCTGGTTGGATTGACACTCAACCACCAAGCCATTGTTTGTTTACACCAATTCTTTATACTTGTCTGACACTTTTGTTTCATTTAAACTCAAATTTAGCACCACACTTGCAGAAGGATAAGGCAGGGGAGACATCACTAGCTGTTGGTAACGACAGTCTATGGAGGTAAGCATATGTTCCGTGACGAGTGCAATTGGACTATCTAGCTGCTCAAATCAGTTTTGAGGGATAATCCTAAAATATTTAAACAAGACATAGTGATTTTCATGGTAGATTGAATACAAAGCCCCATGTTCCATTCACAGTAGTGACAAGTACCTGATGTGTCAGAAAAAGACAGAAGGGGATAGATTATGCTAGCTAAATTGGAACATAACAGGGGGGGTTGGACTAGATGATCTTTCGAGGTCCCTTCCAACCCTTAACTTTCTGTGATTGTGTGAAATTATTTTATTTATAATACCAGTAAGACTTACTGAAGACTGAAGGATAATCTGAAGAAGTTTGCAGATGCTAGGGAGAAAAACTAGTATTAAATAAAGCACAAGTCTAAAGCTGACAGATGTATTTTTTTCACTTTAAAAAATAAAAGCTAATCAGAACTGTTTAGAAAACTACAAACTGCATTTTTGTCACGTGTCCTCTTTTTCTTACAATATTCAGAGCTGTGCTCTGCATTGCTGTAATATCCAACATCTGTAGCAAATTGAATCCTTAAGATTTATTACTGCTTTCTGAGATTAACATGTGGAGTATTTCCATTCCTTCAAAAGTTATTTTGGTGGTATCGTACTACACAGCTGTGTGATCGTAGGAGGTATGAAATTAAACAGAATGTATTCCTTCACTTCTCCAACAGCTTGTAAAGCTTTGGATGGAGCAGATAACATAATGTTGTCTTTTGATGTATGAAATAACATTTAAAATTCCAATTTTACATTCATTGCTAGAGATATACAGTGTCTGTTGCTCTATCAAATGGAGCTTCAGCATAACTGTCAGATGTTTGGAACAGTTCAGATTTGTCATCCAGCACTCAAACACAGTTAGGAAAATATGGCAGATTTCATATACACTTCTGCCGTGTTACATAAGGTAGTAATAAAAATGCAAATAACATGTAAAGATCTGTGTAATCCATAAGTTACATTGAACTTTGTGCAGAGTAAGACATTTTGTTGGTTTTGAGACCAGTTTTTTCAAGGCAGAGGGCAACAAGATGTTTGTAGTAAGTATTAAAGGGAAGTTGATTCCTTTTTTGCTAAGACTTAGAAAGACAGCAAAGTGTTCTGTAATTTGGATTTGGTATTTCAAAAAACTTGCTATAGAAATAGCTAAGTTGGAAGGGTCGCTTAAGCTGATGTTTGTTATCTGTAAAGCTTCTTTGGTATGTCTGTGATAGAATATTCTGCTGCAGAATCTCTTAGCTAAATCCTTATGTGTGTCTTTGGCAAGCAAAATGCAGGTAAATCAGTTGTTGATGGCATTAATAAATATGAACATGGCAAATGTGACCACTAAGAAGGCAATAGTAAAGTCTGCTTAAGAAGACATTTGAAGCATAATTTCCTGCATACTTATTACTTTCTTAACACTGAATTTTATCTGCCTCGGAAAAACATAAAATACAGAATTGTTTATTTCCTTCAGATTTGTTTCTCCTTTTGCTTAATCACACCTTAATTGTCACAATGCTGAGTTCTTTGAGAAGCTATCTGTTATCTCTCACAAAGAGGGATGTAACAACAGTTTCTTCACTCAAGACCAGGGCTAACATAGAATCATAGAATGCCCCGGGTTGGATGGGACCTCTAAAGGTCATCTAGTCCAACCTCCCCTGCAGTGAGCAGGGACATCTTCAACCAGATTAGCTTGCTCAGAGCCTTCTCAAGCCTGACCTTGAATGTCTCCAGGGATGGGGCCTCCACCACCTCCCTTTATATCAGAGGAATGTGTACTGCTAACAAATATTTAACCCTTTAATTTCAAATAATTCTAACAGGCAGATCTGACAAGGCTTTTTAAAAAAACAACCAAACACAACAAAACCCCCCAGTCCTGTAAGCATTGAATATAACTGTTGCCCCAAGCAAGATCAGAATATTTTCCTTTACAGATTTAGTGTGCTTAGACCAAGTAAATGAGTAGTGACGCTAACAAGCATGGAGGATCAATGAGAAGAACCATCACTTATCACTAAAGAAATTATTAGATACCTATTAGACCAGTTCCTATCTTATGAATCATATGTGTCTAATATAATGTATACACCATGAGGAAAAAGGAGACGTTGCAAATTTCATTAACCAAAGACAGCAAGACATTGCATTAATAGTCAGAGGGCTAAGAGTTGAGATTATTATAGGAAAGGATTAGGTTAAAGACTTACACTGGATATTTTTAATGGACTTGGTGAAATTCAAGCTTGATTACATGGGCAAGTCACTTCAACTATCATAACTGTAAGTGGTGGTCTTGGAGTCCAGAAACCTGTGGGGTTTTTTTTCAAATCTTCCCTTAAACTTTGAGTTTATCTTAGAAAAGATAGCAAAAAAAGACCAGCCAAAGAATTTTACAGCTGTAATTGCACCTTAGATCACGGAAAAATACCAGAATATACTCGAACAAGCAATTCATAGGCACCTAGAAAATGATAAGGAGATGAGTAACAGACAGCATAGATGTACTAGTAACAAGTCATGTCAAGCTGATCTAATTTTCTTCTCTGACAGGGTGAATAAGGGAGAAGCAGTAGGAGTCAAGTAATCTTACAGATTTTTATGCTTCCTCACTATGTATAACAACTAGAAAAATATGCAGTAGGTGAAACTATTAAGAAATGCAGAATTGATAAGAAAAATCTACTCTGCATTAGAAAATCAGTGCTTTAAAGTCATATCAAAAGGCTCTATCAGCCATGATTCTTCAAGAACCTTGCTTGAGTCTAGCACTATTTAGCATTTTCATCAGTGATTTGTATAAAGGAATAACATTTTAACTATGCAGATGATATTAATTCAAAAGGCTGTAAGCACATTGGAAGATGAGATTAGGTTCTCAGACTCTTGAAAAATTACCTAATAACTCACTTGAGAAGAATGCAAACTGCAGACGGACAAGACTGCCTGGACAGTGGAACTGCAGGAAAGGATTTAATCATTATAAAGAATTGCAATATGACTCAACAGTGTCATGCAGTTGCAGTGAGAAACACCAGGGTGGATGCATCATCAGAAACAGTCTTGAAATACGACCTTTGCCTACTGTGTTTAGCACTGAATTTTGGAGATCAGGAAGGGTGTACATCATCCCAGAGTCACTGGATCAGAAAACAGGTTGGGGGAGAATACAAAGACAGATTGAGATGGGGAACAGTAACTTCAAATTTAATGATGAGAAAACTGAGGGGATCTAAGGCTTCAATTTCATCAAAGGGTGCAATATACAGAATTAAATTCCCCTCCATGTGGTGCAGGTAAGGCATGTAGTAATGAACTTAAATGATAGCAAGCAGACTTAGGCAAGTCATTAGACAAAGTAAGGAAAAGTAGTTTATCACTGATACTTTCTGGGCATTGATGAGATTACAGAATTTCTGTCTAGGGGGTTGGTTTAAAAGCAAGAAATATTAGGGATGACATTTCTTCCTCTGGGCCAGGAGATAGATTAGCTGATATTGTGATGACCATTTCTGCTCTTACAATTTCTACTCCTAGGAGGCTTTTTCTGGGGTAAAATGTGTAAGAATGTTATCTAATTACATGGACAACTTGTGTGCTAAGTCCACTAATTTGTTCCTTAGGAAAACTGAAACAAACCTGAAGCAGATTGAAAAAGCTGGACTGAAATGTAAATAAAATATGAGTCAAGTACAAAAAGGAAGTCAGAGCTCAAAATGTGTATCAATTCGGCACTTTATTGCAGGCAATGTTTGCTTGAAGGCTTAAATTCCAACAGCTATGCATCAATCACTTAGAATATTTAAGCAGTACTTTTTCTTTCAAAATATGCACATACTATATCAAAATAAAATACTTTGCTTAAGGTGATCTGTGTTGCTCAGTGCTCACTGAGACTAAATCTGCATGCCCTACCTTTGAAAAACTGGGTCGTTCTGCAAAACTGAAGAAATCCCTGTAGGTTGCTAAATCCTTTCTCACCCAGAGGTGCCACATTTCTGCATCCTACCCTTTGGCCATTGCCAACTGCAGTGAAATAATAGCTTGCTTTTTTTTTTTTTTTTTTTAAAAAAAAAAAATTTAAAAAAAAAAAAAAACATAGCAAACCAGCAATTTTTTTTATTAGTTGTTGACTTACTAACATTGTCATTGCAGTTATCATTGTCTATACCTAATACTAGGCCTTTAACTTCAGGGGAACTGAAAAATGTCAAAACAGTGCAAGGAAGTCTTGAGTCAGACCAAAACTGTAGCAAGTTTTCTTTATTATCTTTATATTATTATTTTATATTTTTACAGCTGTAATAATATAAATATAATATTATCTTTATATTTAAACTATATCAATAAATGTCACAAACTGCTAAAATTGCCCTTTCCCTTAACATAATGTGGGGAAGAGAAAGAAATGCATATCTGCTCATATTTCTGATTAAACATAACTGTGAAATCCTTTGGGTGTATATATTTCAGTGTGTATATATTTGAGTGTACTGCTAATTTTCTTACCTATCCACACAGATAATTTTTTAATGTGAATTTGGATTAAAAAAAAAAAAAAGCAGTGGCCATAATGGCCAAAGCAAAGCACCATGTAAGAAAACAAGGCAATCATCTTAGATCCTACTCTTACAATGTTTTTTTTGGCTACTCAGTGCCATTTGTCATCCTTTCCCATGTGTTTGTACTGAATTCCTTGTGTAAAGGAATAAAAACCAAACCTGTGTTTTGTCATGAGCAAATTCTGATAGAAAGGACACACTTTGCGAAGAATGCTGATGAAAATCTTTTCAGTAATAAACCAAAAAGGTAACTAGAATGGAAGGATGATTTCTGTGAAATTTGTCGTCTTGATGAAAGCAGTAGCAGTGATAGGAGAACTCTCATTGCATAAAAAGCACTGGATCATCAGATTCCTTTCCTTTTTAAGTGTAGCAAACACCAAATCTCAAATTATACTGAAGGCCCAATTATTATGGCATAATAATTCTCACTAAAAATGTAAGTATTGACTAGAGATGGTTCAATTCCCAGCTGATGTAAATAAGTGTAATGTCATGTTGGTCATCAGTTTTAAAATCTGAGTATCTTCCTAGAAAATCCTAGTGCCAAATCTTAAGCTCTTACTCATATGTAGTTAATGGTGCTTCAAATATTTTTATTCTTTTTTAATGATGCCAAAGCTGGAAAATTTGGCCATAGGCTCTTTATCAGAAAAATTACTGAATTATAAAATCAAAATGCATGGATACTTAACTATGGCCATTGTGGCAGGTCTGTTGTTTTTCAGATTGTGAGATGACCACGTTATCTACTGGAGCTACTACTAATGTGTAAGTAGCTTCTCTGAATTTAAATATCTTTGTGGATCAAGGCAGAGTAATTATTTTTCTTCCCAGTAGAGGTGTAGCTATAAAAACTCCTAGCTACCTGATCGCACCAACAAGTTGTCCTTTGCCTCCTTTCAGTATTGCTAATATTAGTAAAATACATAATCACAACCAAGGGTCAGCACGACTGGGATTTTGCTAGCTTTTTCCTGCCCTCCTTCTATCAAGTTTAACAGCAATGAATGGCTGCAAAAAAATAAACAATTATTCTAGCAGGGTAATGAAAATTTTTAGTTTGTGGGTATTTTTTTTAACAGCTATTTTTTTCTCAGATCTGCTTTGAGAATTATCTAGGTTACTAAGAGAACGTTCAGTGTTTCACCACCCTCATGGTGAAGAAATTCTTCCTAATGTCTAACCTGAATTGACCTATCTCTAGTTTTATTCCATTCCCTCCAGTCCTATCACTGCCCCACAGCCTAAAAAGTCCCTCCCCAGCTTTCTTGTAGGGCACCTTTAGATACTGGAAGATCACAATAAGGTCTCCCCAGAGCCTTCTCTTCTCCAGACTGAACAATCCCAACTCTCTCAGTCTGTCCTCACAGGAGAGGTGCTCCAACCTTCTGATCATCCTCATGTCCCTTCTCTGGACACGTTCCAGCACATCCATATCCTTCCTGTAACAGGGGCTCCAGAACTGGACGCAGTGCTCCAGGTGAGGTCTCATGAGAGTGGAGTAGAGGGGGAGAATCCCCTCCCTTGACCTGCTGGCCACTCTTCTCTTGATGCAGCCCAGGATACGATTTGCTTTCTGGGCTGCAAGAGCACACTGATGGCTCATGTTGAGCTTCTCACCCACCAGTAGCTGTCAACTGTGCTTTTTGTCTCTTGAGAGAATGTAATGCTTAATGTTGCTAGTGTGGACTGGCAATAGGTGGGAAAGGTGCAATAGCAGCAGAGTGGTCTAAGTACGTTTCCTGAAACTGATGTAAGAAAGTCACTTAACCCTTTTGACCATTTAGGCACATCTTGATAAAAACTGTAATTACATTAGAAAAATAACATATAACTTACTTAATTTTGTTTTTCTTAAAAAACAGACTGAATGCTGAGAGATTCAAAACTGCAGATGTTCATGGACAGCTGTTCAAATACTTCTAGTATTTGTTTGGTTTTATTTAAAATCTCAAGAATTCATTCTTCTTTCCACTTGGTTTTAAAGATAATGATTTGAACTCTCTATTTTTATGCTTCCAAGTCTTAATAAGTGGGACAGCCTGTGAAAAGCCACTGGGCTGACTGGTCACATAAGGAAAACTTCCAAAGCAAGAAGAATGTGTGCTGGCCAAACCCATGTGTGATGATTTTTGCAGCAAGTTTTTCTCAAGGCATTTGTGTGGTGAGGTGAAGCTGTGTTTTTTTTCTTGAGTGTTTTTTTTTTAAGTTTAATTTTCCAGTTATTGACAGCTGGTTGGTTGCACATGCTTATCCAAAGGCTTTTACAGGCAAGCTCTTGGCTTGAGGTGCTCTGTTCAGCCATGGCTTTAATGTGGAAGATTGTTTAATGGAGACCTAGTGAGTAAGAGCTATCACATTTTAATTTCACGTATATAGTAATCTGCATTAATTCCCCCAGTTCAGTATTCTAGAGCATGAGCAAGTTAGTATGAACACAGACTACTTGATAGCATGTCCTTAAATGGGGTGGTAGGCAGTTAGAAAGAGAGCAGGAGTTATATACAAAGCCTAAACTGTGCTGGATGAAGCTTTCTCATAATGCTTGCATATCTGTACAAGCTCATCTTTTTCACTATGAAAAATCTGACTGTACAGAAACTATTGTCAAACACACTGAGTAAACAAACTTTAAAAAGAAACACTTTCTCTAATAACTTTCCCTTTCAATCATCTTGCATTGTATTTATAATAGCAGATAAAGCTCTTATCAGATTAGCAGTCTTCTATCATGCCTTAATTAATGCAAAACCTGCGTCAAGCTATTAACATTAGCACAGGCTGGGTCAAACCTGCTTGGCATCGTGGTTGTAATACTTGAACAGGTATGTATTTCCATTATCAGGTCAAATATCTAGTAATGATAATATTTTAGAGACACATAATCTTTACTTTTTATGGTTTTGTTTCTAATAGGCAAGAGAACAGGAAACTGTGTAGAAATGATAGAGGATAACAAAGAATAGTTTTTGATCTTCAGTCAGATGCTGTTTGCTTTTAATCTTTCCCAAAAATGCTTTGTATTGAGACAAAATCAGACAGTGTAGCAATGCTGAGGCAATGTTTTCATCTCGGCACGCTACATGTGCATAGCTGAATTGCTTTGTGTTCTACCTCTGTCTAGATAGGCACACACATTGCACAAAAAATAGGTCCAATGCTACTGCCAGAGTTTTGTCAGTGCAATATGCTTTGTATTTCCAGGCAAAGTCAGTGGCATATTCACCTTTAAAATATCAAGATATTTATTGTGAGCTAGCCCAATAGTGGCTCTTTGAGAATAAGCTTGCTAAGGTTTAGAAAGCATATGTAATGTATAATGTACCATAACAGATTTATTGAAGCAGTGGATAGTCAGGAACTGCTGATAATCTCCCATGTGAGTGTGAGCTATAAAAGGCCACTGTGTAAATTATCACTGATGGCTTCCTGTTGCTGCCACGGTCTGGTTTGGTGGGAACACGAATTGCAACTGAAAACATTGTGTTTTCCTTCTCATTTGATGTCACAGCTCTGCAAAGATAACCAGAGACCTTATCTAGACTGGGGTCCTTGGGTACTCATACAGTAATAATTCTTAACTTCAAGTTGCCTGCAGTTCTTCTGGTGTGTGACTTGATACAGTGGATACAAAACAGTGTGGGAGATGTATGTGATGTCTTTTTCCACCTTAGGAAGCCTGGAGATGTAATAGTTATTATGGAAACTTGTGGGTGTACACCCATGCACATCTTCTAATGAATATGAACTTCTACTAGGTGTTAATAGCTGTCTCTGACCAAGGTTACTGACTGGCTGGAACATAAATTAGATGCTGTAGATCATAATGAATTTTCCTTTAGCCTTTAGCACAGTGAACCAAAGAAAAAATCTGAAAATGTTGACATCAAAAAAGGGGAAATTATTGAAATTATTCTGTTATTTCAGTTATTCATAGATACTTAATAGTACTAACAGACTCACTGGAGCACTTACACATCTCAGATGTGTACTGTAGTAGAAATGTGCTATAAAAACCTTTCAAGAAATCATGAAGGTAAAGGTCATGCTACACAGGGAACACCTACAATCTAAATCATTGCAGCTCAGTTTCAGGCAGAGCCACAGTTTTCACACTACTCACTCTCACATACGTTTCCAGTCTTAAAATGTGGAGGAAACTAACATTTCAGGGTCTTGACAATACATTTCAGTAAAAGAAAAAGCCATTCCTCCATCTCAACACTTTATAATACATACATGGTATGTGATGGCTTGTTTGCACCTACAGATTTGAAAGGGACACAGGCAGAAGTCTGAAAAAATCCATGCTCCAGTGGGTATGAAATAATCCCTCCCAGATGCGGTGGTGTGGAAGGGCTGACGTTCTTGGCACACACAGGGACGTATCCTGTGCATCACAGATGTGCAGGCTGGTGAGTTCAAGGCTGTTGTGACAGCAGGGAGGTGGGAATGTCCCTTTGTGTGCATTCATTCCCTGAGCACCTAGATACTCTGCACATTGCTGATCTTTTTTTTTTCCACAAGTGAAGACAGATGCTTTTATAACTGAGAAATAAAGGTTTGCTTCTGCTCAATAAGCACTGAAGATACAAACAACTCCGTGCTTAAAGTCAGCCAGCCTGCAACTACCTTTAAATAGGGTTTAGCTGAAACTACATGTTTACACAAGGAAACATTTTTTTTGGTGTTACCAAGGCATTCTGGCATCTTCTGTGGCTTGGCATAGTATCCAGTGAGAAGATGTTGTTCCCAGTTTGTTGCCTTCAGCTGATACTTAATTGTATGAAGTTCTTCTTAGGTTCTCTAAGAGTTTTCATGTATCTCTGTGAATAGCTTAAAAAAGCTGGCTCATTCTATTCTCTATTCTAGGACAAATGTAGCTGAGAAAACTGTAGAGTTTTGGGTGATGAGGGGATACATAAGACACTGAAATTGAGGCAAAAAATAAAATTATTCTGATTTCTGAATAGAACGTGAAACTGAAAATTTATATTCCTCTAGCACTTAAGTGTCTAACTTTTACTGAATAGCTCTTACTGAGTCTATGAAATCTGGGCTTTTTCATCATGGAAACACAGCAATGCTCTCAGCACATCAGCTAACCTACTGTTAGGTTAAAACATACCTGACATCAATAATGATCCTCTTTTCAAATAGCATTATTGCTGAGATGTTCCTAATACTGACCTGCATCTAAATTCCTTTGACTAAGGAAGCTAGAAGTCACAACAAATTTATAACTTATGAAAATAATTTGGAAATTCTCCCTGTTCTAGCATCTCAATGGGCATGAGCATGATACAGTGCAAATGGAACTTTAAGTGTTCTTTTTCAGGATTTCTAATTCAATATAAAAACCTAACGGTATAATCTTCTTTTTTTCTTTTTTGATTATGTGTTCTTTGATTACAACCTTCCAAGTCAAAGATGAGAATAGCCTGTGACATTACAAATCCCTTTGCATGCAGTTAAAGACTGTTTCTGTTCCGTGTTCTTTGTTCTCTGTTGTTACTTGGTCATTATGTTCTAAACTATCTTCTGCCATGGGGGTGAATGTCAGCTGACTTTTCATTTGGTGTAGCAGAATGCTAAGTAATATTGTAAACCTCCCTTACGTACAGCCATCAAGTTTTGGAAGTATACTTACCTAACTTCTAACTATACCTCGGGAAATGAGTCTTCCTGGACTGTTTGAAGTAAGAGGCTGCAAAGTTTGCTTCTAGCATTTATAAAGTGAAACTCCAAACAGCTGTTGCACATTTAAGCTAAAAGTGTTCCTTCAAGGAATATTCTGCATTTCATGCAGTCATCCTTCATTTTTCAGAACTGTAAGTTTACCTCAACTCCAGGTTCACCATATTCCTCCTCTTTCAAACTGCTCTTACAGCTGTTCAAGAGCAAAAAGGGAATATAAGAATAGTGAAAAATTGTCTTGTAATTATTTGTATTACATTACTATCTCTCAAAACATACTACATGTAAGGGTTTATAAATTCCTCATGCCATTTCTTCACACAACTTAAAGTATGTTCTTGAAAGTGCCTAATTCTGTTCATTAGTCATGGGTTCAGAATATGAGAAGTACTTTTTCAAACAAACAGAATTCTACACTTAGAAAATTAACTGTTTTCTTATTAAAAGCAGCTGTTAAGGCACATACTACTTATGAAAGGGAAGAATACAAAGAAGTGCAGACACAACAATCATGTGGAAGGGAACATTCAGTAAGACTGGAACTGTGGTTCAGATGAAGTCCAGTAACCAATTAATCTGACCAGAATTAAGCATGTGTAGAAGTGCAGTCATTAGTGCAGCAGGTAAGAGCAGAAATAGAACCACATAGGTCACCCATCTCAGCTATGGTAGGACAGACCATCTGAAGTGGAGAGCAACTTTCAGAGATTGTCCAAGCATGTGAGCAAGTCTCTTTGTTATTCACTAATCCTCTGTAAAAGCTCTCAGTATACCAGCTGAAACTGTATAAACCAAAATATGTCCTGTGCTAGCCATTCATAACCAGCAAGTACCCAGTGTTGAACATTACTGCTTAAAAATTACGTGTTTGTCCTCAAAAGCAAATGCTTAGTCACTACTCTTAGAGACAAGATCTGTACTCAGTAGTCAAGCTATTTGGAAAAAATAGTTCCACCCTAGTACTAGCTGAAGTAGGAAGAAGAACATTCTTGCCATCTTGAGAAATCCTTTTGTTTTTTCTATTATTCAATAGAAAATTGGCACTTGTTTGGAATGTCAAATGACTCAAGTTTCTTACAATTGCTATGGGACTCAAGCCTAAAGTAGTCTTTTTTTTTTTATATAGGATGTATCACACTGTGCTCTTAGTAACAGGAAATATCAGGACAGATTTGATGCATCAGCTTCCTTTTTTGTACTTTGTTTACCCACACTGAAGATACTGGGGAGAACGTTGTATGCAGACTGTTATGGATGTGACAAGCTATAGATTTGTCCCCACAAGGGGACACACATAAGATACTGCACAGAACAAGCAATATCTCCCTTCAAAGAAGAGGAAGGCTCAACTCCTCTCTTTATCACTAACTTAGTGCATAACTGAAGCTGGGAGGTTTCTGTGACTTCCTGTGTTCATATTCAGTTGCATACTTATCAAGGAAATTCTGGGATGAGTTTGTGTGCTCTGCGTTCTGTTAAACTGGATAACTGAATTGGTTTTTCTGGACTTAATGTTTGAGTCAGACTTAAAAATGGAATCATTCCTAGTAAGGACTCAAATAGTGATCTTCTGCACATTTTTCAGCTTCTCCAATCGTGATCAGATTAATCAGATTAACGGTTGATCACAGTTATGACTGTGATGAACTGCTTGAAGCAATCACAGCCTTTGAGCATGAAACCAGATAGCAGTTGTAATTGATATTCTTCCTAATAAAGTGTTTTCCTGCTCTGCTGTGTGCTGTTGCATGTATTCTCTTGATCTGCCCTGGATCAGTATAAATAAACATGCCTAGGGTAAAGAGTGGCTATTACAATTGTAGTTTCAGCAGATTCCCAAGAAGATTTTATAGATCTTATGGAGAGAGACATCATTGCTCTAGGTAGAGTAAAACAAAGAGGCTAGTTTCCCTTGACAGATCTTAACAAAAGGTATTTGTTGACCATGGTTATGATATCCATAAAAGGGGTTTTGTTCATGATGTAAAAGTAATCATCAGAGCTGTAGTGGTAGCTTCACTTAATGCTTCACCACATTCACAGTCTCCTTCACAATCTGGCAAGTTTTGGACTAATTTTACCTCATTATCAGTAATAAATGTTGGTAAAACTTAGTCTGCACTTACATACCATAGCTGTCCTGGTTCAAAAGTAAAAAAGAAATTGAGAGCATAAGGAAGTTGCAAGTACCTGGTGCTGGAAGATTGGTAAAATAGCTGTGAGTTTAGATATAGACCAAAAGCAATCTTGCTATTCAAATAAGGAAATGATTTACACATCACTAACAGGGATTGTGACTCATAAAAGCAGTCCTCATGCTAGCATCTGCATTTATATGAGAAGTAGTTATTGCTTCAGTTGTTCTAATCTGTTGAGGGTGACAGAGCACTGGAACAGGCTGCCCAGGGGGGTTGTGGAATTTCCTTCTCTGGAGACATTCAAAACCAACCTGGATATGTTCCTGTGTGACCTAATCTAGGTGATCCTGCTTTGGCAGGGGGGGTTGGACTAAATGATCACTTGAGGTCCCTTCCAACCCCTAACATTCTGGGATTCTATGCTTACAAATCAAAAAAAACCCAAACAAACACAAACCACAAATAGTATCGCATGGGAAGACTGCCTTATTGCTTAGAAACGTTGCTGTTTAGACATTGAAGAAAATGCAAATACAAGCTGCTCCTAGTTTATGCCCATCTCTGATGCCTCAGGCAGTCTTTGTCACTGGCAGCTAAACTATCTGGAATGCATGAAAAGGTACATAACATATTAAAGACAAGGAAGGGGAGAAGCAGTCCATGAAACTTTTGCTGGCTGTCTAAGGTCAGCTATGCAGTCCTCTTGACAGACACTATGATCAAACCAATAACTGAATCTGGCATCTGATGATAAGAGGGAGTTCCATTTTGTATACTGTAGCAATAATTATGCTGAAAATAACCTTTCCAAAAGTGAGTGCTCCTCAGATGATATCTGTTCTTCCCACATAGCTGCCTGTTAGTAGAAGTTGATACATAAGCAAGATGACCAAGACACCTGAAAGCAAAGATCAGGACTGCAATATTCTCCTTTTTATTCTCCTGCTACCAAACATGGCTAAGATTATCTTGTTGCTCGAGCACTCCCACGTGTGATCTGCATTTTCACTAAATGTGCAACACCGGTTCTTAATGCCCTGCTACACCTAGTACACAAGACTGATTTACAAAAAAATAAGTATAAAGACTTTTTTTTTTCCTCAGAGATTGAGGGGCTCACCTACAGATTTATTATTTAATTTATTATACTATTTTATTTATTATTTAAACTGAATGCTAGCTCTGGTTGAACAATCTGTTAGATTATACTGATGACATTCTCAATTTCCTCCTTTCCACCTTATTCCATCTAGTTCTTCCATCCTACATTCTACTTCTATTTTTCTTTATGTTTTGAAACACACATGATCATTTTGATAATGATATTCTTTTCTAATGTAATACTGGAGGAGTTACAACTGCTTCTTTGCAAAGCAGAATGCAACTTACGTTGGTGATATAAATTTAGCTCCCCTGTCACAGGATCTTAAAATACTGCAATATTCCAATCCTTAAGAGCTTTACAGGAGGATGTAGATTCAAAATGTTATGCAAGTTACCTTTTTAAAGAAAAAAAAAAAAAAAAAAGGCCAGTGGCCTTCATCTTCTTCTTTCTTTGGTCTTGGTCTTTTATGGGGGAAAACAAAAGAAAACAAAAAACAACCACAACAAAACCACAAAAACCCAATCCACAACAATCAAGAAATCAAACAAAAAAACAAAAAAACCCAACGAACAACAAAATCCTGAGTAGTTGGTAAAGCTGCTGAAGATTTTAATTACTGGCTAAGTTAATTTAAGGTCTCTTAATGGAAACAGATGTGATGTATCCTTAATTTGGATGTCAGGACTTAGGTCTGAAATCTTTGGGAATTAATGAACTGTTGTCAGGAGGATCCAGGGGGGAATGGGACTTGCCAGTAGCAACCTTCAGGGAAGTATTTTACACCTGCTGCTAATCATTTATAGATGTGGAACAGACTTCAGAACAAGCCTGAGCAGGCACACAAAACACATGATTTATTGATCCGTTTTCCTAGTTTTCTTGAAGTGAAGTATGAAGTCATCCAGTTTTTAATCTCTGTAAATTAACTAGTAGGGAAACTGTTTATATTTGGACTTTGAGACAGAGATGAAAGCATAGGAGCAGGTCTTCAGCCTTTGAGGGGACCCTTATATTTGGTTGCCTGCATTCGTTTGCTGATTAATCTCTTGTTCAATTTCCTGTTTTGGTGGAGTCTAGGGGGGCCACTAGCACTTTAGCAGTACTGTTAAGTTTTGGTGATTTAGAGCATTGGACTGCAAGACTAACTACTGTTTAGACTTCTATAGAATGAGTACTATAAATACAGTCATACTACATAAATTGACTTGGATTTTTCAGGAATTGTCAGATGTCCGTTATGGGTCCTGTAACTCAGACACCATTGATTTTTCTAAAATTTCTTAATTTTTTTTTTTTTTCAGTGTGAAGATACTCAGTAGAAGACAAAAAAAATTGAGAGAGTAACTTCAGAAGACATTAAAGTCATATATGAATTATAATGCCAGCAGACTTTAGAGATATTTCTATTAATGAAAGGCAAATATATATATATTTATATATTTTAGAGTTCAAGCTATGTATTTCCCTCAAGAGTTGCAGACCTGCAAATTAAGTCTAAGGCTTTCATGGTGTATGTATATTGCAAAGCAGTTACAAGGTATCAGTAGCATATCTATTAATTTTCAATCAATGCAAGTGATAGAGTTTGAGTGGAGACAAAACGTATGGACAAGCTAAGTCTGACTGACATTGGCAGTGATACATAATGTCATGAATACAAGCCTTTGTCAGCCTTTTATAGATTGCTCTTCTGAGCTTATGTTGACAAATGCATGAAGTAAACAGAAAAAAAAAGGTTGGAACGGGCTTCCCAGGAAAGTTGGAACAGGTTGTCCAGGGAATTTGTGGATGCTCCATCGCTGGATGTGTTCAGGTTGGATGGGGCCTTGTGCAACCTGGTCTAGTTGTAGGTGTCCCTGCATGGGATGGGGGGGGTTGAAACTAGATGATCTTTATAGTCTCTTCCAACCCCCAACATTTTCTGATTCTATGAAAAAACAAACCCCAGCACTTTCCCATTTTCTACTACAGCCATCTTAATGGTGTCTTTTACACGCACATTTTGATGAGGTCCCTATAAACTGTCAAAAGGGAGAGCGTGCAGAGTTTATACTTGCACTTTGCTTGTCCTGTTTTGTCTCTGTTGTCTTCTGTCATAAATCTGAGAGAGAAAGAATGTAGAGGAGCATACTACCTCGCATCTCCATCTTGTTCAGATCATCACTGGCAGAGTTACCAAAGTCATCTGTTCGCATGCTGCTTGTTGCACGCAACCGACTGAGCAGCACTACCTCTCCTGCAGTCAGTGGTGCCATCTTGTGCTAACAGCTGACCAGCAGTTCTCCAGAAAATATGGCTTATACCGTAGAGAACAGCTACGGAGGAAACATTCATGGTCATAAAGAAGAAATTGGTATTTATCGCTACAGCCTCTGTAATCGCCACCACTGTCCCTTTATGCAATGAGGCACTAATCCAAGCATTCATTTTTCTGCTGGATGTGGCATCCAGCAAGATAAGCTCAGATGGAGTGGATATCATTTAGCATAGCCTCTCATCCATCCCCCAAGGGAAGGCTCTGTATTCCTGCAAGCACATCTGCTCTGCTGCCCTTGGCCAGCGTCAGTCGATACGGTGCTGTTGCTGCTGACAGACCCACAGAAGTGGCTGTCATGATGCCCTGTTGTGGGATGAAAGATTTCTTCATCTGGAGCCTGCACACCTGCTGAGCATGCTGATGATGCTTGCTACTGCTTATCACCGCTCTAATATTTCTGGTGGGATTCACCTTTTCCAGTGACATTTGTGCTTTCTTCTGAAGTGGCTTTGTAGTTTGCACATAGAATCGTAGAATCATAGAACAGTTTGGGTTGGAAGGGACCTTTAAAGGTCATTCAGTCCAACCCTCCTGCAGTGAGCAGTGACATCTTTAACAGATCAGGTTGCTCAGAGCCCTGTCCAACCTGACGTTGAATGTTTCCAGGGATGGGGCATCTGCCATCTCTCAGGGCAACCTATTCCAGTGTTTCACTACCTTCATTGTAAAAAATTTCTACCTTACATCTAGTCTAAAACAGTTAAAAAACTATTACCCCTTGCCCTATCATAACAGGCCCTGATAAAATTTTTGTCTCCATCTTTCTTATAGGCCCCCTTTAAGGACTGGGAGGCCTCCAAGGAGCCTTCTCTTCTCCAGGCTGAACAACCTCATCTCTCAGCCTCACTTCATAGCAGACGTGTTCCAGCCTTCTGACCATTTTTGTGTCCATCCTCTGCACTCACTCCAACAGGTCCATGTCTTTCTTGTGCTGAGGACTACAGAGCTGGAAACACTACTCCAGGTGGAGGTCTCACAAGAGTGGAGTAGAGGGCCAGAATCACCTCCTTCAACCTGCTGGCCACACTTCTCTTGATGCAGCCCAGGATGCCATTCCCTTTCTGGCCTGTGAGCACACATTGCCAGCTCATGTCCAGCTTTTCATCCACCGGTATCCCTAAGTCCTTCTCTGCAGGGCTTCTCTCAATCGCTGCTAGGCATTGTTGGGGAGCTTCTAGCAAGACACTCCCACATCCAGATGGCACACTTGCCAGAGAGCATTCTGTGCTTCCTCCTCTACCCCATGATGAGCTGAATAGAAGCCAGGTCCCTGCACAGGCTCTGCACCTGCTCACAGTTGTGATGCTTCTCATGCCAGAAGGTACAGGAGGGGTTTACTGCATGTAGATGTCAAAAAAATTTGCTTGTCTTAAGAATTCCTGTGCCTGTGATGTCTAGGCAACACGCTGTTGAGGAATGTTACCCCTTGGCTCCATCTCCACTCAGTTACAGAGAGATGAAGGTAGTGCTCAAATTTATGTTTGCAGTGGTTACTTTTATGCTTAGCCCTTTAGCACCTCCTTGTCTTCTCTCTCTTCTTCAGTTGTTCTTCATAACTCCTCCTCCCTGCCTTCTTTCCCATGCCCCTAACCACCTCTGTACTTTCTCCAAGGGATGCCACTGAAACCAGTTGTTCCATCATCAGATCTCACTTTTTCTGTCTGCCTGGCATCTGGCTAAGATCAACCCATCACACGGAGTTACCCTTCTTTTCATTGTTGAGACAGCAGAGACATTACAAACAAAAGCAATCATATTGGTAACAAGCACAGTACCAGTAGGCAACTATCTCTGAACTTCAGTGGTGTGCTGAAAATCTAGATGTCTCTCTGTTCCCAAAATAAGAATCAATGGGTTGTGCATTTATTCATATACATCTAACTATCATAACATTTTGTTATCTCTTAGATGAACACTTAAACTACGTATTAAGTACCTAAACATTACTTAAATGTAGTAATTCTTATCACTGATGGATTGTCACAATTCTCCTCACATATAAGGATGACTTCAAAGAAGTATTCTACTGCCTGCTTAGGACAGAGTATGTATGCTCTGTTTTTGTATGATAACTAAATAGTTGTACTATCTTAAATAAGTGGTACATTTGTTTGTAGGCATGTTTTTATATTTTTGGATGACCTTGTACACTTTAAATGCGAGACCTTTAACATTTAAGAAGAAAGAAAACATTGCTTCATGATCAATATTAAAATACAAATAGCACTGGAATTCCTTATTTTTCCCAAAGTACAATTAAAAAGACCTAGAAATAAATGCAAGGTAAATTGTGCTTTAATAAAAGTAAATTTGTTGGGAATAACAACAAGAAGCTTAGAACTAGGTGCTAGATTTTAGTATGTGACTCAAGAGCTGAACAAAGCTTTCAGCAAAATGTCTAAATCATAGAAACTGTGGGCAAAGAATTAAGAGGACTCCAGAGCTGGGCAATAGGTGGGGGGTGACCTGAAAACCTGCACCTTGGCATGTACACATCAAAAATCTGCCCTTGCTTCACTTTAGTGCCAATTTCTTTCTCTGAAATACATACATTTCCATATTTTGTCTGTCTTGGAGTACAAGCTGAACTGGAGAGATACCCAGGTGGGTTTCACTAATGCCTCAACTAACCTCTGCCAAAACAAGGAAAATAACATGAGGAATGTAGTTGGTCTTGTGCCTAAAAAAAGCACATTTTAAGACTAGAATAACCTCCACAAGGTTATGAGGAAAAGCTGCCTTGCAGAACAGTCTTTTTCCTGACCCATGCCCATATTTCCCACCTTGCTTTGCTCATGCCTTTTTCACATTTCCTCTATTTTCACTAACTGTGATTAAAATTGTCTTCCTTCACTCACCTTCCTTATTTCTCACCGACTAAAGGTTAATTCTTTCCTATGTTATTCAGTCTCCTCTAACATCATTCACTGAGCAGCTCTGTGTGTAGACCCAGGAGCAGTCTTAAGATTTGTTAGTTGTGAAAACACTGAATACCAATCTCTTTTGGTGGTAGCATTATGTGTTGATAAAGTAGATTTATGAACCTTACTTTTCTGTCATAGACAGGATGTTATTCTTACCTCTCACTTCTATTACTGCATACTCTACTGCACTGTGACTTTTTCCAAATCTAATTTGATGTTGGAATAGAAAAGCCTTTATAACCTTTCTAAGGAAATGATTTTGTAACTCGTGCCTGTTTCTAGACAGTAACGTCAGAGCATCTTTTATGGTGAAAGACAGGATTTAAGAGGCACTGTAATGTTTTGTGTTAGATTATTTTGTTTTTCTAAAGGGGAAAAAAAAAATCCAAAATGCGTTCCTACAGCCTAATTCCAGACAGATGGGATTTCCAAAGCCATGTGGAAGTGCTGAGTACTCTGAGTGCCCACTCCCATCAGATGCTGACTTTCTGTCAAAGCTCCTTTGCAAATGCTGTCTGTTCAGCCTGCCTGCACTGAACAAACTAGCCTCCCCTTTCCCTGGAGGCTAGAATAGTCCAAAACAGTTTCTAAATAAGTTAGTCAACTTTTACTAATTACTGCAATAGTACTATGGAAATAATGGCAACAAGTTACTTCTGAGAGAGTTACTTTTCATTCTTTAAGAGCTTTGATGCAGATAAATGTTGCATGGAATGCTTTTTGATATGTTTGACTTCAGACACAGGATTTATTTCTGATGAGCACTGAAATATGTTACTGATCCATGGTATTCAAAGAATACCTTTACTGAGGAGTAGTGTCTTTGTTATTTGCTTTGTATAAAAATTAAATCTCCCCTTACTTGTGGGAGATGATTGATTTTTCAGTGAGGAAAATGGAAGTGACTCGTTCTTCCAAGGTTGTTTTGTGAAAAATGCTACTAACAATGGGGAAGAAAAGTGTTGCAAGGGAGCCTTGGCAAATGGTTTCATAGATATGCTTAAATGATCACTTGCTTCTGCATCTGCTAGCCTGAGCCTTACAACTCTTGACTATGAGAAATGACTATTCTGTATTACCTTCACTTAGTGGCTACTTAAGTACCTGGTCTATAGTTTTTGACCCATAACCTACAATGTTATTGAAACAGGCACTGAGAAAGGGGGAAACACACATGAATAAGTAAAGAGACTGCCAAAACAAAGCTTTGTGCATGCTTGCTAAGTGTAACTGTAGCTGGGACCACCACAAGTGTCCTGTGGGTGCATTATTTATTTGGACTTAAATATGCATTCTGACTTTCATGCTTCCCTGTATCTGGAGGCTGATTTGACAAGTTTGCAGAGCTGTGAATACAGCTGGTTGAAATCCTATTTGACTTGCACTTCTCATTTAACTAAGGAAATGATACAATATTTTGTTTCACTCAACAATGGAAGGATTTCCCTGCCTTGAAGGAGATTTGCTATAGTAAGCATTACTTGTGTGTAGAGATTAAATAAACAACTGTATCATCCTGCTTTGATACTTGATTGGTTCCGAGATAAACCTCTTCTCTCTTCAGGCAGAACCTACGAGTAGATTTATGCTTATGTACTGAGCCACATTTTCCTTTTAATTGAAGTGTGCAGTTACACCCAGGCATGCCAGAGCAGGAATATGTCCAAGAGTCTATACTGATAAGATTTGGCAACCAGTTATTGACTTTTAGGATAGGCTATGCATTTTCTGCAGGACCAAGCAGTATGAAGGTAAGCCAAGAGATTTTAAATTTAAGAACGACCTTTGAACATACCAGGAGAACTCTGTGATGTGCTCTGTACAAGTGAAGACAATTCTGTAAAGCTTTTGAGAAATATTATGAAACAAGACCAGTTTAAAAGATGGCTTGGTCTAATCAGAGACTGGAAGCAGAATGATGCCTAGGCTCCCAGAACACTACCTGGGAAGAAAACTAATCATCAGAATAACATTTGATTACACTTCAGAGGTACTTGCCATTACAAAAAATAAAAATAATAATAATAAAAAAGTCTTTGCTGAATCAAGGCTAATCTGAACACTGTTTTTGCCTTCCACTGGAAAGTGTACAGAAATTATCTTCATAAATTTGTTGAAGAGACCAGAGATACTCCTTAGGATGTTTCTGTGCTATTGAGATAATCTTCTGAACCATATCTGATGTGGAAAATCAGTGTCCTGGCTGTTATGGTCATATCTATTGATTCTTCTGAGACTGCTTTTGAGTTTCTTCCATTCAGGAGACTTCAGTCACAGCTAAACACAACTCTCCACCATCTGCCTCTAACTTCTGCCATACAAAAAGCAACCTGTGGCAAGAAGACTAATGGCAATTGATATTAAGGACTAAAGTTGTTTAATTTAATCTTTTGAGCTACTTTATTTTAACTGTGGAGCACGTGTTTGTTTCAAAATGAACTACATTTTTGTTGAAGCAAATTTTCACTTGTAACTGTTCCTTTCAGGTGGGCTGTGGAAGCACACAATAGTACTTGAAAAACTAAAAGGGTGGTTTCTTTTCTTATTTTTTACTTCTAGGCTGTGCTTAGAGATGAAAGTAAATTGACCTAATTTTCTTTCCTTTTCTGAATTTTTATACTATGCTTTCATTTTTGTACAGTTATATACATATGTTTTTAAGAACTAGTAAGGTCTGTAATACTTTCTTCTTACCCATTATTCTTCCCCGGGACCATTACATATGTACACACAAATACTATCCCAAATTCTGAAAAACTTCAAACTAAATCATGCCTTCAGATTCCTTTAGTGAAGCAGCCATTTTAATAAAAACACTTTGACACTGACCTGGCTTTAATCCAGACTCTAACATATTTTGGGATTTTTTCATTACCAAGATGTAAGAAAAATGGCTATTTCAAATAATTTATGCAATTAACACCATAAAATAGATAAATAGTCTTGGAGAAATTTTATATTCTGTACAGAAAAAGTCAAGCCTTCATTGTGTTCTTAGACCCCTGCATTTTAAGCTTTATATTTAAAAGTAATTAATCTCAGTAATTTAAAATAACCACTTGGGGGTCTTAGAGTTATTCTCTTGGCATAGAGCATAGATTTATTCTCATATTGTGTCTTTTTATTGAGAGGCAGTTTAAGGAATGAGAGGATCATGATCATTTCCTTTGATACATCATACAATTTATTGTGAGCTCTATTTATTCATCAGTTTTTCTCCAAACTAGTAAGTAGAGTTCTTCATGTATGGTATGGGGTGTATATGAAAAATAGGTTTATTTCTTCAGTGGGTGGCCCACATGAAAGAAGTCTACCTCTGGTGCCAAATTTTTCACTTACTATGTCAATTTAATGATCCTCTGGATAGAGTTCCCATTAACATCCGTCTCCCAAATGCTCTGACTGCCCAGTTCCACAGGGTGCCAGAGATGGGAGATCCAGGAGCAAGCAGACCACATCTTTCTCAGCCACAGAAGGGCTTAGTTTTCTTTTGACTCTGGGTAGATGCCTTTTTCAACACAATCAGAGTTCACATTTTTGCCTGATAAAATGTAGTTCTCAAACCCAGTATTTCTCAATTCAAAGGATGTTTTAGTATTGCTGAAACAATTGACATCTGTACAACACAGCTGTGGCAGCTTCCTTTTATCAGCTTCTGCAATTTTTGGCTAAGCTTTGAACTTTCTTTTCATATATTGTTCATTCCTGTTCTTTTCTTGAATGCAGATACATATATGATGTTGAGTCTGGGGTCTTTTATTTACAGATGTTTTCTGAACCACATTCAGATGCTTTTCTAGATCACAGAATGTGAAATACAAGCATTTGGAAACCATCAGGAGCACAGAACCTGTACTTTTCCCAATTCTTTCATATATCACTCTATAAATATATTTGGAAAATTGCATTGTCTCTGCACTTCAGGATCTATCTGTTCCTGAACTCTTTATTAAGGTGTCTAAATAAGAAGTCGGTGTAGTACTGCCAAAAGCACTGCAAAAAGTGATCTATTTTGTTCCCTCAGCATCTCTGTGTTTCACAGCATGTATACTAATCTATTTATCTAGACCATATTCCCTACTATGTATGAGGAAAATTAATGGTGAGGTTTTAATTTGACTGCATTTCCATATTATGAGGCTGAAATTGGAATTAAGAGATATACAGAAGACTGCAGAATAAAGACACTGCAGGAATTGGTAAACACACCATAAACACACACAAAGTCTATATGATTTTGAACCCTTACTAAAGGCTTCCCTAACTTGAGGACACCCATCACCTTGTTGACTTGCATCCCTTCTGAAGAACAGAGGTAGAGAAGGTATAATGTCCTCATTACTGGTATGCAACCAAAAAAAATAGTCTTTAGCTTTAGATCTAAGTGTTTTCAATGTACAGTAACAACATGTATCCCTAAACTCCATTTCCAATACTTCCTCCATAAGTTTTGTATAGCTCTCAGATGTTTCTGACATGAAGTATTTGGACATAGCACCTGGAGTTTCTATGGAATATTTGCCTTTATGAGTATGATTTAATAAGGCATGCTTATACTAAGCACTGAGCTAGTTACACTATCATTTGGATCAGAAATAATTCAAAATGGACAGGTCAAGTAAGGTTTCTATAGTATTCCTAATTTCATGAAAGATCTTTTGGCAAGAGTCACAAAGAATCCCTTCAGATGAGCGTATTTTTTTTGTGATAAAAACAAGACAATAAAATAACTGGACTAAATACATGACTGTCTCTTGTCAATAATAAAATGAAAGGAGAAAAACCATCTGTGACCACAGAATAATTCAGATAATAATGAATTGAACACATTTTACTTTGGAAGACTTGTACTGAATCTAAAGTGATGGGTCTTACTCTGCCAGTTGTCCTTTCAATACTTCTACCATAATGAAAAATATTTTGGATGTTACTTTTCTGTAGACAAAACGTTTTTTTATTTTGTTGAATGTTAGAATAATTTAGCCACTAAACAGACAGAATATGCATCTTGCCACAAAGACTGTATATTGAAAACCAGCAGTAGAAAAGCACATCAGTTATAAAATATTGCACAACCGCTTGAAGTTTTAACTTTAGACCCCAAAAAAGCCTACTTAGCAGGATATAAGTAGAATTAATATTAAAATGTGATTTAGTGCAGCCTTGTAAACTCAGCTTTGAAAAGGATGCTTTCATGATAACTTAACTGATGGATAGAAAAGATGATGGAATGTGCTGAAGTTTATTCTGGACTTCGTAAATATCATGAGAGGATTTTGAAAATCTGCTTTTAACTTGATGGTGCAATGTTGTGCTTATCTAATAATAATTTTTGTTATGGATACTTGTATAATTTACTATCTTGTCGGGTCACAGAGTTAGTAGCACATTTCAAGCCAGATGTTACAAATGTGAAGTGAAAAGCTGGGTTTTATGTCCTTTACATGTCCCAGAATGTTGTGTGCTCCTCTAAATGTTGTGGTCATTCAGCTGGGAACCTCTGCTTCATTAGGTGTTTCAGTGTCACTCTTTTCTATGATGTCTTTGGCCTCTTAACTCTTCAGTTTTGATGGCAGAAACTATGGGCAGATTAAACTCCCATCTCCAGTTGCACTCTCCATGTACTTCCTACCCCACCAGCCCACACTGTGGCTTTGGGGTTTTCATGCCTTACAGGAGAGGATATTTGAGTTACGTATGGCAGGATTTAGTTTGTTATGGAGATAGAGATGTACTGTATGTACGTATATGCTCTACAAGAATGACAGTATATAGTGTACCATCTGCTCTTTTCTGCTCATTCCATTTTTATCACCAGCAGAGACTGAAGTTTTTTAATTTTTCTCAGTGCTCTAACTGAATTACTTAAATATTTAAAATTTCAGCAAATGTCAGCAAACCCACATATTCAAGGGAAGAAAAAAGACCAAGTATGACAGTGGTTACTGGTTTAATACCTGACAGATCTGTCTAGGTACAATGGCTGAGGATCCATATACACTCATGCGAATGAAAGAGATTCTTTGCATTGAGATGAGCATTGTAAAACTATTTTCTGGAGATTCTTTATAACACAGTTGCATCCTTAGCTTCTATGATTCAGTAACATTTTTGATTCATTGTTTCTTCAATTAAGAAATCTTCTTATGAACACTATTTGGGGTTTTAAGCATAAAATAAATGAAACAGAAAAAAACAAAACAAAACAAAAAAAACCAACAAACTGTTACTCTGTTTTTCTGTCTTTGTAGTCACTGAATGTCCCAGAGATCTGCAATACAATTTTTGCTTTGATTCCTCTGTGTGCTTCTGTACAGGGAGCACAAATCATCTGTCACCAATAGTTACGTTCTGGAATAATGCCCTCATTTCACTGTGCTCCAGTGTCAGTACCCAAACCAGTCACTTCAGTATGTTCAGCCATGGGTTCCTTACAGCATCTTCATGGTGCTTTGTGGTCAAACCGTGCACCTGTCTTACTCTGGAGGGATGCTACAGGACTGACATGCCACAGATGTAAAGTGGGTTTGGTTGTTTTGTGGGATTTAGTTGGTTGCTTTAGGTTTTTGGGTTTTTTGGTTGTTCCCACCTCCCCCCACCCCCTTCTTTCAGGCACTGCTAATCTCGCAGTATGGTTACCGCTTGCCTTTATGCTGGACTGACCACCCTGCCTGAAGAGCTTTTCCTGGGGTGGCACACCAAAGCTGTAACCACCTCTGAGGACTTCAGTAATTAAGGACTGGGACATTTCTCCTCCTTGCCTTAAACTTTGAAAAGCATTTTCTTACGTCTGTGGCCATTACCAGGCTGCACGAATACAGTAACTTTTACAAGTCAGGTTCTTAATTCCTATCTAATTTACAGTGATTCATCTCTGGGGACGAGCTGTTGCCTCTATTTCTAGTTTGTCCTTCACAGAATGTTCTTCTTTTTTTTTCTTTTTTTTTTTTTTTTTAATCAAAACAACACTTGGTATGATCAAGAAAAGAATCAAATATTTCCACTAGAGTTTTTAAAAAACTTTAACCTTGTTTTCTCATTTGCAGTCAGAGATTAAATCTCTAGTAACTTTGGATGATTATACAACAAAAAGACTGAGCTAGAGGAGATTCCGATGGAAATATGGGTAGCTGAAAAAAGGAAGAAAGCATCAACCTGTGAGCATGCTCTCCTTGTAGGTCTCATCCCAAAGGGTAAATGGTAGGGAAAGCCAATTCCCATCAGAGAGAAACTGCAATAGTGAAGAGACAGGCCTCCACTATGTAAATAGGGAATAATGTGCTGATCATTTGTATGTGCTAAATGCACTTCAAAATTACAAATGCTTATATAAAGCTGTGAACCTTTCAAGACTTACTAATCATGATTTTCATGAATTATGACTCATCATTTGATAAAAAACAAACACCCAGATGTGCCAAAACCAACCTACCAAAGCATAGTAATAAAGGGGATGGAAACACACAAGATAACAAACATTTAGAGCAAAAGTATGATTAATATGAGTGTTTATGGCTAATAAGCCACCTTTTCAACTAATGTACTTCTAATTTGTATCATTTTCATTTTCATGTGATTTAGTTTATACTGTTTGAGAGAATTGTATTGTAGCTTGCTAATTAAAAATAGCAACTGGATACCATGGCGTAGGTAACAATAATATTTCAGTTAGCCATAAAATGCATTGTTAAGCAATCTGAGATTTTTTTTTTTTTTTTCACTGTTAAAAAACTTGTGTGGCATCAGAACAAGCAGTATTTCCCTTTGCACAACACTATTTGGGACTGTGGGACCACAGCATTCTAACCATAGCTGGCTGCAGTGCAGGTAGAAAATACCCGAGCTGAAGAAATAATCTATAATGAAGAACTTGTTCCCCAAATGAATAAATTTTTTCAGCATGAAACATGATTATCAAGATTCTTACTAATTTAATCATTCTTTGATTTTGATTTAATATTGGATTTGGGAAGGGAGGCATTCCACTTTTTAACTGTGCAGGTTCACCAATGGCAAATTCTTCCCTTTCTCATCATTTAAAGTACTTGGATTAGTTGTTGCTGCTCAGATCAGTTCTGTAAATGCAAATTCTTTGGCTACAAATGTTTACCTCAGGAGAAAGTCAAAATTAGCTTTGCAAGTGCTGGTATATAAACTATACAATTTCATTTTTCATGAATATGGCACAATTAAAATTTAATTATTTACGTGTTAGTTGAAAGCAGAAAAAAGACACTGCTTTGAATTTTAATGTGAACATATAGTCACAGGACTTTGTGTTATTCATCCTCCCCTGAAAAATAAATTTAGCCAACATTACATCTTTATGTTGTTATAATTCAGGCTGATCCCAGAATAAACCAGGCTGTTGAATATTTTACAAGATTTCCTGTTTCTAGAAGTCACCGGTAAAGA
This sequence comes from Todiramphus chloris collaris, assembly GCA_025345505.1. NCBI lineage: Eukaryota > Metazoa > Chordata > Aves > Coraciiformes > Alcedinidae > Todiramphus > Todiramphus chloris. Next base: position 12,673,327 of record JANVCC010000076.1, on the reverse strand, counting down.
TCCAGGGCATATGCTGAACATGGTGTAACCTTCCTGGACAGCAAAAATATTATATGTGACTCCTTTCTGCCCCAGGCTGCCGGGAACAAGATTGGGAAAATGATTAAGATTGAATAAACATACTGGCTCTGTTGTGGGAGATAGATAGGAGGCTAAATGTAGGTGACAGAGCTGCTGTCCTTTCTTTTCTTTACTTGGTGTACATGCTTATAGCCTAATGTATAGATGTCTTTTTGCTTTGCTGTCTGCTATACATATCTCATTCTTCTCCCCCTGAGTATTATGGATAATGTAAAAGGAACTCCATGCCACAAGATGCGAAATATTAATAATGCAACAAAGTAGTTAAAAATCACACCATAGGCTTAAAAAAAAGTTGGCTACCAGCACCAAATTGCCCTGAACTGCAGTTTAAATTTAGTCTAAAAGTCAGTAAAGATGGGCTCTTTAAAGACTGTGGGTAAGCTACAGCTTTGCCATTTGTCTTGATGTGAGTATTATCCTGGAACAAGTCAGGAAACAGGCTGTTACTGGAGCTACTATTTCATTGATTACTTTCTCTGACTCCTAAGTGTGTGCAGCAGAGGGGAAGGGAAGGAGAATAAATTCAGTCTGTTGCTTTTGTGCAAAACCTAGGGCTGGATCAATCTATGCTGGCTGCACTTTTCACAGATCAGTTGGACCCTGCTCCTCTCAGTCTAACATCTCTCATCTGAAGGACCTCAGTGACTTCTTTCATTTGCTTCTTGTGCAGGAGTGGGGTGTTAGAAAAATGCTTCATAAAGACGAGGGAAGGGGATTGCTGCTACTGGTATATGGAATCATTTAAGTTGGAAAAAACCTTTAAGATCATTGAGTCCATCTGTAATATGCCTGAGATTAGACGAGATTAGACCTCTGTGCCATTTAACATGGACTTGGCATCAGTTTACTCCCTCTCAGCATCACTCTGCATACCATGGCCAAAAAAACCCAAGGGGGTTCAGGTCCTATTTATTTGCCTAGACACCACAGGATATGTCTGATCGACTTCTGTCAAAAGGGGAAGAGAAGCTTACATACCTTTTGTCCACGGAGCAATTCAGGGCTGTGCAACAAGCTAGCTTCAGATAAATAAAGGAAAGGAATAATTTCTTGCATGTGTCCAGACTGATTGGCTGGCTGGCTGACTGCTGGCAGTGTGTCTCTCCCTGCCTGCTAACAACCTGACACACATAAGCCTCATTTTCTTCATGAATCCCCTCTGTTAGATGAAGGAAGAGAGCTTTTGAAGGCTCCTTGTTGGGCTCACGGCTGGATTTGGGAACCATACAAGAAGTTGCCTAGGGCTGAAAAGGGCACTCTTTGACATGGCCTCACTTCTGAGGAGAGCTCACATCCCAGACAGCAGGAGAAGGAAGTAACAACAGTATTCCTCTGGTGCTGTGTTCTGGCTTCTCTTCAGATGCATGCTGTCAGTCTGACCCAGGATAGGAATATCCTGGCTCACCCTGCAGTCCGTACCAGGGCCAAATACCATGGTCTCCTCACCCTGGTCTGTGCCTTCACTGGGAGATGAAGATACAAGATTGGGACCAAAATAAAGAAGCATGAATGTAACAATGAGTAATAATTCACTATGTTTATATTCACTAATAATTCACAGGCAGCAGCCACAAGAATACATTTGATTATTTAACTAATTGTTAATCCTATTAATAATATTGTTTACATTTTCTCTTCCTATCAATATCATATGCTATTTGATGTCTCTTTCTCACCGTTATGGTAGAGGGTTTTTTCTCTTTAAAAGTTAATTTCCTTCCCTCCCCTGCCCCATTTCCTCCTCTCAAAAGAACTCAAAACTTCCCTGAAATCTGATAGCTCTGCTGTCCTCGTCTAGAGCAGACAGACAGTTTTGTTTCTTTGCCAATTAGTTCTTTTCTGATGCTGACAGACATGCGAGAGAGTGAAAGATCAAAATCATTCTAATTTCTGAAGTGAGTTGGCATTTGAACCCAGCTAATTCAAAATGCTCTTTCTGTGTTTAGTCTGTTCAAGTAATTTAATTGCAAATCTCTTTCTCTCACTACTGTCTCTACATCTCAAATGGTTGGGTACATGGAGCAGTGAGAGTTAACTACTTGCTTACTATAGGAAACAGATTCAAAAAAATGGGAAGCTCATGCACGTGTGATTCCATACATAAATTGCCTGGTCTATTTTACAGCAGCTTTGTAGGACCATGGGGTTGCTCAGCTTGCCCTTCACCGAAGGATGGCTCCTCCTCAGCTGGCCACCCAAGGTCCTGAGGGCCATCATTTGGGGAAGGGTGGTAGAAAGTATGAGCTCTATCCATCTCCCAAGACAGTTCTCTGTTTGGTCCTATTATTTTCTTGCTTTCCATGACTCAGAAGCCTCACAATGTTATCTGAATCAGCCTAGCATAAATATTTTTTAAAGCACTCATTTGTCTTTGTTTCCACAGCCACCCTTTCCAAAGCTGCTTTCATTTCTCTTAATTCCTGTCTTTGCTATTTCATCATGCATTTACTTCCAGGCCTCTTTCCAAGGTACCCAAAGCTATCTGCATCAGAAAATGGCTCTTATTCTGAAGAGCCTATACAATTTTAATTTTAAATAATAAAAGACTAAGATAGCTTTTCAGGGAAAATTTGTTATTTTTAAAAACTGGAAAACAGGCACTGCCTACAGAAATTGCTTTAATCAAGATCTCAATTTTTCACTGAAAACATTTGACATGTAAACATAGACAGGAAAAGAATGCTTTTTTCTTTTTGACAACACTGGTTTACAATTTCTAGCGTCTTGCAGTTCCTTGCACTGTAAATTTACACAATATGAAATAATTGTTTATTATGCTAATCTTTTTAATACACATTCTTAATGTTGATAATATGGTAATCTTCGAGACATTTAATTGTTTTGACATTTTATCTTCCTCCAGGCCTGACAGACAATGTATCCCTTTCCACACTTTCAAGTTTGAGCTTTCTCTTATAAAGCCTATAGAACACATAGCTCTGTGTCTGTCTAACATGTTTCTACTGTAGCCAGCTCTCCTCATCCATTTGCTTTACTCACATCTTTTCTCAGAGGCAAATGAATCCTTCCCATGGATTTTCAAAGCAAAGACAGACAATTTTTCCAGTTATTATACATTTTGGTAGACTTATGTTTTTTCTATATTTTAGGCTATGTTGAAATAAGGTTAGGAGACTACAGTTAGGTATTGATGGAAGAATGAAAAACAAAAATACCACAGAAAACTCATTATTAATTTCTAAAGAAGTAATTTTAGATATTTTGGAAAGTTTTGTCATTTGCTTTGAGAACTTAGAAAGCTTTCAGAAGTCTTCCTAAAGAAACTTTCTTTCAGTTTCCCCAGAAGTTTTTGTAAATTTGCCATTTTTAATCACTTCTTCCTGGAGGTTATATTCCTTTAATCCAGTTACAGCTATCGGTAACTTCGATATTTCATTCAGTCTTTTCTTGACATTGCATTTTGGTTTTATGATGTGAGTCTGAAGAATGTTTTTATCTTTGTTAATGGTGGATGCCTTCAATACTACCGTGGGCAACTTTAGTAACTGCTAGGACAGCACTTTGAAAGTGTGTGTCGTCTGATATGTTAAATTAGTAATTTTGTGGCAAATTTAAATTAAGCATAAATGTAATTTAATACTATCTGTTCTTAAAGCTGCACCATTTAAATGAGTGCTTTTCATAACAGGAGCATATTGTTTACTACTTTGGAGAAACAGTATCAGTATGTGGCAGGTAATAAACAGAAACACTTCCCTTACTAGCAAAGTCTTTTTTCCATAAACTGCACACATTTCTTTTTTCTTTTGTAAGGACGTCTTATTATATTTTAGCTTTTGTCAGACTTTGACTAGAATGTATCTAATCTCCCTTTCATAGTAATTCGTAGCTTATTGTAACTGTAGCATGTTGCTGGTGTCATTCTTGAGCAGCATTGTGTACCAAATCTGTAGCGTCTTAGGAAGAAATTAGACTGTTTTGTCACAGTGAATAGAATGCCTGGGGAAATTAGCTATAGCTAAATTTTCTTTAGATTTCTGAAATTATGTTAATCATTTCATGTTAGGGCTGAGCTAGGCAGCTGTTGCTTATGCTGCTGATCTCATGCAATGCAGTAGGCTTGTTTCCTGAATCACAGCTTTAGGATCTAGCCCTAGAATAGTAGTATATTAATGAGCTGGCTAGCTAACCTACTTGCTGCATATGGACAGTGAATACCTTCAAAGAAGATATGAAATACTGAAAGTACCTGTGCCATAGTGTAGAGTCCCAGCAGTGAGAAACAGGGGATCATAATCTGTATTGTCTTCCTGCTGCTGCCAAACTTGCTGGTGTACCCCATATGTTGAGTTCAGAAGTGACAGGCAGATGCAGGGCTCCTGTTCTTACCATAAGCCAGGGCATTTGGCATCCTCATTCCTGTTATCTGTGCCACCGCTCCAGCCAGGAGTGCCTGCTGCTCCCCTTCTGGCTCTGCGAACGCACGGCAATGAGGCACAGCACTGTTTTCCATCCTTTTCCACAGAGGACTTCCCTGGTGCTTTGTGGGGAGGAGGGTACCACCTGCAAGAGCTAGGCAAAAAGGAATTTTACTACACCACATCTGAAAACTGGTTTTCACCTTGAGTCAGCTCTGGCAGCACAATTAACAGCCATGTTTAGAAGTCTTCTGTAAGCTGTAGTAACAGGCTGTGTGCATTTGTTTGCATATCTTAAATGCTGGAATAGTCACATTTATGCAGTGAAATAGTCAAAAATATTTTTGAACAACCACCAGTAACCTGGGACAGGCAGAAACTTTAGACAAGCTTTTAGCCTTGTCAAAAAAAGGTCCTAGTTCAGAATGATCAGACATCCATAATTCAGAAGACCAGACATCCAAGTGAATAAACTTCATTCTGCTTCAACCACCTACTTCAAACCTGCCATCCAGCTCCTAGATGTAGACCTCCCAGGTTTGAGTAGATATGCACATATCCTAAACCTGCACACAAAAGCTCTACTGAAGGACACAGAGTGACCTGGGTTATGAGAGATGGGACATCTTGATTGAATTGTACATGATTGGTAGTACATGGCATCAGGCTGACTGGCATGTGTCATACTGCCATCGCTCTTCCTGGGCCTGGAGATGAAGAAAAGAAGTTCTGTTTTCAGTCATCTGTTGATGCAAGCGCAGCACCTTTCAAAAGCACCATATTTACAGTAATAGTATTAACTACAGAGAGCAGAGGAAAGATCTGGAAGCAGCAGTATTTTCCAGTTAGATTCTTGTGTCTCAAAAAATGAGATGCTTTATGCCTGCCTCTCTCTGATAGCTGGCTTACTGCTTGCTTTTATAGGAAATGATTTGCTGATGAAAAGCCAACCAGAAAATGATGACTGTATTACTATGCAATTTCATGTGAAAAGAGATAAAACCAGCCTGTATCCTTGGATAATAACTAAATGTTGATTTTTTTAGTAGTTTTATTTTCACCCAAATTATCATTTATTGATGGACGCAGTTCAGTCTCTGGTTTAAATGGGATTTGCTAAAGTTTGTGTAAACTCTGCATGGCTTGTATGTCTACCTGTAAAACCTCTATATACTGAAGTAGCTGTATTGTTGCCTATGTGATATCCTAATAGATCCTTAGATATTTAGCAGTGAATACGTATAATGTAAATATGACAGGGAGAGGAACTAAGGAAATGTAGTTGAAGATATGATGTTGATTATATCATTATAATGTTATTTTATAGTAAAACAATGCTAATCTACGGACTAAATACAGTTTCTGGGTGCCGAAAGAAAGAGTGAACAGACTCATTTGCTGCCAAACAATTTCTTTTTCATGTTGGTTTAGGTAAGCAATTCGTTGGTAGATTTTTTTTATCAACAGGCAGGAGCATTTGTCCTTCATGCAACACATACTTAAGTCTTGAAACCATTGGCCAGGGAGTATTAAGTGTTTGAAAAGGCTTAAAAAGGAAGACAGGTTTGCTTGGACCAGTTTGTGGAATTGAAATCCATAGTATTCAAGCATTTGTTTAATGTAGAGATATTACTTAAATCCAGTGTGTGTCTCTCTGGAAAACAGAAAGTATTGGGGGGAGTCATCAGTATATGTCTGCTTTGTCTCTATTCTCCCCCTTCCACATCAATTATTCACCCCTTCTGCCCTTTTGGGGTTAAACGGAGCTTTTATCCAACTTGGTCCATCCATTCTGATGCTCTAAAAAAATGAACTCTTGCACTTTCTAGGTAATTTTCTGTGTCACCGTCTGTAGACAAGGTGCAATGTCTAATATAGATGAGACAATTGCTGAAGTAAGACAATTGCCTTGTTTTCCTACTTGAGTCTCACCTTATGCATATAAATGTTACACTGAGTCCATGTTCAGAAGAGAGATCAAGTTTCTGAGTTAGCTACAAGGGAAACTGAAAAAATTGGTGTATGGGTCACCAAGAAGTAAACAATGCTAAAACAGAGAATCTAGGTTCATCTATCTCCTAAAAATACAGAAATAACTACATCTCATTTTTTACTCTCCTAGATGTTCCAAGCTGAAATTGCAGATTTCTGTCTACCAGATTTTAAGAGAATGTAGTATTCACTGTTATTTGACTTCTTATAACATGTAAAATTATTTCTTTCCATTCCAAGGAAGAAAATTATGAAAGGAAAGTAAGTGCTCTTAAGGTAAAATCCTAAAATTTTCCTTATAAATGAAAACCATCTCCCTTTGATGCATGCTGTGAAAAGGTTATTGGAAATAGGTGTTTCTCATGGGAATAGACAAGAGGTTCTGGTTTTCTTAGCCATTTTCATAGCCACCTTAGCCATTTTATTACTCTTGTCAGTCACTATCTTGGTTAGCTCACTCATCTGCTGCATTAGAAGTACCTCAAGGCTGCTGAGGCTTGAAGACCGCAAGAATTAGTGTCTGCATATGTAAGGTTTTAAATTATCACCAAACCCCATCAAAGAATGTTGTGAAATTATGTCACAATATGGAAACTAGCTCCCAGAGTTATGCTTTTCTTTTACAGCAACTGTTGATATAGGTACCTTCCCAGCTTTTTAATAAATCTATCTGGAGACTGGTTTTAAAAGGATGTCCACCCCTAGTGTAATGTCTCAATAAGAGATCCAACAAGTGATAGCCTTTGGGGATGATGGATGTTCTGCAAGAAGAAGGAATTAGGCAGAAAAACGCATCCAGTGTAGAAATATCACCTGCACCATTAGTCTGAATCTAGATGGAGTACTGTCATTCATGTGTGATGTCTGTCTGGAAGATCAATCACTGTAGTGATAAAATCCACTGATTTTGACACAGGAGGGACCCCATCCTAGGAAAGATACTTACTTCACCTTTCTGGTACATGTAAATGCCACATAGAATTGTCTTCTTTTTACATGAATATGTGCCATAAAACAAACTCATTGGGCCAGCTGATGCTCCCCTGCACTGTTACAGAGCTGAAATAATGTCAATAGGAATAAGTAAGAGCAATATATTGCCCAAAAGATGTGTGAGCACAAGCATTCACAAAACAAGTCTGTACATTTTCAGAAAATGGCTATAACAAAAGGAAGAATTTGATTTCAGCAAATGTTTTGATCGTGTCTGTACATGATGTAATGAAAGAAACACAATATATTCTGCTCCTTACTCACTAGGGCAATTGAATACCATTAAATTACAAAGAGAGGAACTCAAACTTACAGGTGTTTTTTCATGCTTTTTGTTTACACTTTCATCGGGTAAGCTCCTACTGATCATTTGCTATTGTTGACTCATGGTCTGTATGCTTTACTGAGGAAATATCTCAATACCTCTATCATAGTTGGGCCAGTACCTCTGGTAGTTTCCACAGCATCTTATGATTCTGTAGCTAGTTGCTTATTTTCTGCCAGTTCAAATGAAAAAGGGCCCCTTATCACAGAAAACAAGCAGCACTTCACAAACATCCTTGCTGTTGTTCTTTCTTGCAGAAAAAGGGAAAAAAAATAAGAAAGAAAAAAAAAAAAAAGCTTTACCTAAGTTTGATGATTTTGTCCCTGTTTCTATGGGAACAAGAACAGATGAAGGAGCAACTGCCAGCTGCATTGCTGAAACTCTGGCCAAAGCAACTGGCTGCTGGTGAGGGATTCAGGGTCCATTTGGACTGTACACTGGGTTGCTAAGTTTGAAATGGTTTCATCTTGCAGCAAGGAAATGCATCAGGTTAAATAACAGTGAAAATATTTTTCTCTTTCTCTTCAAATCTTGTGATTATCAGTACAAGCACAGATCAGAGAAAGAGCACAAGGACAAGTAAAACCATCCTGCTCAGGTGATAGAATGCCCTTGACTTTTTTCAATTTTCATAGTATTTACAAAGCATGGAGACCAGTGGATACCACCATTAACATAGGTGTATCAACTCAGTTTAGTAAAAAGTGCACTTGGTAGATGCAGGATTAACAGGCCTGGGAAAAGGCTATTTTTATTTGCCCTCCCCTGACCACATCCCTGACCACAGCTATTCTTTTATAAACCTTAACCTTCTTGCTCCAAGCCCTCTACTTCTCCTTTCTATCTCCATACTGTCTACCTTCAAGCTCCCTTGCAAAAAGAATCCCTTTATCCCAGACCCAGTAATCTCCATTCCTCCAAAACTTGACCTTCTACCCCACAGTGCCCAGCCAGCCTTTCTTCCTATGTTCCCATTGCTTCTGGCACCTTGTGTAACCATAGCACTGGCTGTGCTGGCTTGCAGAGCCCATTTTCCCTCTGTTCACCATCCTGTCTCAGGAGTGATTTCAAATATGAGGACACAAGTTGTGTTTACCAATAGTGCATCCAAAAAATCCTCAAAAAGTAGGGCATATAAAAAAGTTGCTGACATAGGGCATTTCTTTTCATTGCCTCTTCTTGAAATTGAGCATGTGTAAGGGAGAGTTCTTTAGGCTGATGCCACAATGTGATATAAATGGTTTTAGTGGTATTACATGCAGCAGAGCTACACTGACCTAATTTATGGGAGCTGAGAAGCTGGTCAGCAGCTTACAGTACCTACTGATCTGTTTGCTTATGCTCATCCTCGGAAAACGCTGAATGGGACTGTTCAGCTACAATTTGTGCCAGCAAAAGAGTGCATAATACACATTTCTGTGTGAGAAACACTTTCCCTTCTTTGCCAGTGATTCACTTCATCAGGTATATTTGCCAATATACCTTTTCCTTTTTCTTTTAACATCCCACACAAATTAAGCATCTCTCAGAAAAAAAATTATAGCCAAGTCTTTGTCTTAGTCAACTAATAATTTTGTATTAAAAATATAACACAATAAGTGAGGGTAAAATAAGACATTGCGATGGGGCTCTGAGCAACATGATCTAGTTAAAGATGCCCCTGATCACTGCAAGAAGGTTGGACTAGATGACCTTTAAAGGTCCCGTCCAACTCAAACCATTCTATGACTCTAAAATTCTATGATTCTGTGATTCTGTAATTCTATGATTTTATGACATCAGGCTTGTCTTTAGTTCTGTCCATGAAAAAGAATATTTTGGTCTGGTATAATTTTACAGAGTTCAGTAGAGCTCTGTGGCATGGATTTACAAACCAATCATGACCTCAAGTGTCATGCTGTTCATCTGAATAAAATGCCTGCCAAAGTACATTAGGATTGAAGTATTCCCGAGTTGCTAGGTGCCACAGTGTTCATATCTACCAGGGTCTGCATTAAGTGTTTCCAAGATTATAGGCAATGGGAACATATCTGTGCCTTACTAGTCAACATCTCCCTTTAACCAGTCCTGCAGTCACATTATAAAAATATACTAGGAACACTACCTAGGGTCATATTTTTAATTGACCTGTTGTAAGAATCAGTTAAGCTGTGTGTGTTAATAGAAGATGAAAATCCTATGAATTGTTGAACTCTAATGACCAGTTCTCCCTGTGTAGGTTTTGTCTTTTAAGGCTGGATGATGAAACTAGGGTGTTTGTGTTCAGGGTTGGCTTTCAGCTCTTTCCTCAGGAAAAGTGTCTAGTGAGAAATTGAAATCTGCTGCAGGCAAAGGCACTCAGTAGCTGCTGAAGACCCTAAAGTGGCTGTATATAACTTTCAGACATTAAAACTAATTCATACACCCCTATTTCAAATGAGACTTGTGCTGAGCTAGTTTGTTGTTTTGTTTTTTTTAAAATTCAAATGCAATTTCATGGTATTTTGAAGAAACCGGTTCCCTGTTTTGTATCCATGTTATCAAGCTGGATTGTTTGGAAATGAGAGCCAGCAGTGTCCTTCTAGGGAAGAAAGTGGAGAGGAAGGATGAGAGCTGTCTTGACTACACACTCATGTGACCCAAATAATTTCTGAACATTAAAGCCTGACTTATTACTAGGGGGGAAGTACTCAGGAGTGATCAGTGAAGTGTCTCAGGAAATGAGGCAGAGCGACAAGCCTGGCCATATGAAGTACCTTCCTGCCTGTCATGCTTTCATCATGCTTGTTCAGGATTGTTATTGTGATGAGTTTCTTAACAGGTGCTACAGACAAATACAGTCTCTAAAATACCAGGGGAGATAGAGAAAATAATACCAAGCTTTCAAAATAACACAGCTAAAAGCCACTCTTCATTGACATCCTAAGGTATAAGCTCCAAAGTAAGGGAAGGAGTGTGGCAAGCTACACAAATGGCATGGATTCCATTGGCTTTGCTAGTCTAATGACTATGCATTTTGCTAGACTAATGCCCTAGGGAGACTCGGTGATGGACTGGGCTCTCGAGGGCCTGGTCATTCAGACTTGTTGCATCCTCATGGAAAATGGACAATGGACAATGGAACATCTGCGAGCTTTCCATCCTGGGAGTGCTCCAGCCTGTGCCTGAGAAAGTATATGCTTACTTAGGGCTGCAAAGTAGCCAGGTAAAACGAAGGCCCACTACTTTGCTGCCTTCAGAGTGGTGAGATTGGTCCCATGAAATTTCAGTCAGATGCAGCTGAAGGAGAACAGTCTATGTGAGCTAAATGAATGTATTAAGTAAAGGCATGGAATTGCTTATGGGGAGATTTTCAAAAGAATAAAAGGGATTTGGAAGCCTAAACTCAAAATCAGCTTTCACCAAAATTTGTCTTCCTCTATCTCTTAGTTGTCTTTGGTAATAAAAGCTGGTAGCCATCCAGCAAAGTTCAGCAGTAAGCCCATCAGCTGGCAGGAGTTCAGATACAGACACCAAAACCAAGAATCACTTGCCCACTGATACAAAGGTTAGAAATGCAGCTCAGCCTGTTTGTGTTAGAAAAAGTACTCCTAACAATGTATGTCTTTAATCTGCTTTTTGCGTCAGCAACTGCAGTACTGGATGGGTGAAACTTCAGTAGAAAAACATGAATGCAGCTTCTAACCTGAAATTATCAACGTAAAACCAAAAAAAGGCATCAGTGCTCTGACCTTCCCCATTTTACCTGTTTTTCTTTGACAAGACAGCATTTCATTTGCTTTAAACAGGAAGCCCTGCTGTGATAGAGTTGTAGTTCTGTTTGCACTGTTGGCTCTTCCCTGCTGTTCAAATGTCAGTTGGTTTGAATTTGCAAAGACATAAGGCCGTAAAACAGTCCTGAAGGGCTGTCACTCATAGATCCCAAGAGGAAAATCTCTTTTGTAGCAAACTGGATGGGAAGATGGGCAATGAAAGGTGAAAGGGGGAGAGGGGTGTATTTCAAAGACACGGTAGTGCTGCCAGCATCACGCACAAAGACCTGTGAATTTTGTTTTCCAGGAACCTACCCTTTCAGCAGCAGAGCCCACATGATGACTACCTCTCTGCAACAGAAGGGACAAGCAACTTTCTATGTAACAGGACAAAATATGTAAGCAAAACATCTTCTTGAGTCAAAGTTCATTATCCTTCAAGTTAAATGACTGTCAGGGGGCACGAGTGGTGCAGACCACCCCTTCCTGCCCTCTTGTTCATTAAGCACCCATGAAGCTATTTCTGCTGCTTTACTGGTGCTGAGTTACCAGGTTTTCGCATAGTGATTCGAAGTACTTGTTGAAGTTGTGGTTGTGGGGGTTTTATACAGAAATCAGGATTTAAGCATTATGCAGCCAAAGACTGTAATCTCCTTTATGGTACCAAACTATGCATACACCTAGCTATCACAATACATCCTATATATATAACCTCACAGAGAGAGACAATGTCTGGCATCACCTGAGTTATGTCTCACAGAGGTAGGGAACTAAGCAATAAAAATGAGGGATTGGATTTTTTTTTATGTATTGGAACAGCTATATTCTGTTATAGGAAAATCAGAGAAGTCAGAAATGAGCTGTAACATACATATGCAACACATGCATATGAGATTATGAACTGTTTTAAGAATTTGTCAGGAACAGCTAAATAAAAACCATGAAATAAGGTTATAGGAAGTTACTGTCTCATTTTATAGCCCAAACTAGAAGAGATTATGAGAGACACTAGATAGTAATTTATCAAGAATAAGCCAACACACCATTGAGGTTTCCAGATAACTTAAGGCAGATGCTTCTGCATTCATAGCATAGGCACAAGTACTAAAAGGGAAAGGATGATGAATGGGATTGATAAGCTTGCAAGCATCCTTTTAAGGTGTATTTCAAGATTTGGCTTTTGAATACCAATTATGGAGGCCATTAACTTAATTTCAATTTATGTGCTGATAATCAGTTAAACACAGAGCTGGATAACAGCCCTTTTGCTTCGCCATTAAAAGAAAGCAAGAAATAAAAATGAGGATCCTGAATGTAAGGAGTCCTCTTTCTTTCCTTTTTCTACCTTCAAATCCAGTTAACTGAGCTAACCATGGATTTTTAACTTTGAAGGAAGACAATTTGATGTACACAGTGATGCTGCCTTTGTTATAGCCTAACCTTTTCTTCATTTCTAGTTCTGCTTGTCCTTGTAGTTATTCCTCTGGCTTGAGATTACTCATGTAGGATCTCAACACTGGAGACCATAAACTATGCATCTCTATTTCCAAAGCTTCACCAGTCACCTAAAGAAGCAGGAATTAATATCACCCAGCTGAGATTTCTTGATGCCTGTGAATAATCTTGACTAGTACAAATTCTGTAACTCCTGGTGTTGCTGTGTCCCTCTACTGCAAGTAACCATGCAAGTAACCATTATCTGTAAGCTGACACAGTGCATAGGCTTTAAGCCCTTTTAGACTGAAACCTCTCTTTTGTATAGACACAGATAAAGATGTAGGTGTAGATATGGACCATACACATACACACATAGGTGCACACACTTCATACCTGTTACAATAGGTGTGCAAAGCAAATAAACAATAACAATAGTGTTGGCTGGCCATAAAGACAATAGGACAGAAACATTTTGGGGTCTTGTATTTTTGCTTTCAGGGAGCTACAGCATTCTAGCATTACCTCTGCTGTTTGTTCACAGCAACCATAACAATACTACTAAGTTAGGTTGGTGTTTGAGTACAGTAGTCAGGAAAATCCTTGCTGCCTACACATTGGCTTACCCTTTTGTAGAAGGAGGGAGATTCTCCTTCTCCATGCAAGGAAATTCAAACACAGGCTATAGCTCAATAAAACTGAGCTATGTACTGTTCTTTTGGCCCTGTGGTCATATAACGTACACCAGCAGAAGCTCTCCTACAAATTTTGTGGTATTTAGCCTTAGGTCTCCTCTGCACCTCGTGTGGTGTCCCTCTATCCCTCAGACATATCTTCGGAGACTTTGGAGGCAAGGAAGAGCCGTATTGGAGCCCACCAGGGAAGGGTTTTCATAGCATGAACCCATGGGTGTGTGTTGTTCTTCCTAAGACATGACAATGAAGGCATGTTTGAAGTCCTAACACAGGACAATGCTGGAGGGCAGAGAGAACCATATCAGTCTTGGCCACACGATCTGCTGGGCATAGTCTGCTGTGTGTGTTCTTAAGCTCTGTCTGTGAGAGTGCTAGTTGGCAGAGTCCACACACAGGGCCAAGGAGCACGCTAACATAATGGTGTGGACTACCAGCATCATACTGCTCAGCTTCACTTTCTATTCTTGTTTTATTTAGCAAAATAATTGTAATCAGAAGGACTCCCAGCCCATTTCTACAGAGAGTCTGGAAGCCTTCAGCCCCAGCCATCTGGCATAGCAAGCTGCACCCACACACAGGCACTGCCACAGGCAGTGAGTGTGAAACGCGTAACACCCCGCAATCCTTTTACTTGCCTGTGCCCTGGTTTTCCTATCTCTGGTAGAGGGAATGTTCTTTCTCTTTTGCTAAGGGTGGCAATATCTCTGGAAGGAAAAACTGGGAAGTGTTGGTGTGAAATACAGTCCACACAGTTAAAATGAGTATTAGATGAAGTGACTTCTTAGAGTCTTCATTGTTTCCCGCAGTTGTATTCCAATGATTAAATTGGAATTTTGATCAGACACATTTGTCTCCACAAAGAGCACATGTAGTCAGGCTAGTAAGCATTTCCTATAGAAAAAAACTGCTGGGTTTAATAAAATGACCAAGTGGAGTTATGCTTTTTGCTGACCTTTTCTGAAAACAAAAAGTCCTAAGTAAATTCATGTTTTAATTAAAAAAATCTATAGTCTTCAGCTTTCATTATAAAGCATATTTACAATCTCAGTTACGAAAACTTACCACTTGTGCGCATGCTTCTTGTAAGTAATGATGTAGTTTTTTCAAAGTGTGGTATTCCTAAAACTTTGTTTTTACAGCCCTACTTTATGGTTTAATTTCCAAATAATTAGCCAGTGGTTATATTGGTTTTAACCTCAAGAATGCATGCAAACGCAAGAAACTCCTGTGTCATTCTGCAGAAGCAGACATAGGTGTCCATGATCAGGGTATACTCCTCCAATTTTTCCTGGTCCTTCACAGTTTCAAATGAACCCCCAGAAATGCAAAGAAATCATCAGCTCCTCTGTTTTGAGATCAAGATGATTAGGTTGCGAAGTGTAAAATTCTTTATTTTATGTACCCTTTTATATAGTGGGATTTTTAAGCTAAAGCAAGGAATTGATCAAGATGTCCCAGTGACTGTGAGAGAAAGTTAAATCACCTTTTCCTGACAAGAGAGTTCCTAGCCCATGAAAGAAATTGGACTGTGGAATACTGCATTTTAAATAAAGGCAGGTCTTCTGGGGAAGAAAGTTTGTTCTGCCCCCTCTGACCTAAAAACTTTCTGCTTCATGATTCAGCAACAGTGGAGAGGTTGTGATGCTGCGCACACTCCCATCCCACCACACCTGCATCCAGCTTTATCTTAACAATATTTAAATTTTGGCATAACAACCTGTCAGCCAGTGCTTTTGGCAGTACAAGAACATTATTACTTACATGTAAAATATTCTTCCCTGAAGATCTCCCTGACTGTTTCATTTTGGTACACACAATAGGGCTGATGGAGGCAAAGGGAAGAAATACAGTGCTGAAGTGTTGGAGTCTACCAGCATTTGCTTCATGTATTATTATGAAGTGGCCATCAGCTTTTGGTGTGCCTCAGGGCACGTCAGTGCTAGAGACAGCAAGAAGGTACCAGATCGAGCTTTAAACACAGGATGAGCCAGCTTGAGGTGAACTCTGCCACAGCTACAGTGTCATCAGCCCAGACTGACTGACTTACAGCTATCTTTGATACCCCTGTGCCTGGTACAGTTTCCATGCGCTCAGTTCAAGGGTGTCTGTGGTCATCTGTGGATGATGCTGAACTTGAAAGTCAGAAGACATGTTTACATTCTGTGGAGTCATCTGCATCAGAGTGTAACTGGGGTGAAACACCACCAAATGCAACGTGTTGTCATCGCAGCAGCATAAACAGAGATTCAAAGCACTGAAAAACTGATTCACATTTCCTCAGCTCAGCTGATGGGAACAGTACTCACAGTCCACTAGGGATGAGTGTCTATACTTCAGCTTCAATGTTCAGGTTCAGTTCGGTGGGGAATGGCTGGGTAACTGTGGCCATGTGCTGCTAAGTTGGGCTTGTCCTGAGCCAGTGTGCACTGAGAGCAAGGCTAGCTATTTGATCATCTTGGTTACCTTAAATAAATTAAAAAGTCACAGTGCTGCCACCAAACTTGAAAATCCAGTTGGGTGCCAGCAGCTCTAATTTTGGAAGATGCCAGTAAATAGGAGAATTGCGCTAGACTTCAATTTTTCTGTGGAATCTTGAAGGCATAGAAATAGTTTGGCCCCCTGGATGTGTAAGCATAGATGCTACTCTTGAAAATATACTGTATAGCAGAGCTAGTAGATTAGGACAGTATACAAATAAAAGTCTGTTTCATACAAACTCCAGTTGTGCAAATTCAGCTCCACATCCAAAAAGCAAACCACAGCCTATTTCTCTTATGCAGTATCAGCAAAAAAAAAAAAAGAAAAAAAAAAATTTAAGCTAAATTGTGCCTCCATCATCAGATATGTAATTCCACAGTCTTTAAGTTTTATAGCTTGAAGCTCTCTTCTTCCAGACAAGCTCAGTGAAGTCTGAGAGGAGAAGGATTTTAACACAAGCATCAATTTTTTCATATATCCCATCTGAAATGAGTTTATGAGGGGTATGTATGCATTATTCATCCCATGTACTGGCTAAAATTAATAACACATCCATTGCTTCCAATACAGACAGTACAAAGCTGTTCATCTCTATTACATTTAGGTGAAATAATATATAGACACCAGTTTACTTGCTTGAGAACATCATGTGAGTTTTAAGGCTCAAATGATCACAGCAATTTTTCCTCAAAGTTCCTCAGTTTCCCCAGACAACACTGTCTTTTGTGCATACAACTGATCTGTGTCTTCATTTGCCCTGGTTTTATTTTAACATGTTTCTCTCACTGTTCAGACAAACGAAGAAAAGTCTATAAATCAATTACATCCTCACTAGCTCTGTTCTTGTGCTCTCTTTCTTGGTTCTTGAAGATGTTGTTTGTCCTCTGACTTTCTTAGTTCTCCAATTTTAGCAGCTTCAGATTTCCTCACTACCCTTGTATCAATTTTCTTTTAAAATAACATCCAATTAAATACTTCTTTTTTAAATAACGATGAGATATGAAAATCACTATTGATTGCATAACTAAGTGTTTGTACTGCAGTATTAAAAACATGGTTCTTCAGTGACACTAACCGTGCATAGATTTACATACATCTCCTAGCTTCTTAGGGCAAAGAACCTGTAATTTGGCACAAAGTAGCTCATTTATTGTGGACTGGCATTTATAATGACAGTACCAGGTAAATAACTTGGGGATCCAAAGACAAAATTAATCCCTTAAGGTTATTATCTGGATTAATATAAGACAAATCCCTGAGGGAGTTCAGAAACGATGAAGCAAGGAAATGGATTATACTAATCTGCGAATTCAGTGGTTCTTTTATGGTCTGACAGATAAAATACAGATAATATTTTCCATTCAGTTACTACTATTAGTGTTATCTAACAAGTTATTAATATTTTGTCAAGGTATGTATGTCCATTTTACATTTTATACAAGACATGGTTATACCAGCTTTGGGGCAAGAGACAATTTTTTCCAACAAACTTAACCCTACAAAAAATCTTTTGCACAGCTCTGCCATACAATTTATTTATAAATATGTATATGTATATTATATGTATACTATAGGCATTTGTTGTCCAGGAGTAGTCCCTCTATTTTAATTGCTTATGCTCTCAAATCTCTTTTCTTCTCAGAATCACAATTATATCTTTTCTGTTCAGTCATGGTCTGGTGATCTACATGGAGATCACAATTCTCAGTTGCAGACTATTAACTCATAGGTGTAGGTGAGAGGGTTCAGCACTGTTCCCACATACCAAAAACCCAGCTTCACTGGCCTCCCCTAAAACCCTAACAAGCCTATTCAGGATTACTTCTCCACTTGCAGTCCAATGGCTGTAGATCTGAACAGGCAATGTGACTTTTAGCACTTATCTGGAAGCAACACAGGTCTATGCCTGCAGTGCTGGTCCCAAGCTGTTACGTGTCCTCCAAAGCAGAAGTATGAAAGCCTCAGGAGATTGCACAAGTGCAGCTCTTCTGCCTCCAGGCTTGAGCTGGCTCATGCCCAGCCAGTGCTGGAGGAAAATACAGGTACATCTGTACATACCTAATTATGTACTGTTTGGTACAGTGGTGCCAACTAAACCTGGAGACACACTTCTGTCAGGAAAATTTGCAAGGCATCGAAACATACCCAGGGATGTCCAGAACTATGTGCTGACCAGCTAAGATCCTAGATCACATCTAATGGGATCCATGTGGTGAATAGGTCTCCCTTTTCTAAGAAAACCCCAAAAGAGAGCCCAAAGACCCACCCAGAGATTAGCAGGGTGTTTCTCTCCTTGCTCTCCTCCTGCCTCTATTGCAGTATCTTCATAGTAGAAGTACTAATGAGGAATGTGGAGGCCCTAACTGTCTATATCTGTTTTGATATCCTTGGCCAGGAACCTGAGTGCCATGCAAAGATCATAACCACCTGCCCGTAAAGTCATGATATTCAACATTTAATTGTTTTATATACAATAGAACAGCTCTAAGAAGATGTATATTGCTGCCTCAGGAATGTCTGCAGTGTGCTGGCTAGGTCACCCTTCTGAGAACTGAGGTGCCTTGGTTCAAATTCTTACCCTGAATCAGTGATGACATTTCGTCACTGCCTGCAAATTCTTCAACAAGGGCTGCTGCTGGTTTTCTTTGGCTTAATATAAAATTTGTGTGCATTCAACAGGAAAAGAATATAATGCTTTAAAAAAAACCCTAGTTAATGCAGTAACAGCTGAATGGGGAGACCTAGATTTCAGTTCCTATTTCAGACAAAGCAGAGGCTCCCCTGCAGACTCCTCAGTCCAGTGGTTACAGCCTGCTTATAAGTTCACTTTCCCTTAGTGGGAAATGGGGATAAATCCTGTTGTTCCTGCATTCTTCTGACAGCTTGGATTTGGGGCAACTCTGAGGGATATTGCTACCTCATTGTTTTTGGTGAGAAAAATGTCTAATTTCCTACAACATGGGGGGGTAATAAAGTGCATAGCTGTGTGTGTGTTGAGGAGTGACTAAGCTATGTGACAGGCTGTATGTGGTGGTTCCTCTACATCCCATCTTCAAGTGCCCATGGGAAAATCCACACCCTGCAGTGCAACGTCATGCAGAGGTTTGTGACCCTAAAGTGGGTACTGACCCAGGCACCACCTCCACACAGAGAGGAAAGCAATGCAGTAAATTAGTGCATCAACTTTGGGTCACCATGATGGGTGCAGAGAAAGCTCAGGAAGCAGTAAAACAAAAATTCCATGAAATAGAGTGAAAGATGATTTGTAATTAATCACTTCTATACAGGATGACATAAAGCAGACTTAAAATTACGTAGAATTAGCCCAGCAACTGTAGTTTTAGCACACACTGTCACGGTCACTTCAAAATTGTCTATATACCACACTCTAACAGGCTTAAAAGAGTTGAAACAGAACTTTTAAACCATTTGATTTTTAAATAAAGGAGGCTATTTGTGGCAATAATACTTTTGATGAAGGGTTCAGAGTCAACTGTAACTGATACATATGATTGATGTCCATAATAATTGCACACTTCTGTAATCCTTCTTCACCCGTAACAGTCTTGAGCTTACATTTTGGATATTATTAATACTCAGACAAAAATACCTTGTGGACAATATCATGCTCTCAACATGGTTGAGAATTAATCTATTTTTGTTAAACTGTTTAAGAATGATGGATACTTTTTTCCTGCTTGAGTAAACACTAGCTAATTCTCTAGACCTCCCTTCTCTGTTTGTGAAAATCACAAGTCCAAATAATTTCATGGCTATTTAAAGGATTTTGCCAAATACTGCATACATAAAGATGGATTTCTCCACTTGATAAAGATCTGATACCATTCATTACATTGCTAACACTTCGGCACTGGAGTTGTTTTGGTTTTTAATTTGTAAAAGAGAACATACTGAATTCAAGAACAACAGAAAATGGAGGGTAAAAATGATGCAGCTGAAATGTAGCTGTGGAAAGAGACTCCAAGTGAAAGTATCACGCTTATTTTTATTCTAGATAAGCAACAGGGCAGCTTGGAATAAACATGGGTTGAAAATTTCTTTGTCCGTTTAATGAGTTCAAAGAGGCTAAACAAAGATACGGAAGAGTTGAACATTGCTGTGTGCAACACAGTAAACAGATTAAAATTTTATACCTGAGCAAAAAAAGGAATTTAACTATTAACTACAGCATGCAGAATAACTGATAAGTTATCACATAAACCTAGCATAGTGTTATTAGGTTACAGTCATTCAGATGCTCTTAATTTTTACAAAGGCTAAGGATGGAAAAAGCTTCAAGACAAGATGAGTGTGTGACATAAAACCACAATAAGGAAAAGCACATTACCATTTAGCAGCCTTTCCAGAGGATCAAAATTATCTGCTGTTTTATTATCCAGGGAGAAAGCAGCAACAATTCAAAGCCTGTGGAGTTAATAACACATTAGACATTTAAGCAGGTCCTGAAAATTAAAATATTGGCAGTTTATGAAGTGCTCACAGAAGACCTGAGCCCGCATTCCCTGCCCTCAAATTCCACTTTGAAGCACTGCGTTTGTGAGCTGTTCCCAGCACAGGATCTGCAAAGAATGACTGATCAGGTCACAGGCTCATGATTTTCTCACCAGCATAACCACAGCCAATTCTTAAGGAATGATTTTTTTTTACCCCATTTGTGTGATCAAACCCCACATTTCATTTTACGTAGAAGCTTGATCTTTCTTCACATTGAATCCATTGTTTGGGTAGGTTTTTTCCTCTTTTCTTTTTTTCCCTAATCCATTTCAAATGCTCTGGTTTGAAGTACTTCAGTACAAGTCAAAAAGCAGTAACATATTTCTCTTCTTAATTCCCTTATCTTCACAAAAGATGCCTGTGGGAGAGAAGAGGTCTAGAAAGTTTTGAGCTTTAACCAGCACAGCCCGTTCTCCTCCCACAGGCTTCATTCCCCTAGCAGACTTCTGCTCTCCCTGATCTCCATATCCAATACAAAAATTACCTACTCCCACCATCAATATTCCTGTGCTACAAATCGGCTGTTTTTCTTCCTGCAGCAAAACCAACAAACTCTGCCTTTGTCAAAAAGAGAAGGGAGGGATGGGACCATCTCTTACCCTGTTACAGGTATTTTATTTTCTTGCAGTTGTACAATTACAAACTCTTGATGCCTCCCCTCAAATCATATCACCTGCCTTGACTTCCATGCTTTCTTTCACCATTTATGAATAAAACTATGCATTAAAAATGCACGTGTCAAAATGGATTTATCCCTTTGTCCTCAACTTATTCATTTATTCTTTAAAGTCGGATGTCTTAGACATTGGTAGGTTGTGTGAAAGAGTCTCCAGGGAATTGAATCCTCTTTGCTTCTAGTTTCTTCCTGGATTTGAAAGCTGCTGATACTTCAGGGTGGATGGAGTCCAGCCGCTGTTCACACTGAAAGGCCGTGAGGAAGGCCGTCCTGTAGTTGTTATTCATCCAGCCATAGAGAAGGGGGTTAGCAAAAGTTGAGCACATGGCAATGACATGAAACACTGTGTAGATCAGTTTGTACTCTTTCAGGTCTAACACCTGACTGTCAATGTCACTGACTAGCTGGAAAGTGTGAAATGGCAGCCAGCTGACAGCAAACACCACAACCACACACACCAGCATCTTGGTGGTTTTCCGACGCCGGTGGTGGTAGTGGTCATTCCCTGCCCCAGGACTAACATGGTTCTTGAGCTTGGTCCAAATGCGGGTGTAGGCATAGGAAATGACTGCCAGAGGCAGCACATACTGGATCAGGAGCATGGAGATGCTGTAGATGGTGCCATAGTTGAGCTGCCCCTCCCCTGGCCACTTCTCAGAGCAGACCACAATCTTGAAGTCAGGAATGATCTCAATCAGTGAGTACTCACGGAAGATGGCCAAAGGACTTGCCAACAGGGCACTGACTGCCCAAGCAACTCCTATAATCAGGAAGCTGATCCGCTTAGAGATTTTGCTTTCCAAGTGGTAGACAATGCAGCGATGCCGATCCAAAGCAATCACAGTCAAAGTAACAGTAGACACGTGCACAGCAAGAGCCTGGGCATAAGGCACCAGGTGGCACAAGACTGGACCCAGTTTCCATTCCCCCAACAGTGTGTAAACCAAAGTGAAGGGCAGGCACAATGTATTCACCAGCAGGTCAGCCACAGCCAGGTTGGCAATGAAGAAGTTAGTCACTGTGCGCATGCTTTTGAACTTGATGATCACATGGATCACGAGAGAGTTTCCAATCACCCCGAGCAGGATAATGGAGCAGTAAGCAAAGATGAGGATTATCTGCACTTCAACTAGTGTTGTGCTGTCCTTCAGTTCTGGTTTAGGATCCAGAGCCAATTCATTGAGCGGCGTAGTGTATCTTGACAAGTACAGCTTGGTGAACAGATCCATTTTCATTTCATCTGTCTGGTTTTCTTCACCTACTGCTTCCAGGGGCCCCATCCTTGCAGCAGCCTGGTCTAAGCGACAGAGCTGTCCCTGAAAACAAAACAGTACAAGAACATGTGGAGAAATCAGTCTGCAGTAGCTAAGACAAAAAGTAATTTGCTAAAGCTACAGCTCTTTCCTCCTCTAAACTACGTTCTACATCACAGGATTAAGAGAAAATATGCCTTAATATATTTAAATTCTGTTACCCTTACATTTGAAGCCCGATCCTGTAATATTATTCAGGCATGACTCCCGCTGAAAATTGGGACAGATTTCAAAAGCATTTCAAAGACAAAGTTTGCCTAAGTAAATGCAGAAGGATTAAGATCCTGCTGGGCAGCATATCCTTTTTTACAATCCACTACCTAAAACTACTGCTGATTTAGCACAAAACTTCCATTAATACCTATGGGAATTCTGCATGGAACAGCACCATCCAGACTGTTATTAGCATAATAATCTTCCAGCTTTTCCTTAATGGAAAGTGTTTCCTTTAAATAGTTATTAATTTCTTATAGGTTTATGCCCCTCTTTAATACCAGAGAACTAATTACTAAGGTATTTTTTAAGAAACTTTCATTTAGAAAAGTTTGCATGATGAAGCAAGCAAAAATACCACTCTAATAGAATTGAAATAATAGCATTTCTCTGAAATGACTGTGTAACCTATTCATGCTGAAAATATCTCAAGAAACAATTAAAACTCAGTTATACATAATATTTCCTCTCCATGTAATGTTTGAGAAAATACATCTCCCTGGAGGCTGCCAATCAGGCATTCATTTCTGACTGCAGTCATAGAGAAGAACAAATCATTCCCCTGCTGATGTCAGTAAGAATTTCACCATTGGCATCCAAATCACATTTTCTTGCCTCCCCTACACAGGCTGAGACAAATTCTATGCTGCCTTAATATTTCAGTAGGCATGGATGGGTATATGGATATTTTACAGTTAATTGCTGACTTGCACTTCAGTTCTATGTAAAACCCCATGCAGACTGCCCAGACCATGGGTGGCATGCTAAGTGAGCACCATGCACCTGGGGACTCCCCAGATTCACCTAGGAAAATAATAAGAAATCGACAGTGCCCAGTGGGCTTACCAAGCAAACACTACTGTTTGCCACTGAGGGGAAAGCCACAGCTCAGTTACTAACTCTTTCTTGTTCATACATTCCATAAGGAAAGAAAGAGTATAGAAGAAATGTCACTTTCTTGGCATCAGGTGTTACACATACCTTAATTCATCTCAAATTTGGGTCTCCTTAAACCAACAGTCTAGCTATTAGTGCCTTCAGTTTCACTTTGCTTTTTTTTGTGTTGCGTTGTTGGGTTTTTTTTAATCAGATCCACTTCATTGTAGGTTTTCAAGCCCTAGATCTGTCCTCAGTAACTATCTTTCAGCGACATCCTCAGGGGTGGCTCTGAGAAACAGAAAAGTTTTCTACAAGCAGGTGACGGAGTCCTTTGTATTTGCCTGCATCCCACACAATATCCCAAAGTATTTTTCAGTGCAAGCTCTTTTTTTGCAAAAGCAACAGATTGACTGCATGAACTGAAAGTTATTTTTTACCCAAGCTAAACACATCAGAATTTATGCTATTCTGTTTAGTCTACATTTACTATACAATTAATAGTGCCAGCCTGAGATGTGAAACACCGCAAGATATGTAGCTAAAATATGCCAGCTGTTCATACAAATTTACCCTGCAGATTTTGGTATATAATCAGTTCTCAACTACTAGCCTAAGAATGGGGGGGGGAGGAAAGGAGTCCTCATCACTACACCTTTAGTCCACCAGGTTAAAAATGTAAAAGGCCCACCACAATTTGCATAGCCGAGGCTGAGCAAATGTCTGGAACTCTGGTAAGCTTTCTCCTTCAACCCATGCACCTACACCCAAGAATTATGCTTGCATATATTATAAGAGTAGAGATTTGGTGAAGTCCCAGGACCGACAGGTGCTCCAAAATATCATCATTTTTTCAGTGCAAAATAAGAGCAGGTGATATATATGTATATACACTGTAGTAGAAGAGTGAGAGGGAAGGCAAATTTCAGGTTTTTTCCTTCTTTGACATAAATCCAGGCAGGAGGATGTAACTCATCCAAAGAACGTAGTATCCCTTTCTTCTGAGAAATATTTTCACCTGTTTCTCTACTCTCTGACTTCCTACTAATTTCTACTTCCAACTTCTTTTTTCAGCAAAGCCCTCTTTTGTTCTGCAACTTTTCTTTTATTTGTAGCCACCCTGTCTGGGCTGATGAAAGGCGTTTTGGTCTCACCAGTAAGACAAAACTGAGGGAGAGAGGAGGGATGACCAGGGTTTGAAGCAGAGATGAGCTGGCACGTCAGTGAGCAATGAAACGTATCGGACGAGTTTGACATTGTTGGTGGGACAGTTAAGTGGGCAAAGAACCAGCTGCTTTCAGAATACGGGGGAAAAACTAAGGTGGCATTTGATACCTCGGGTAGTGTTTGACAAGACTATTTCTGGTCTTTTTTTGGTAAAAACTCTCCAGCTGATAGATTTCTTTGCACACCTTGCATGCTACTCAGTGCTGTAGTTTTTTTTCCCTCTTCCCCCCTCCCCAGCAGTCACATCCTCAGCGACAGGCACCCAATCGCACCTAACTCTGGCCAGAGGAAGGCCCACAGAGGATCGACATCGATTCTCAGAGCAAGCAGGCAAAAAAAAAAAAGGGCGAAATACGTGATGACATTAGCAAGCAGCATAACCATCAGGACCGCAGTGCCGGCGCTGGGGAAGGCGCTGGGGTTGCTCGAGGTGAAGGTGGCCGCAAGCGCGCCTCCCGGGTGCCGCCGCTGCCCGCCCGCTGCCCCGGCCCCCTGAGGGGAAGCGCCCGTTCCCGGGCGCTACGAGGGGCTCGCCAATGCCCCGCGCCAGCCGCGCTCTTCAGTCCCCCCTTCCCATCGTCCCGTCCCTCCCGCCGCCGGTGAGGCCAGCGTGGCCACGGCCGGCTACTCTCACAGCAGCCAGAGCACGGAGCCGGCACCTCATCCCGCAGAGGGGCGGCTGCTCCCGCCTGGCACGGCACGGCACGGCACGGGTCCCTCCGCACCCCCGCTGCCGCCCTCCCCTCGCACACTCACCGGGACAGCTCTCTCCTCCCTGGCGCCGGGGTAGCGGCACGGCACGGCACGGCACGGCACGGCACGGCACGGCACGGCACGGCACGGCACGGCACGGCACGGCACGGCACGGCCCGTCGAAAGTTTGGAGGCGGTGTCCTCCGCATGCCGGAGGGGCGGGACGGGGCGGGGCGGGGCGGGGCGGGGCGGGGAGGCCGCACCGCCCAGAGGGCTCGGGCGGGGCCGGCGTCGCCGCTGCAGCTGCGGGCGGGCGGGCGGGCGAAGGGGCGGGTGGGGCAGCGCTCCTCCCGCGGGGCTCCGGGCGAGGGGGCTCCGAGGCGCGGGTTCGTGGTGTGCCGGCTGCGGCTCACTGCGGAGGCAGGAGCTGTAGCGCTGCCGGCCAGAAAAGGGGCGTTTGGAGGAGGGGGAATTGTGCCAGGTCCGAGCTGATGTACGCGCCTCACGCCGTGAGCCTGTTTTCCTCTTTTTCCCAGACCCCAGACTGCCTTCTGGAGCGGTGTAAAGGGGATGCCTTTGCTCCAAATAGCTGCGGACTGAAATCCTCGGTTACAAGCACCCCAGCTTAGACAGATTTGGTGTTGCTCCTAAGAAGATGTGGTGGATGTCGCCAGAGCAGGTGTAAGGGTCCATAAAGCATTTGCACACTCTGTCGAGAGAAAAAGAAAAGATTGCGTATTTATTTCCTAGGCTGCAAACGTAAAGACAACAGCTGCTGTATTTATTTAGTTCTATATCTGGTAACCTTTCAAAAAAAGCTCTCTTGCCAGTCAGCTTAACTGAGGACTAGCTCCAGCCAGCATCACTGCTCTTCTGGTGGCATTTAGCTTTGTTAAATCCACCAATAGGTTCCACTTAGTTTTTTGCTGTGTGTCTGATGCCTCTGTCCTAGGCATAACTTCTGACATCCAATTCAGTGTCTTCTCAGTGCATAGGTGGAGAGACTGATTCGCTGAATGGTGTTTCAGCCCTAACTGTTACTCACTAGAACAGAAGCGAGGAGACTTTGCTTACTGTGTGGCTACAGCACTGGTGCTTGGACAATTCTCATCCCAAATCTTACAGAAGTTGATACCCAGAACAGGAACTCTCCTTTACTTTCTGTCACTTAGGTAAATTTGCATTCATATTTCAGGTAGTTTCAAGGATCGGCAACCTTATCTTCCTTCTTCTGTCCTCTTTTTCTTCCAATGGACACTCCGAACAAGAGCTCTTCCTTCACTGAAGGTAATGCTCCTTGTTTCCATATAGCTCAGTACTATACCCTTATCAGAGGACAGAATGTAAATGGAGCATCAAGAAGTAACTTCATTGATTTCCAGTTGGTTTTGAAATTCTAAACATCTTGAGATCCCCCTTAGAACTTTACTAATTCAGGTTATCCCTTCAGGAAGGGCCTTGCTGTTAGTCCTTCAGCACTTATAAGACTGTTGCTGGAATGCTCCTAGCTTGTGGTAAAATAGATTTCTTTGATGACTGAACAAAGAGCCAGGATCTTCAATTCTCCTGCCCCTGTTTATTTCATTTCGCAAGTCAATTTATTTGTAGGATTTATTTTTTGGTCTACCAGCAGACATAAGTGGATGCCATGAGTTCTAGTAATTAGAACACTTGTATAATATATAACTGTAACAGCCTGCAGTTCTTCCCTTTCCTTCTCTTACAAATAGCCAACAGTGGTGTTTCACTCATCTCAGGGGTGTTGCTATTGTGCTCTGCTCTGCACATTCTTTCTAGCTTAACATACACTTTTACTGCTCCTAATATCTTGGAGAGTGTAGTGAAATGCTCCCAATCTTTACTCACTGTTCAACAAAAATCAGATGAGGATCCCATAACTAAGGAAAAGCTGTTCACTTCCAAACTTCTGGAGAAAGTCAAGAATATGTGTAAGTTCCTGGAAGCAGTTAAGCCAGTGAGGGTTGTCTTCCCATGCAAGGGGAGAAGGTGTTATTTCCTGTCGGCAAGGTGATTCTGTGTTCACACAAAAATTAAATGCTTAGTGGAAATGCATTTTCAATAAACAACAGCAGCTTTTATTGCTCATAAAAGTGGCAGTGAAGGGCCCCATAAACACCACCTTGAACCAAAAGCCCATGAAAACACCAAGGGCAGAAAGAGTCAAATATCAAATGGGCTGTTCAATACAAATTGTGCTGCTGGTCCAAAGCACCTGTGGTTTCTTTTCCATCCCATAAACCATGACAAGCCATGAGTCATTGAATGACAGAACCATATAGCTTAGATGGAACCTCCAGAGGTCTTCCCATCCAACCTCATGCTCAGAGTAGGTCTAGATGCAGCATATTACCCCAGGCTATATCCTAGAGAGGCTTGAGTATCTCCAAAATGAGAGATAGCTGCCCTAGCCCATCCCATGATTTGACAACTCTCATAGTAAGACAAAATTTCCTTGACGCAAGTCAGAGTTTCCCATATTCCAGCTTGTACCAAATGCCTCTTGTCCTATCTCTGGGTTCCTCCTGCTGTACACAGGAGTTAGATTTCCCTTTAGCCTTCTTTAAGGCTGAAGAAACTTGGTTCCCTCAGCCCCACCTTGTATGTTATATGGTCCAGCCTCCATCATCCTGGTGGCCCTTTTTTGGACTTATTCCAGTCTGTCAGTGTTTTTGGAGCCCCAAACTGGACCCAGTATTTCAGATGTAATCTCACAACTGGTGAATAGAGGGGAATAGTCACTTCTCAACCTGCTGTCTACGTTCTTGCAATGTCTTTCTCCAGACTGCAAGTTAAACTGTGTAAATTGGCTTGCGCTAAATAAATGAGCTATGTGAACTTTAAATTGCAACTTCCTATTTACGGCAAACCTATAAATGAGCTTTTGCTGTGAATATGTATACATATTAAGGTGAAATAAAGATAGTATAGCTTAACAACTTGAAAAAAATATCTGTTGGACATATGTTGTTTCTGCTGTAGATCACACTTAGGGATGTATGTCAGGGTGTAGAAAATTTGATATACATAGCTTATCTCCAGTTCTATCTGTTCAACTGTCTTTAATGATATAGAAAATTGTTTTGTTAAATTCCATCCAATGCAGAGTTTTTCAGAGGGAATAAAAAGCATTTCTTCCAGCTCTTTACAAGTCTACCACTCCTCAGGAGCAAAAGAAAGGTCTGCACATAGTAGCCAGACTTGAAGCATTAACGACTTTTGTTTTGATTATAGAACTAGGAAAGAGTTGCCAGTCTTTGTCCATAAGTTGTCCAACATCAGATGTGCTGGAGAGGCAAATAAAGCTTGATGAATATCAGCAAGGCAGAAGAGGCATCAGTTCTCCTATCCACTGTCCCCAGACAATGTTTTCCTTATTTCATTGACATGTAAGGAGTGACTATAAAAGAAACCACTGCCGCTTGAGCACTGACCTCTAAAAGCAGTGCTGTGCTGCATGCCTCTCATCTGAGCCAAACTCAGACAGTCCTTAATCACACAGATTTTCCTGGAGCGAGTCAGGTTTTAGGGAGTGGAGCACTCTACATCATACAGACAGTCCTTTAAAACACAAGATGGAAAGAAAAACAAACTGAAAACATGAACTTGAGAGAAACTGTGTCTTGAATCTTTTATATGGTGCCAACATGGAGACCATATAGTATAAAATTATACAGGACCAAAATTTTCTTCCTTAAAAGGCCAGAACAAAAGTATATAAGTAGCTAAAGACTGGAGTTTTTACTTATATGGATCTGTGAAGATTTTTGAATAAATTTATAAACTATCATTTGTACTCATTCTCTTTTGGTTTAGATTCAGTCTCACAGGTTATAATTCTGCCTATCTCTCTTTTTCAAATACAGAAATAAGAATAGATATATGCATAAATAAGTATAATCAATCTACCTTAGATGACTAAGGGAATAAATACATGCCAGCAGGGAATGTGAGAAATCAGTAGACACGCATTAAGTACCAATTTCAAACTGCTAACAGCATTTCACAACCAGTACTGGTTAAACAATCACTTCAATGCATCTAGTTCAAAAAACTAATACCACCAGAGTCTCAATTCTACTGCCTGTTTGATCATAGGCTGTGACTGAGTTCAGCACCATTTCCACATAAGACAAGGCTGCAGAGCAGACTGCTGTGTATCAGACATGGTCTTCTCAAATTATCTAGCATGTTGCCATGCACTTCTGTCACTCAAAGAAAGTTAAAGCTGTCAAGTAGCTCATCCAAGAAATGCCAGGTTTAAATTTGCACATTTAACACCAACATAGCTGTTTGTGTTTGCGTAACTATGATACAGTCTTTAAGCAACCAGTCACATTATTGTTCTTTAAGGTCCACTTCTTCATAGGACTGCTTCAAATTGGCAATGCTTATGCAATGAGTACATTCTTGGTATTTATTTATATTCTGAATATATATTTCACCCTCTTATTCTTTCTCTTTACCACTATGTTGTCCTCTCTCTGCAGAGAACGTA
The DNA here is from genome assembly GCA_025345505.1 of Todiramphus chloris collaris. Classification (NCBI taxonomy): domain Eukaryota; kingdom Metazoa; phylum Chordata; class Aves; order Coraciiformes; family Alcedinidae; genus Todiramphus; species Todiramphus chloris. The sequence continues at coordinate 12,643,187 of JANVCC010000076.1, read as the reverse complement.
GAATTTGTCATTTCTTCAGAGGGTTTTCAATGGTCTTTCCATTACTAGACCTCAACCAGAACTACTGAACCTTTATTAAGATCTAGTTTCTGTCATCTGGAATTCCAAGAGCCTGACCAAACATTTAACTGGAATTAAAAATAGAAGGAATAAACCATTTTACTGTATTCTTTGTTTGCATTCTTTGTGCATTGTAGACATTGTTTTTTTTTTTTCTTCAAGCTTATAAAATCCTCTTTTTACTTAATTTCATTTCCTTTTAAACACAGAGATCTCTGTAAACTCTGAAATGTAATCTGGAAGGTTTCATTAAAGTATTTGAAGTTTGGTATACAATCAGTTGTTGCCATTTCTAGAGTTTTTAGATGTTCCTGAGGCAAGGATACTCTCTTTATTTTTAGAGCATTCATTATAGGAAAAAAAATCTGACATACAGCTCAGAGCTTGAATGTCATGCACATTTCAGTCCTCACTGTCTGTTATCTGGGAAAGCAATTTATCTTTAAATGGTTTCTGAAAGTGAATCAAATGTATCTGCCCACTTGTATTTGCTTATTTGCTCCTCAGTTAGTTCTAATTCTGAAAATCCTTGGCTGTCACAGGCAGCAATGCCACTCACCCTTTGTTTTACCTAAAAATTATTCTTGTAACAATTTTGAAAAGTTGTGAGTGTTCATAAAACTTAATTGGATGGTCTTCAAGATCAGTTTTCAACTTGCTGATGAAATCTATGAAAGTGTTGAATGAATAGTCTCTGAGACAAAGTATGAAAAACTTTGTCCTGTATGCATTCCCCCTCTCCAAGTTCCATTTCTTAGAATACAGAAAACTGATCATAAAGTTGATGTACATTCTCTTCTCCTTGTAGAGACTGACTAGATCATGCAGCTGGCTCTGCATTCCTTAGAAATATATTTTAATGAGCTCATTTTTCAAAAATATCCATATGATTTTTCTTGTTACAATTTGATACTCTTTTCATAGGAAAGGAACTTTCTCAGGTTGCTCTTAAGCTTAAGGAAATGTGTCGTCTTTTAACCCTTGCTCAGACAGCTTACATTAAGATGCAGATGATTTTTGGTATGGTTGGCATCTAGGTCCTGAAGAGGTGTGTAGAGGAATCAATGTGGATAAGATAACCTGTCACAGACTAAATTATTTTATTGAGCAATAGCATCCATGAATTAAGACAGCTTTTCTGATGGTATACAACACAAAACCACCTGATATGTAGTGCCGTGTAAAACCTATCATATTCATTGTGTGCTTAAGTATAAGATGAAATTAAAACCAATTTCCAGTAATTTATGGAACTGTGTCATCTGACATTTTTTCACTCGCTGTCCATGAGACAGTGATAAAATTGCTAAGAGCCAAGTATCCTTCCCACATGTTGTTGAAAATGAATTTCTCCTTAAGTTTTCAGCACATATTTCAGATCATTTTTTCACATTTACACAGAATTTACAAGCTATGCTAAACCACTCAGTAGCTTCATCCAGAGTTATTCTGTACATCTATGTGGCATTTTATGGAATAGTGCCATTCAGTAGCAATACATGGCATTAAATTAATGGATTTAATTTGTAAGCAGTTTTTGTCCTTAAGAAACTACTTTGATTGCTGAAGAAGTGTAAAAGGAACACTTTCCATACTTCAAGTCATTTTAAAGATAAAGTACTTACTGTTTCTTTTGTGCACTCTGTCACAGTTTTGTATCTTCTGAAGGGTATGTTATAGGCCAAATGCAGCAAACCTATACAGTCCTCTTCTGAAACTGTAGTCATATGACTCATATGCTAACATCCAGAAATGTTTAAAGGTTTTAGCTGCACCATCTTCTTCCTTGCTGAAACACTGACAGGATACTTTCCGTTACAGGTGCCATATCTACTAGTATAGCGAAGCTATATTTTTGACTGATGTGAACTAGTTTGTGAACTAGTTAATCTTGTCAGTCTAGTTTCACAAGGTTGAAAAAGAGTCTGCCTCCCACTCAGAATGGAACTGGAAGTTTTCTAAATGAACTCTTCATTTTCCTTTGTAATTGCCCATGATTCACACCCACATTTTGCAGAAATTGATTGCATTTTAATTGCTAGGGATATTTTAGGATGGAGGGGGGGTGGGGGATGGGAAGGGGCTGGGGAAAAAAGTGGGTAGGGGTTTGGCATGTTTGGAAGGCTAACTGTTCTATGATTGCACACAGCTACAAGACCAGCAGCCAGAGCACCATCTGTGCACACAGCTTATCCATACCACCCAGCTTCAGCACAAAAGAATGTGTCAGCTCCTGCTTTTCCAGATCAGCTGAAAACCTCCTTTGTGCTCCAGTGAAATTCTGCAGTTGTTCCCTGAAGATCTAATCCCTTTGCCCAGCACGTCCGACTGGCACAAACTTCTCTAAACAAGAAGCTCTTCCTGCAGTGCTGCTTTTGCATGTTGGAGCACGGAAGGTTCAGCTTCTCTTCCGTGTCACATCCCTGCCCTGTGAGCTGCAGAACAATCATCTCATCATCCTGGGGAATGGTAAGAGATATATGATCCTCTGTAAAGTGTAAAAGAATCTCAAGAGGCTGTGTGTGGCTGTCTGTGGTGGAGGTGTTTGCATCTGAGCTAGTTGTACTAGACTTCCTTTGTAGTCAGGAGAGAGCTACTTACTCTAGCCAAGGGCATTTAAAACTTCATTCATCCACTCCTAACACAGATGCTTATGTTTGGTCAGATGAATTGCACCCTAAATACTGTCAACTGTTTACAAGACCTTTTCTTCCTATAGTGAGAACCTCGGCACCTAGTTCTTTTTACATCATGGGTACCTAATTTTCAGTGAAAGGAATTCCTCCTGTTGGTTCTGGTACCATGTAAATTTTCTCATCATCAGTATCTGTCCTGGAATCTAGTATATAAGTAGTTGCTTCCTAGACCCTTAGAGGCAATTAGGTACACAAATTAAGGATTTGGGCCTTAATGCTTTCCAGATTATATCCAATTTGTCCTTACAGAATCTCTGTCTCATATTTCCCTTGTTGTGCACGAGTACTGGTGGAGGCTTGTCTGCATGGGAAAACTGTCCAAAATAGCTGTCCCAGAAATGGTCCTGATAGAGAGTCCCTTTCTTCTAAATATAATTTACTGTGTTCTAGAACTAAGTATCTACACAACAAGACCAAAATTGTCAAACATGGGGGAAAAAAAGAAATGGTTACTTTCATCTGTAAATTCATATTGACCCCCATATAAGTTTTGGTCATGTTGGCAATCCTACATTTTCACACAGCTCTCTAATTTTTTAATTAACACTCTAGATGATGGCAAGTTTAGTTGGATCTGCCATTGCATGAAGTTAATACCAGACATTCCTATCAACAGGTTCCAGTGTGGAGATATAGGAGAAGCAGGTTTCTCTATAGATTCAACAGCAGAGTTTTGTTGAGTAGAGACCATTCTGCCCCTGTGTTATCTCCACACATCCTGCCTCACCCCGGCTTTTCTATTACGTAAAAAAACCCAACTAGTTTGCAGCTCTCACCAATTCACCCTCCTGCTTGATTTCAAAATCTTCCCCATGATTCTGGCTTTCCTCCAGCATTGATTCCTGCCAGTCAGGATGCTCTCATTGTTTTCTACCTTCTTTCATCCCTATCACCTTCTAAACATCATCTTACCCACAAACTTCTGTTATTAGATGCATTCATGTCTCTTCTAATAGCAAATGTTTTTCACCATCAGAAAAGAAGAAAATGGTGTTAATGTCTGTGTGTCAGAAGAAGAGAGATCTTCTCAATCTTTGTCTTTACTTTTGCTTCACTAGAGAATCTGAGAGCAAAATTTGGCACACTGCTTCTTTAGCCCCTCATTTCTCTCTTCAACAATGATGAATTGCCTTGTATCTTTGCATGTTTTTAGTTTTATGGTCCTGTTCTTCATAGTGCAAATATATCTTACATACTTAGTGGAAAGTAGTGAATATCATTAACAGGAATTAAGTCTTGGGTAATTTTTGTTACATTTTCTAACACCTTATGACATTTTAAAGAAAACATACCTATGAAAAAGTCAATTGTTTAACTGGTTTGCCTTGTCAGAGATAAAAGGCAGTCATTGAACAAAATAACTATGTTTTCTCTGAACAGTCCAGAACATTTTATCTTATTACTGTGTAGCTAAGTATCAGCGTGACCGTTACACCCTAACCTACTCACAGGTTTCTGAAGGAAATTAGCTTTCCCTTAAAGCTAACAGGAATTGGGTATCTTTCTTCTCAGCTACTACTGAAAATCCTAACCTCACAGCTTTAAGTTAATGGTACTCTGGCAGAGGTTTGCACTTGATAGTTTCTCGGGTTAGTATTATTTCTGACCATTCAGCAACTGAGCAAAATAGACATCCTTGTGTCAAAAAAAAACCCAGTCAGTTCTGTGTATCAAGGGTTTGCTTTTCCCCAGAATGGATTTATTTCAGTTTTACATCATTCCCTTAGATCTTACAAATGCAAGTCAAACTATGAAGTATGCAGAACATAGCACCAAAAAAAATATTGCTAGGTTAAAAATAAGCATGTATCTGCCAGACCTCTGCACAAGTCCAAGAATAAATGGGAGCTGCTGTTGAGAACTTTTGTGCAGTATTTTCACACCAGCTTGTGGTCATATACTCTAAAATTACATAAAAAATCAGCAGTGAAAAAATCCTTGACTCTCCCTTGCAAACCATTTACATTCTCTTTTGAAGTTGAGTATGTTCTACCTGGAGGCATAAGGCCTACAGCTTACTGCTTGAAATGTCAAAAGCTGCTAAGCAAGCCTCAGGTCCTAAGAATATGGGAGTGAAAGGTTTTATTCTGTTCCCACTGAAAACAAAGGTAAAATTGATACCATGCTTGAACAGGGCAAACCAGGACTTCTAGACAGTGAAACTGGTTGGTCTAGGCTACCTCCAGGAGCTACCAACCTGGAACCTGTTCCTTGTAGGAATTCTGAAATCGCCTAGCTTAAACATACAACAGTACATCTCTGCTTTATCTTTATTGCATTGAAAACATGTTATTTTTACAAAGAACCCTGAACATCAAATATTCTTTTGCATAAATACTTTGCAATACAAGACAAAAGTGCTTCACCATGTTCAAACTTCTCTTCAGGCAAAATAAGTCAGGCTTCAACCACTTGCTATAGCAGTGGCTCACAGCATCCACAATCCATCACCTCCCACCTTGTTACCAAACGCGATAGGCATGTGCATCTCCTGTACCACCTTTATTTGGAGCTGTACAATTTAGTTTGTTAAGGAAACCTACAACAGTTTTACTATTACAATATTGTAATAAAGTACCAATATCTGCTAGTGAAAAATATTCCCTTTGTTGGTTATGATTCTTTATGAATTTTCAAGTATAATAGAAAGAGCACTTGTAGTTAAGAAAACTCTATGTTTAATATACATGACATACTCAGTTCTCTGACTTTTTCCTGGTAGAACAGTGTGGTAATGCTACATCACACATTCAAAATTGGAGCTCCTTACTAGTTAGTTAACTTGGAGCCTGTAGTGAAGAAGGTTTGGCAATAAGAAGGCTTCTGCAGACGTGGGACTTTGTTTTGATCTATCCAAAGTAGATCTGTCTTGTTTTATTACAGATTCTGTAGAATACCTTCCTTTGGGCTGTTTTGGTCTAAGCTTTTCCACCCTAAGTAGACATGCAAAGGATGAAGTCAATACAGAAAGGAGCCACCTCTCTCACCTTCCCACTGCTCAGAAACAGCTTCTGGTAGCCAACACTTGGATTAGTATGGGTTTTACTACCATTTCTGTATACAAATGGTGGCCTTCACTGGTCTAAGTAGGTCCTGTAATGGGAAATCCTGCTTCGCAAGCTTTCTGAAGTTGTACAAGTTATCTATATGTCAGAGATATATTTTGTTCAGGTTTTCAACAACCCCCTGACAAGATGCTTAGCAGAACAGTCCTGAAGAAAAGAAGTTGCCATGGCACTGATGCTTATATGAATTGAAAGCTGCCTACAGGACAGGGAGCAAAGGGATTCATTGTCACTTTTTGGGATGAAGAAGAGTAAGCAGCAGAGTCACTTAAGGAACAAGTTTTATTGAAGATCTTAATCGATAACTTGCAGAAGGAAAGGGTACAGAAATATGTCTCAGTTTGCTCATGATACTGAGCTCCTTCAGGGAGTCATATCACACACACACATAGTAAGGAGCCATAGAAAGGCACTACACAGCTGAGTGAGTGCAGTAGAAAGTGGGAGATACGTTCCTTTGTAGATATACAGTGCATCTAGGGAGAATAAACCACGCTTATACAGTGCTGTACTGAACACTGGCAGCTGAAGCTCAGGAAAGAGACCTGGAGGTCTCTGAATTCATCTGCTTAAAACTCAAGAGCAGCCCAAAATGCCAACAAAATTTTGGGTGCTTTCAGAAAGGATGGTAAGAACAGACCAGAAAGTATAAAACCTTGCTGCATCCACATATTGAACACTGTGTGCAGTCCTATTTCCACATTTTAAGAAGGACACAAGGAAATTAGAGAAAACTGAGGGAAAAGCAACTGAGATTACTAAAGAGATGGAGCAGCTGCCTTCACAGGGAATCAGAAAAGGCTAGGACTTTTCATGATCTTATCCCTCCCCCATGCTGAGTGAGATATGGTTAATGTTTATAAAACCATAAAGACAATGAGTAGGACAAATACAGTATTGTTATTTTCCAAGTCCTGCGATGCTCTGTGTGCACCCACTGAAATTAGTTGGAGAGAAGTTTCACACCTGCAAAAGAAGATTCTTTTTTTTTACTACCACAGGTATTCTGGAATCTGCTATTACAGGAGGCTATGGAGGCCCATAGCACCAGCAAGTTAAAAAAGGCAAAAGCAGACAAATTCCAGGGCACCAGGTCTATAAAACAGTACTAAAAAGAAGAGGTAGGAATGTGCTTGCTGGCATCCTCAGTATGCTGGATGAATATGAGGGGGATGGACTGCAGACAGGCAGGATCATGAGTTGACCCCAGACAGCATTTCCTATTGCCACTGTTGGAAATAAAACGGACAATTAGTTTGACCCAGAAGGCCATTTTCTGTTTTGTCATGAAAATAAGACCCTGCGCTCCTTTGCTAGAGCTTAAAGCTGCCACTTCAGAGTTATTTCCACCCATTTGATTTTGATTGCATCTCAGTAGGCGGTAAATGATGCAGGATATTTCTCAACTGAACGAACTGTGTGGTAATTATCAATCACAGAGATTTTTTCGTTTTTATTTTGAGCGTGCCATTTTTTTCAGTGGAGTTAGGGAAAATATGGGGCTCTGCAAAAACAAAAGGAGGTCAACAGTGTTAAATAGATATAGATCTTTTATATAAATCTATGGAGCTTAAAAGTGATGTAAATCGAGTCAAATAAGAAGTATGTTGAGTAAAGAGTTAGGCAGGCACAAAACAAATTTTCTTTTTAATGAATGCATTTTTAGGGCTTTGTTCTGCTACAGTCATTAAAGTTTCTGGATCAAAGTCCAGTTTATACAGCTGAACATTATTCCCAGGTTTTCTGATGGTGTGGTTGTTGTACTTTGCACAGTGAGCAAATAATTTTTCTCAGAAATGAGAAGTTGCTCTAATAAAGATATCAGAAGCTGGGAATACATAATTAAAGAAAGACCAGAAGTCCTGGAGACTGTATAACCCCCTCTGCTAAACTGTCCCTTCTGGCAGAGATTCCCTCTCACTTTAAGGATTTCATAAGAATCACTCTACCTTCTCCTTACCTGATCTTCTCCTTACCTGATCTGCTGCACTTATTTGTCTTTCCCTGTCCATCTTGTTCTAAACACCCCTGCACAGCAGAGTGCTTCTTCACTTTTCACTATTTCTAATCATTCCTTCTCCTAGCTCAGAGAAGAGGCTGAAAATGCTGGAGAGCTCTCCATCACCTCTCACCAGAAGGTGGTTTTATCTTGCAGAAAATACTGACAAAGTATTTAGTTTATATATTGATGGCTGTTGCAGAGCATGCTTATGGCTGGTTATTTATATTCATCAGGTATCATAATATCTCAAGACAATTATCAGGCAGTGTTGATATCCATTTGCTGTGTCACAACACAGAGAGAAGAATGGCAAATCACATCCCCTGGATATGTGCTACATTTGAGTAAACAGATGAAACACGATGTCTATTCTTTTTTTTTAATTAATTTTTTTTTCATTTTTTTTTTTCCCAAGAGAGTAGAAGAGCAAATCAAGGAGGGGGAAAAAAATCTCACAGACTGGTTGTCTGGCATTTGAATTAATGGATGGCAATTTGCTCTGCATATAATTTACAGTCTGTGTGTCCCTATATATAACAGCAATAGTAAGAACTAAAATCAGATATTCTCTAACTGCTTTTAAATTTAATTTGCTGTTGCTTGCATCAGCCTGAACTTATCTTTGTATATTGTAGCCACACAGGAGAAACTACTCCACTTTGCCATAATTAAGGATGGGAATTTGTTTCTATTTAAAGGTGCTCTAAAAACCACAGCTTATTTCAAACGCTGTGAAATGCCATAGGTGTCCAGACAGTGTATTACAGTGTATTAATGTTGAAATCTGGGATCAGATGAGCTGGAGGTTGCTGAGGAACAATACCTCAAGGCAGAATTTTTTTTGTTTTCTTGTTTGACAGATTCTTATAACACGTTGATGACATTGTCCCTGGACAATCAAATCATAATTCTGATCATGCTTGATTGATCACAGTTGTTTGACATTTTCCATTGCTAGCACAGAGGGCTCAGTACCCAGCATGAAGTAAGGAATCAAAATTTGAAAACCAGTATTCTCTAAAATCAGGCTAAACAGCTCACCATGCTCCCACAGCACTGCCTGCATCTCACAGCGAATTCAGCCAAAGCAACTTCAGCCATTCTCTGTGCCTGTTTTCAGTTTCAAGAGGGACTGAGTAAAGGCTGCTGGGATGCACAGCTTAACTCCTCCATTCTATTTCCTATGGTTTTTTCTGTGCTAGATGTTCTGGAAATATAATCATACATATTCCTCTGTTGTCAGCCCAAAGAAATTACATCATTGCCGTGAAACATGATGCAGAATATGGTTAAACTGTCCAGGAGCAAATACAGAGGCAATATAGAAGCACCTCTAGTGCTGTAGACTCCAAAATGTTTATCCTTCACATTCTTTGTTCATGAATGCCTTTCAGATCAGCTCTGACAAAACCCCTTTTTGGTATTCACAGAGGAAAACCCAATAGCATGCAGTATTTAAATTACCTCTGAAGGCTCACTAACCTTGAGACTGTCAGATGACTGACAGTATCCCTACGAGTGGCTGCATCCCTTAAATCATCATTGCACAGACCTGAGTTACCTTATTGAAGTCAAGTGGTGAACGTTTGCAGCCCCCCCACATATTTTCTGAGCTCCCTCCAGCTTTTACATCCCCAGCAGCATTGGCGTAGTGTGTTAGGAAGCTGTCAAGAGCACACGTTTTTACATCCTTGATGATGCTAAAAGAGGGAGGTGACTGGATCTTGGGCAGCATCTATTCACAGACTCAGCAGGTCATACAGGGCATCAGTGAGTTTCTTACATCTCCCTGTTCCCTATCTAATCATGATTAGACAGTGTCCATTTGTGGCAATCCCAACCTGAAACCTAAAGAAAGACCAGTAAATCTGTATTATCCTTACAACCAGTTTGAAACTTGATTTTCCCTTCTCTTCTCTCTCTGTGAGCCCTGAGCCACAGTTTTCTCTGTTTGTCAATAGATATCCAGTGTGCAGTCATCCACATATTCCTTCCTTTGATTTCTTTTTGTCTTCTCCTCTACTACAGCTCTCTTTTATCATTCTCGCTTCATCCTTAAATGACTGATGAAATATACAGGCTTTTTTCAAACAGTGCAGTTTTTTACATGAGCCATAACATGATGTACCTCTCTGATCTACTTCCCTAATAATCTAAGATATTCTGTGCACCTTGGAAAAAAGAAAAAAAAATATTAATCCAAAATAGCTTTTGTGGATATAAGGGGGAAAAGAAACAGTTCTGTTATAAAGAACCATTAGCCAAGCCACCTGTGACTGGCTGGGAGTGTTCAGAAGCAAACTGTATGAGTAGACAGATTGCATACATGCACATACGTGAAACAGTTGTCTTTTTTTCCAGTTCTTTTTGGTTTTAGGCTAGGGAAAAAAGTTGAAATATGTAAAGCTGAAATTTAGACAGAGGCAGAGCCAGCTTTGCCAATTCTTGTAATGTTATTGAAAGTATCATAACTGTTAATGCTTTCTCTTCAAGCCCCAAATGCTAACAGCAAGAAATTGCAGAGGAATATTCATTTTTAAGTACATTTTGAGCTCTTCTGTTCTCATGGAAAGGTTTGAATCAGAAGCATAGCCTAAAGAATAAAATAGAAAGCAAATTAAAAATGCAAGGCTTAAAACCTTACAACTTTAAACAAGTCTGATGTTTTCCCAACAATATGAATTTTGAAGATGGGATTTGCAATACTGTACATCATAGGTTTGATCCAGATGAAGAAAATGGACTTTTTAGGTGTAATATTTAAAATGCAAGAAAGTGCTCTTCTATCTAAGTATTACTTTAATGTTCTGATTCAAGACCTTTCTATATTTACAGTCTAAGCAGGACTCTAAAAGAACTTATTTACTTTCCAATATTAGACTCAGCTATGTAGACAGAATTCATGTCAGTGCTGAGATTTTATGTACCAACTTTAAACCTAGAACAAAAGTTTTACTCAGAAATTAGAAAATTCTGTGAATTCATCTTATAATGATAATGTTGCACAAAAATCTTTCTTAATAATCTCTTATTGTTCTTTCTAGTAACTTTGCTGTGATATTAATTTTTCTGACTTTGGAAGAAAGTAATTTATTTCTAATAATTTATGTGGTGGCTCCATCATGTTTATAACCATGCAGTAGGCATATCTGAAATATATCAGTGAGCATATTTTGCAAGCCATCTGTAAACACTTCACTGATAGGGAACAGCACGGTTTTAAACCATCTTCCCAGACTGCTTCAGAGTGCAGCATATTCTTAAACTCTATCAATACTGCACCTTGGTGTAGGCCAGACAAACTGAAAGCCCTGCCTGATATAGATTATCAGAGAAGTTCACCGCATCTGTGCTGAGTCAGGATTGTTAGGACTTCCAAGAAATACAAAGTTTTCATATGTGGAAGGGCACCTATTTAATACCCCAGGAAAGTTGCTAATCAACTACTGTTGTGCTCAGCTGCTTCTGGGCAGGGATTCTGCTGCCTGCAGCCTGAGAGGCATTAATCATTCAGTTGGGCCATTTCCCAGACCCTTCTTTCAGGATACCTTTAGGATCAGCTCTGAAATAGATGTTCTACAAACTGCCATGTGGTGCACTAGTCCTTTGAAGGAAGACTCCTGGCTGCTCCTTGGGCTCTCAGTGGGGGTGAATTCTACTTTATTCTTGGACTCTGAGCACTTGTAAGCCACACTTTAAGGATAACACTTTATCCTCTGTTCTACAGTGCTTTCCTTACAAGGGTCATCCCCCAGACCACAATGTTTCCTGTTGAAGACAGTAATATTTGTTTCAGCAATGATGATGGCTACTAAAGGAGACATAGACTGAGATAAATGCTGGTAGTAGAAGTTCTTTGCATTTACGCTAACAGACCTGCCCCAGACTTGCACCTCATCTCTCCTCAAGAATTGTCTATGAACATGGACATTTGAAATAGGCTCAGACTGATGCTTGTGTCTACCAGCAGTAAGATATGTGGAATATGATTATTTCTTTTATATTTGTGCTTGTCCTTCCAGCCTTTGGGAAACATTAAATTTGTTGGAGGTTAAGCTTGCCCTTATGGACTCAACAAGATTATTTTTATCCCTCTCAAAAATGGTGATATTTGGCAGTACTTTATATGTCTTTGTTATATGGAGGTTATCAACATCTATAAAAATGGAGACAGAAACAATTCCCCCAGACTGGGCAACATATCACAAGTGTTTATGGCACTTTATGGTGTCTGAGAAGAATGATTCAAATAAAAATCAAAATGACTCTCAGAAGAATGAAACTAGCTTAGTTCATTTTTGCACAGGAAAAAAAACAAAATCCAATAAATAACTGTTAAGCATAACACTGTAATTGCCTGTCTAGTAATCTATACTCTGCGTGAACTCCCACTGGCTTACGTTTATTTGTCATGTGATTCATTTGACAGGGCCTTCATCAGATGCTTTAGATAACAGGAAAGACAAGTCAGGAGATAGTGATGGCCTTTTAAATAAAGACTATATAAATATGTGATAAAACCCCAAAGGGAAATCAAGAGAGGCATTTGTCTGACACTAGAATTAATTATAAATAAAACAGAATGCAAACAACATAAATGAACCCAAATTTCCTTAACATATAGTTCAAAGAGTTCACTAGATGCAAAACCATACTGTATATTTATCCTGTGTGTACTTGGATCTATATGTATGATAAGTATGCTCTGCCTAGGAAATAACAGTAATACCTTCATTTTACTTTAGTATTCTTTTTAAAAGAGGTGTGTTTCTTCAAGTTACCATTCAAGTCCACACTTTTTTAATATTTCATAGCTAGGATGCAAAATATGGAACACTGATATTTCTGATTTCTTGAACTGACCACAAAGTAAAACCTTTGATGTTGTAGTAGATCGTGCGGAGCATTTTAAAGAACAGCTGCTTTGGGCTGTATCCCAAAGGAAATTGAAGTTCTTGGAGATCTTTACATTGATTTACAGGGAGAGTAAGTCTGGAAATTAGTACCATTAATATTAAGGAAAAATAGAATGAAATAACCAGTAGTGATTATGCATGATTACTGAATATAATTTAGTAATTCACCTATATGGTGTTATACTATGGTTCTGTTTCTTAAACTCTTCCACTTACACTATTTTCTACCCTTTTATTGCAGGGCTGGAATACTGGGGAAAAAAAGTCACTGATGACAGCTTTCAGTGTGCCACTACATCCCAATAAGAGATGTTAAACTACTTTAATAGACATCATTTCAGGGCCTCACACTGCATTTTTATAAATACAGGTGCACCTATATACATATAACATGTGGAGAACAAAATATTTCTAATTCATGTGTGAACTCAGATTTTGTGAGGTCACAATATGGTTAGATAGATCCACCCCTCAATTAAAGCATGTTGTTCTGGAAATTTTTCCAGGGCAGAATTCCTCATCCAGACAGAAATCAGGCCCCAACCTTGCCCAGACTAACAAAATGACATTCACTGGACTGCAGAGCAGGAGGTTCAATTGTTCCAACCTGAAAGAGTGATGAGAGAAGGGAGAGCTACGGGTCAGTTGACTTGAAGGAAATATGTGCCCAGCCTGTGACACATGACACTGCACACCTACCTGTGGAGACAGTTATGATCCATAAATTGTTATCACATCCAGTGCTCCTAACAGTGACTACCTGTTTCTCTTTAAGCACACTGCATTGAAACAGAGATCTAAAGATTTGATGCAAAGAGTGTGATCTGTCTGCCTTTGTCAGTCTGCAATACAGCAAAAAAATTCTGTTACGCACTTGCAGTTATTCTTCACAACAGAGAATTTGTATTTAAGGATTCAAATTTCTAGGCTCTCTAAGTGCATGTTTTCCAAAAGCGTTTGAAAGGTTATCATCCCCAGCTGCCCATCCTTTCTTCTGCCAGAGGTTATTGCTCCTACAGCAGAGAAAATTGAATGGCTGGCACATTACGTGCACTGTTCTTGGCCTGGTGCATCTCTTTCAGCTTACACCATTAACTGGCTGGGCTATGACTGTGGTGGCAGAACACCTTGACTTATCATCCCCGCTGGACGTATCTGCAGTGGTTAAAGTGCTTATCAGTTCCCACGGGTGATAGCCAAATCCCACAGGTACTGAAGAAAAAGCCCTAAATCCCACTCATGCAAGGTTCTGAGGGTTGCTACAATGCACTTTCTCACACTGTCCTTCTTACTCTTTAGAAGAGGGATGGAGGTAGAAGTGAGGGGCTTCCAGCGTTGCTGTGCCAGCACAGATAACCCTGGTAATCAGGAGAGGGCTAAGCACATGCAGGTTTACTGGGCCTAGGAGGAGTCAGCCTGAGAAACTTTCCAGTTGGGAATTCAGTCAGCCAAAGAGCTAAAACTGGACGCTTGGGAAAAAGCCTGGAAAGGAATGCTCAGTAATATGCATATGCACTGCAAAACTGAACTTTTAAGCAGGGCAGTGACCTGTAGGAACCACACTGTGCACCTAGAAGGAAACCTCAGGAGACACCAAGTCAAACAAAAAAACAGAAAGAAATTGTGGTGAGGGACATGTTCTAAATGGGAAACTCTCACAGGACAGCCACTTTCCTAGACTCACTGTGGAGCCTGAAACACATTGTGTATTCGTTTGAGTGAAGAAGAATTCAGCTTCAACATCTGTTCCAGTTCTGCAGGGGAAGGGACCAAACGTGCTAAAGGGACTAGTTCACCTCAGAGGTGCTGTTGTGGAAGTTGCACATCCCTCCTCTTTTGTCTGAATGATGTGTTCTTTGAGAATGACTAGTCTTAACTGATATTTTGGGTTTCTAGTTTGTGAATACATATAGATCTCCTTGGTACACCTGGAGTTCTGTGAATGCCAGCCAGAAAGAAGCACCAAGGAGCTGCTATGGATGAATATCAGCAGTGTGTAAGCACCTTGGTGCTGGGGAAGCAGTTATTCAGAATTTCTAAAATTTTTAATAAGAATTTAATTTTGAAAGTAGACCCCTGAATTTGCAAGTAGTTCCTTGGTGGATTTGGCCTTTTTTAATCTGGAAGCATTTAAAAATGTATCAGTGAATCAGTGGGAGTTAGGGGCTTTGCTGTCTTATGTGCCAGTTTCCATCTGTAAGTGTCTGAACACCTTTCTAAGTCTAGGCCACAGTGAGTTCTTTGAACCATGCTGAAGTGTGAAGTTTTTCCACAGATAGACATGACTGTGCCTGAGCAGAGATGTTTTAGCATGGAGGAAAAAATCCAAATGGTGTTAGTGACATCAGAAAGACCCTTAGAGTTAGGCATTCCTACACAGAAAATAAAACGGTAGAAGATAGCTAGGCATTGTTAATTATATTCAACCCATTAAGCACAAGCATCACACAGAGCAAAATTATTTAGGATTGACAGGTTTCTGTACTGCCATTCTTAGGCTTACCCCATGTTTAGAGTAACTCCCATTGATTTCTGTTAACATTAATGTCCCATTAACAGTTAGATTCAGTGGCTGGCAAACTGCTCCTTGCATATGCCAATTCCCACCTCCTGCTCACTAAGCTCTCATGTTCTCTGGATGTTTCTGCTTAAAAAGCAGGGGCCAAAGAGTGGGCAGCAGTAACTGCAGCAGAACTAGCAGAAGTAGGTGTCACTGCAACAGCATTATCTTTGGGGATGATAGAAGTACAAAGTCTCATTCTCCAGTCTTCATCATCCAGCGTCCCATTCCTGCTCCATCTCTTCCCTCCAGCCCAGAAGGTGCAGCAGATCGAAGAGAGCCTGCCTGCAAGGAGGCAGCAGAACCCTCGTGTCTTGCAGGATTGGAGAGTGGAGGTATGGGGCTGAGGAGAGGAGAGGAGAGGAGAGGAGAGGAGAGGAGAGGAGAGGAGAGGAGAGGAGAGGAGAGGAGAGGAGAGGAGAGGAGAGGAGAGGAGAGGAGAGGAGAGGAGAGGAGAGGAGGAGAGAAAAAAAAGTAGGGAATGAGATCTGCCTGCCCTACCAGGCTTCTACAGCTCCTGAACCCTTGCCTTCATCCCACTCAGAGCTCTTCAAACTTCATTGATCCCTGCTTACCATTATTCCCTTCCTCCAAGAAGTTGCATTCTCCACTGACCTCTTCCAGTCCCACACACATACCTCAAAGGCCATTAGTGATCCCTTCCCATCTCCTCAAATCCACTCCTCCTTTTCACCCTAGTCCCTGTGCTCCATCTTCACTATATCAACTACAGTCCTCACCCTAGCCTCTCCTCACAACCCCAGTGGCCCTTCCTACGCCCAAGGGCTCTGGAGTTGTCAGTCTTGTGTACATTGTTGGGAATCCCCAAGTGAGCTCCACTGGCTGCTCCAACCTTGCTCCTGGTCGGGACTGTTTTCTCACCCAGCACAGCCCTTAGAAGTGGTCCTATGTGTAAGTGCTCACCATGGATATCAGTGAGCCCATAATCAAATCCAAAGTCTTCTGCCCCAGCACTACCATTTTCCACACTTCTTCCAGAACCCAAACAATCAATACAATTCAAGGGGTCGGCACCCATAGAAATGTATTGGCAAAGATGATTGTTCCAGTATTTCAGTTTCACTGTTTCCCTTCTTCATGGCTGTTCTCTTATGGAGAAGAAACCCATAATAATGACATCCTGTAAAGTTTACATAAGTTAAGTGTTTATTCTGTGTCTTGCCTTTGTGATATTACCTTATATGAGATGCCAGGCTTCAAAGATAAAATATAATGTTTTACTCAGTGATCAGCAAGAATGGGGTTATCCATATCCTTGCAATAGATGGACATTCTTTGAAAATAACCATGCTATTTTGATGAAAATCCTGATTAACAAAGTTCACATATATACTTTAGATAGGAATATATTCAATTTTGTAATGCCTATCGCATTCTAGTAAATGTTAGCTTTACTTCAAATAATTTTAGTCTTTAGAGGCAGTGGAAAAGGTTACTGCTTGGAAAGACAGTTTGTCATGGGATCAGATGCAGTGTGATACCCAAGTAAAGATAACTACATGCAGCATAGTATGTGTGACACTGACACACAATAAGTAAGAAGTGCATGGGTGGAAACTGAAGTTAAAAGAGAGAAAAAATAGAAAAATAGAGAAATAAAGCAGAAATTAGAACTTTATTGCTGCTTTCTATTGTAATAGCCTCACTAGACATGCATAAATTGATTCCTTTCATATACTTTTAAATCCCATACTCCAGATGAGAAAGAACAACAATGTAAAGTTCACGGTATTTGTGACTGGCCTTTATTGACAAAGAGCAAACAGCTGTGACTTCTCATAGAGCTTCTGCTGCTGATTTGAAATCTCCGTGAGAGACTCATGCCAGGACTTCAGACTGCACAATAATTATTTCACAGAACCTTAAGCACTTCTTAGCATAAAGTGATTATTATATATCCTCATCTTATTGGTCTCCAAGCTATTCACATTCATGCTTTGAAGTGTTTGCTTTTATTCCAGCCCTACCATCATTTTTTTGCTCTTGTGAAGTTGCATGGAAGTTGTTCAGGAAATCAGCACCAGCATAACTGTGACTGATATGTAAATCAAAAACAAGTGGGAAAATTGTAACAAGCCTTTAGGGAGACAGAGGGGTTCTTTAGGGCACTTGCTTGATGCTCGAGTTAAGAGAAGCTATTTCTAAGGCTATCAATTAGGAAGGAATGAATAACTGAGATTATTAGCATTAGCACTTCAGGACTGTTATTTCAGCTCCCATTTAGGCTGATAGTTACTGAAACTAGTTAGCAGCATAGCAAAACTCACCTGCTTTCAGTCTGTTTCTGTTGAATTAGGACTCAGACACTACTAGCATGAACTGACTGCAAAAAGGCCTCTTGTAAAGATTAAAAGAGCTTGATGTCTCTGGATGTCAGCTGAGTATCTTCCTAAAGGTATCCTCAGGCATCCTGAGCTCTGTTTGTAGGTGAGCATAAACAAGAATTCTAACTTAAGAAGAGTCTTACATCTTATTTGTGCTTATTTTCACAGATGCTGAGATTAATTTGCTCTGTTTTGCAAAGAAAGTAACAGTGGCATAAGTTTTATTGGAGAAATAATGAAGTGAAAAATAAAAATCAACAACAATTACACTAATGAACAGTTATATAAAATCCATTCATTAAAAAGCAGGAAATGAAAGGGATTATAATGCTGCAAGAATTTTAAACATGGGAAAGGTAATACAGTGGATAGCTAGATCTGTTATTAGGTCACAAAAAATGCCCTACTTGAGAGGAAAATCAGAGAAATAAAATTATCCTTCTAAAAATGTACCTACAGCAGAACAAAGACTGACTTGGGGCTGCATAAAAGAGGTTTCACTAGAAAATTTATATCTTCCCCCCACTAAAATATTCCAGAAAAATAGGGTCTGACAGGTTTCCCATCCAGCCATTTATATGAGAAACTGTTGCCTGCTTTACACATTTTATAGAAGTAAAGAGTAGAAGGTTATGGGGGAGTCCAAGCCAGCACTAAGCAGACATGAACAGGAGAATAAAGTATTTTTATTTGAAGCATTTAAAGACATCAAGTCTTATCATTGTAGTCACAGATTGATGTATATCTAAAACCAGCAAAAAATGTAGAGTTAAGGTAAAAATTGAAAATACTTTGGTTCACAGATGTTTATTTATAAATTTTTATCCCACTTTTCTTTTTTGGTATAAAGAATGAAAAGCAAAACCAAACCCAGAACTGGAAAAGAAAAAAGGGTATTTTAATATGTGATGAGTTAAGAGCATGACTGAAATTCAAATGAAACAAATTAAAAATCTGACTCTATTAAGATGAACTTGACTAACAACCACAAGACATCTCTGTCAGGTACTCATTCACCTCATCTGCACCATGCAGATAATTTACTAGTTTCCAGCAACAGCAGCAAGTAAAACTGGAAGCAGTGAAATGCACAAAATTGAAAATTAATATTTTTTTGCCCATATTTTCCTGGTTTTGCAATATGGTTACCAATTACTGCAGGCTAAGATGAGTTTCCTATAGTTACAGATTCACTATTATTTCCTTGCTCTTTAATCACTCATAACAAATCCCTATAAACTTTCCAATCATCATTATTACATTCATGAAAAGTATCTGGAAGTAAAAATATGACAACAGTCCCTTTGTGTTGAGATTACTTTTCTTACCAGCTTTAAAGTTGGTTCCTGTCTGAAGCCCTGTGTCCAATTATGTTAGATCATTAAAAAGCAAATGATCTTGGCATTTTATTTTAATAGCTTGACTTTGCTTTGGCCAAACATGAAACGCTGAACTACCAAGGTATGAACTTTCCCCACCAGTGTGTGTTTTGGGAACACTGGGCTTACAAGTGAAAGATAGGGGAAAAAACTGTTGAATCATACAACAGTAATAGTCTCTTACTGAATGAATCACATGCTTTCTTAGGTGGAGGGCAGAAAAATCTTGCCCTATTCTGTATTCTGATATTTGAAAACATAATTTTTTTTTCACAACTTAATCTGGGCCTCTTTCTTGTTCAGATAATAAGCTCAAAGATTCCTATCTTCAGGATATTCATGCTTTGTGAACCTACTGGTGCATTACTCTAAGCTATGTAAGAGAAGAACATACATTTATCTTAACAGGAGAAAATATTGCACCTGTGATTTTAGTAAAATCCTGGATATATTTGCATGTCAAGTCCTTATAGCTCAGAAACCACAGTAGTGTGTCTCCTCCTATAGGACCAAGTAGAAATATTCAAGAACAGAGAGATAGAGGTGATCTAATGAGTAGGAAATTGTGCTTCAAAGACAGATGGAAGGAACTAACTTCTCTTGTCTAAACGAACAAATAAAGATGGGTATTTGTCCATGTGACATCTCTAGCACTTGAGTTTATTGTACTATGAGTTGCTAGAGACTGAGAGGTTGTATGTATCCCAAGAGAAAGCTATTTCTCTCCTTACTACTCATCTCATAATAGGCACTGTCAAAGACAAGATACTTGACTAGATGGATACCACCTAGGAAAACAAGTAATCTTGTGTTCTTACGGGAAACAGAGCAGAACTAGCCCTTGCATGCCCTGCTTGTATTTTTATAACCTTGCAATCCAACTCTTAGGATATATTTCAGAAAAATTGGTTATTGAAAGAGGAAATAATTTTTCAGGAAGGCTAAAGGAACCGAGGGCATTCAACACTGTTGCCTGTAGGAGGAAAACAACAAGGTCACAGACCAGAGACTTGTGGTTTATGCTTATATACCTGAGATTTGGAGTCAAAGTACAGGCTGTTGCCCATAGTTTTATAAGGCCTCTATTGCTAGAGGGCTAGAGCATTCATTTTTCTATCAGGCTATTTGAGCTAATGTTTTGAAACGTACATTTTGGGGCGGGGGGGGTGAGACATTACAAAGTGTCGCTGTTTATACCGGGAGCAAAGAGATGCAGCAACACAAAATCAGTAAAGAGAGAGCCACGAAAGGAAGAAGAAGAAGACCCTTTATTAATTTCTAACCCCGTTTTCTATACCGTAGCCCCATAGGGCAATTGGTCAGTGATCACCCATCTCCTAGGGTGATTGGCTAACGTCCTACAACACCCATTGCAAAATATTTTTCCAATGTACCAAAAACAGAACTTAGCAAAACACCAGGTGTTGGTCCAGCTTACAAAAACCATCCTACTGTTTCTCATAACACTGGTGAGAAAGGCAGGACTCTCACCAAATATTGTGAGAACCTGAGAAAATCCCTCTGCTAGCAGCTTTTCAGCAGCCACAACAAAGAATCACGTTTGGTAGGATCCATATACATTTTACAAATAATCCAATAATGTCTGAATCAATTTTGATTAATGAAATGGAGACTATTTCTGGGGGTTTTTTTGGCCAACAGTACACATGTATGAAGAAGGAGGATGTCTAAGAGTTCAGAATTTTGCAAAAACTCTCGAATTCTCCCTGGAAGTACGGGTTTCCACTAAAGCAAACTGAAAGCTGCAAGCAGTTTGCTCTGTACTTTTAGAATAGACTTTTCAATTGAAATGTAATAGTATATGCTAGGATATTACCAGAGAATAATACTCCAGGGAATAATACTTCCCTGTGCATAGACCAACACAGAAAAATCTAGTTTACAAGAGGAAGTGCAAATTGTAAACATTATGGAAATACATGCATGTATTTAGTACAAGTGCTGAGCCCACTACAACAGATCAAGGGAATTATATGAAATCCTGCTCTTATATGATATGGGCAAGTGGACTTAGGAAATCTTCATACAATGTGTTCCTTCAGTGTGGGAGTGAAATATCGCAGACAGTGTTCTCAGAGAAGAGGCAACGGTTTGGTTTTGCGAGTTCAGCATGCTGCTCAGTGGGAAATGTAAAAACCATGCTTTAAAAGTAGGAAATAAAATAAAAGCAAAGCTGCCAAAATATTTATGGAACTTAAAATCTCAAGAGCATGAAGCAGTTCATACTATGTTAATGTTTGTACGGGGAACTTTCCATTAGTAAATATATGAGAAGGAATAATCATATTCATCCATCTGCTTAGTGGCTGTTAAACCACTGAAGCTGCTGCATGTCAACTATTAATCCTCCTGGGGATAGAAACCCCTTTTTTTCTGGAGGACTGGTTTTCTGTTTATTTTTCTTTTTCTTTTTTTTTTTTTTTTTTCCCCTTACTATTTAAAAATAATCTTTTCCTTACAGATATTGACAGATACAGTTTCTTCTCAGTAATGTGTTCCTATTTCATACAGTTCCACCATCAGCCACATTACCATTTTCTAATAGAACAATCAAGATACACGAACCAAATCTTTTTCAACTTACTCAAGTTCTTTTGAGACTCTTACTTCAGCGCCTTTGTTGCAGCGATGTCTGTTGCACTGATAGTCATTAGAACATTTGAACACTCATGCTGTTTCTGTTTTTGTTAATCAGTTACTGATTTTTCTGGTTTCTGGCACAGCAACAGATGCAAACAAAAGAAAAATCAAAAGTGTATAATTTAGGTATCATCAAAAAAAATCCCAAAACAATGACCATGGCTGCTGGTACTGTTACTTAAAAGCTAATCAAGCAAGTGATGTGTAACATCAAAGAGAAATTAACTTCAGTGAAAGGTGGTCATTTTCTGATGCTAGTCACATTGAGAAAATAATTTATTTTAGCTGAAATCAAGAGAGGACACTTGCAGTTTTTTGCTTCATGATGCTGCTTTTCACAGCCAGGATCATCGTCAGTACTAATTCCACTGTAATAGCATGGGAGAGTAAGTACGCATCATCAAATAAAATCTTTGCAATAAACACAGGTATTAATTCAATTTACTGATGAGAACTGTCATGGAGTAAATGCTAATTTACCAACATGACTCATCATGAGCAACTGACTTTTGAAAATGAATTAATAAACAGACAAAATTAAGCTTAAGTTAAGACAGTAGAGTTACAAAATACTTTGCTTAAATTATTTTCATAAAAATGAGGAAAACATCAATAATAAGATTACAAATTTTCATTTCAGTTTAACTAGTAAGTCTTTTTCAAAGGGTAGATAAATAACATTAGGTATATAGCCTATAGTAAATGTTGGCCTATACTACGTATTGGTATTTGACTCTATCTTATTATGATACTAATATCTACTAGTACCTAGAAGGACAAATGCACTAGAATTGCATCCTGGACTGCAAAGCTGGGCAGGAGGTCAACATTGGCATAGAGCTGCAGGCATCACCTTGCAGAGAAACTGAACGGTGCTATTGCCAGGAGGGAGCTGGGTGGAGAGCTTCAAAAATGATAGATAGGGAAGAAGAGGCAATAGGGTGGCTCTATATGTTAGGGAAAGTTTTGACTGTATAGAGCTTGATGACAGTGATAAAGTCGAGTGTTTATGGGTAAGGATGAGGGGGAAGGTGAATATGGCAGATATTCTGTTGGGTGTCTATAACAGACCACCCAACCAGGATGAGGAGGCAAGCAAAGCATTCTACAAGCAGATGGTAGAGGTCTCACAATCTCTAGCCCTCATTCTGCAGGGGGAACTTCAGCCTACTGAACATCTGCTGGAATTATAGCAGAGAGGAGACAGGCTAGGAGGTTCCTTGAGGGTGTGGAATATAATTTCCTGACTCACCTGGTAAGTGAGCCGACTGGGGGAAGTGCCTCTCTAGACCTGCTGTTTACTAACAGAGGAGGACTGGTAGGAGATGTGGTAGTTGGAGACTGTCTTGGGCTTAGCAACCACGAAATGATTACGTTCTTGATCCTTACTGAAGTAAGGAGGGGGGTTAGCAAAACCTCCACTATGGACTTCCAGAGGGCACACTTCAGCCTGTTCAGGACATTGGTTGAGAGATTGCCTTAGGAGAGAGTCCTGAATGACAGAAGGGTCCAGGAAGGCTGGATGGTATTCAAAAAGGAAGTCTAGGAGGTGCAGGAGCAGGCAGTCCCCATGTGCTGTAAGATGAAATGTCAGGGAAGAGACCGGCCTGACTGAACAGGGAGATTTTGCTGGGACTCAGGAAAAGAAGGAGAGTTTGTCTCCTTTGGAAAAAGGGGTAGCATCTCAGGATGAGTACAGGGTTCTTGTTGAGTCATGCAGAGAAAAAAACTAGAAAGACAAAAGCCCATCTGGAGCTCAGTCTAACCACTGTCATAAGGGACAACAAAAAAAGTTTTTACAAATACATTAACAATAAGAAGAGAGCCAGGGAGGATCTCCATCCTTTATTGGATGAGGGGAGGAACATTACAACCAAGGATGAGGAAAAAGCTGAGATACTTAATGACACCTTTGTCTCCATCTTTATTAGTCACACCAGCTACCCCCGGGGTATTCAACCTCCTGAGCTGGAAGATAAGGATGGATAGCAGAACAACACTCCATAACCCAGGAGGAAGCAGTTAATGACCTGCTGCAGCACGTGGGCATTCAGAAGTCCATGGGGACAGACAGGATCCACCCAAGAGCATTGAGGGAGCTGGCAGAGGAGCTCGTCAAGCCTTTCTCCATCATTTATCAGCAGTCTTGGCTAACAGGGGATGTCCCAGATGATCAGAGACTTATCATTGTGATGCCCATCTGGAAGAAGGATGCAGGCCTGTCAGCCTGACCTTAGTACCCAGAAAAATTATGGAGAGGTTCATCTTGAGTAAATTCACACGTCAAGTGCAGGACAGCCAGGGTGTCAAGGTCAGCCAGCATGAGTGCAGGAAAAACAGGTTGTGCTTGACCAATCTGATCTTCTATGACCTGGTCACCTGCCTAGTGGATGAGGAAAAGGCTGTGGGCATTGTCTACCTGGATTTTAGCAAAGCCTTTGACACTGTCTCCCACAGCATTCTGGAGAAGCTGGTGGCTTGTGGCATAGACAGGTGTACTCTTCACTGGGTTAAAAACTGTCTGGCTGGACAGTTGTAGTAAATAGAGTTAAATACAGTTGACATCCAGTGGTATCCCCCAATGCTCAGTTTGGGGGACAGTCTTGTTGAACATCTTTATCAGTGATCTAGAGGAGGGGATGGAGTGCTTCCTCAGCAAGTTTGCAGACGACACCAAATTGGGTGGGAGTGTTGATCTGCTTGAGGGTAGGAAGGCTCTGCAGAGGGATCTGGACAGGTTGGATCAATGGGCTGAGGCCAGTTGTAGGAGGTTTGACAAGGCCAATAGCCAGACCCTGCACTTCAGTCACAACAACCCCAGGCAACACTACAGGCTTGGGGAAGAGTGGCTGAAAAGCTTCCCAATGGAAAAGTATCTGGAAGTGCTGGTCATCTCCTGGCTGAACATGAGCCAGCAGTGTGCCCAGGTGGCCAAGAAGGCCAATGGCATCCTGGCCTGTGTCAGAAATAGTGTGGTCAGCAGGAGAAGGGGAGTGATCATGCCCCTGTACTCAGCACCGGTGAGGCCACATCTTGAATACTGTGTTCATTTCTGGGCCCCTCCACCACAAGAAAAACATTGAGTTGCTGCAGTGAGTTCAGAGAAGAGCAAACAAGTTGGTGAAGTGTCTGGAGAACAAGTCCTGTGAAGAGAGGCTGAGAGAATTGGGATTGTTTAGTTTGGAGAAAAGGAGGCTGAGGGGAGCTCTGGTTTGAGTTGGAAGGGACCTTAAAGATCATATAGTTCCAAAGCCCCTACCATGGCAAGGACACCTCCCACTAGAACAGGTTGCTTAAGGCTCCATCCAACTTGGATTTGAGCACATCCAGCGATGGAGCACCCACAACTTCTTAAATAAAAAGTTAAAAATATAAATAAACATCTTTCCAGGTTTGCACTGCCGCTCATTTCAGGCTGTTATCAAGGTCCTCTGGGTTGTCAGCATTAAAATCACAAGGCAGAAGTTCATGTCAAGTGCTTTAGACATTATAAACCTGGTCAAAATCCCTCATACATTTCCAGGAGTATTTCCAGTTGCTTTGGTAAGTTTTGCTTGAGGCTTTACCCATAACACTGTAAGAGAGAAATATTTTAAATCTTCTCCTTTCTTTATTTTTTCCAAGCATTTTAGTTTCAAGTTCTTTACCTTTTCTTTGATATCAGGATGCTTCTTTCAGTGAGCAGCTTGTGCCTTTCTCAGTCTTCTAAGAAGACTGAAAGTGACTTGGACATCAAAAACATCCAGGGAAGTAGAAAGGGACAGATTTTACTCTTGAGCAGGGATGGTTTAGATCCTGGGAGAATAGAAAGACCTGGATGCAACCTTAAATGAGAAATTCCTGTAAAACTCATGGGCAGACTGGACCTGCACAAGTGTCTACACTTTTGAGAAAGAGAACTGTAGATGGTCACCATCTTCTGCATCCATTTCACTGCTGTTTCCTTTGCCATAAATACTCTAGAACATAGAGATGGAAAATACTTACTGAATCCTGAGCACACAGAACAGCTAATGAACCAGTGAAGGTTCATTTGCGTTTTATGCCAAGTATTTTATAAGTTCTTAACATATGACATGCAACATTAAATATATAAATGACAGTCTGTTGCTGCTTTCTTAATGAAAAAGAAATTATATCTACATTTTATTTAAATAGATAGAATAAATATATTTTATGGACATTTCTGTCAGTAGACTGTGGTATTTTTAATGCCACTATAGAGTGCTTTTGTCCTTTTCAGGTGGAAAAGGACAGATCCCAGATTTTTGCTGAAGCAAGGGAGACATAGACATATGGTTTGACTTATTACAAATTATAATTATTTCAAAGTTATTTTAATATTAACAGATTCTTTAAGGAAACTATGAATTTACAGTACCAGAAAATTCCCACAAATATAATGTGTTAGATATTAATAATTGAGATGTATCATTATTTGCAGTGGTCTAAAATTTCTTACAAAAAGTTATGCAGTGGCCTCTGCATTTCTTTCAGGCTTTAACCACACAGAACCTCTGAATAAAATCCAGGTAGAAACACTAGGCTTCACATGTCAAAAGCAAAGAAATAAACTACAAATACATGGCAATTTCAAAGCACAAGCCCAAATCTGTCCCTTGATGATCAGTTCCCATTGAAAAATTGGCCAAGAGTTGAGAATCTTTTCAGATATAATCTACATGTCAAGTCTGACATGAAAACCAAAACCTGACAGATTTTGCCAAGTTTTGGACTGATAACATGCTTTGGTGGTCATCATGAATCTGAGAGCTTCTTGAAGGAACCAATGCTTTCCAACCCTGCTGCCTCTGCTCCCTTTGACAGTAGGGAAAGTGCTTTGGTTGTTAGCTCTGCATTTCAGTGAGCACCAGCTGTTAAACAGCGATCCAAATCCAGATCCAGATTTTGAAGTTTTGGATCTATGGGTACATTTGTCCTTTCAAATGCTCTTACACGTCAGCTAAGTGTTTTCTTAAATATAAATGCCCAGGAACAGGTCACATACTGACTGCTCATGCTGAAAGCAGATCACTGCTTCATAGTTCATAGTTTCTCCATCCCTTCAGGTCTAATGAGGAAAACCAAGACGATAATAACACTTGTATACCTGTTCAAATACCTTTATGCTTCTTAAAATTTATGTGTTTATTAAAAGATAATTACATTTTAGGACTTATCACTTTGAAGCTCGTTTGCAGTTCTCAGTTTGAAAGATCTACCAAGCAGAAAACATGTGGAACTAACAGGGAGTTTTATTCAGTCTGGAACTTGTGGATAAGTGTCTGAAAAATCATATGTTTGGAATTTTTCACACTGAAAAGCTTTCTGCAGCCTTTGTAATTTTCCAAGAGATTACCTGATGGAGAACTGCAGGATGACACCTTCATGAAATAACATTTTAATCCACAGTAACTTGATGTTCTTCCTCTCACCTCACCTCGCCCGTCTCTGCCTCACCTCACCCATCTTTGACACCAATATGTTTCAGTTCCATTTCTATAAATTAAATAAACAGAACTCTTTCTTTCCCAGCTAAGAGTGTTCTTTTTATTTGCCATTGCAAAGTCATAATAACAATTTTGTAGGCACAGAGTAATGATAAAAACCCAGACATTGCATAACACGTTCTGTCTCCATATGGTGAAGCTAAGTTGTTCATAAACACTTTGCAGTATTGCTGGGGGTGGGGACGTGGTGAAGAAAAGCAAGGACTGTGAGTATGAACTAGGATTTAAACCCCATTTAATTACCATTAACTTCACTGAGGAAATATTTTCATTTTTCATTCCCAGGTCCATCATTTATGAACTATCATAAAAAAAAAAAAAAAAAAAAGATAGAATATAAAATTGTGAAGTGTCAAAATCTAGATAGAATTAGCTTTTTTACAAGATATGTTTTGCTACTGTAACACTTAGAGGATCCTATCTTGTGCTGCAGAACAGATCAAAGTGCTTCAGCATGCAGCAAGGTAAAGCAGGTCAGGAACTGTCTTTCAAGGACACGAACACATCCAAATTTCTCCTTCTGAAAAGTGACAGTGTATACTAAAAATCTGACTCAGTCACCAATCAGAGAAATGGGTATTTTGCTTTATTTTGTGGCTTTTTATAGGCTATGGAATACATTTTGAGCTCATATTTTGAGCCCAGAAAAGCTGCAAATACTCTACACAGTTCTGAACACATGTAGGTTAAATTAAAAAAAAATTTATTTTTTCACGTGAGCTAACATCACTCTAAAAAAATAGCATAATTTTTCTCCTCCACTGCTTTATAATACTGATGTATTTAGACCAGTTCAACCAGTCTGTGGATATGTATTAGTTAATGACAGAGGATTAAGTATTATCATCCATCATGTAGGTGCAAAAGCAGGACACAAGAATCAGAAGAAAAATATGCCTTCTCTGTGACCCTCACCTAAAATCGTATTTCTTCTCTTATTAGTCATAGTCCACTCTCCTTGATGCTCCTGAATTGCTGCTGCTGAGTAAGATATTCCCACAAATCTTTTCAGTTAATCATTTCTCCAAAGTAATAAACATGTTGTCAGGAGCTGAATCAGTCTGATTATTTACTGTGACAGATCAGCACTCTGCATCATGTAAGGAAGGCAAGAGAAGAGAGAATATTGGCTCTGACTGATCCCTTTGATCCCTATAGAAGTGAGGTTCCTGCTTCTGCAGCTTGTCTGTTGAAGTGAATGGGAACCACAGAGCAGGAATAGCCCCAAACCTGCTTCTGCCTTCCAGTGGAGAACACATTCATCATGAATTTGTACCTGTGGATCATGTATCGTAATCACTGATGCATCATTTAATGCTTACATTACATAGAAACCCTGCTCCAAGCAAAGTAATGATGCAGCAAGGTGGGGATTTTTTATTTTTTTTTTTTTAATGACCCTCTTATGAGTGACTTCTTTAGAAGTGTGCTTACCATCAGTGTTGCATTTAAATCACCCCTTGTCATGAGTGATAGATCTACAATTCTGTTTCTGCTGCTGTGACTGCACTTCATTTTATCTGTGGAAAACGTTAGGCATTTACAGTATCAGGCACCTGACCTGACTCTCAATCCTCTGCAAGTTACTATTGTGCATTAAACACAGGGGCTGAGACTCCATCAAAATTTTCAGACCTGCTAAGTTTTAACAGTGTTTTTGTTCCCCATCATATGATGGCAATGTCATATAAACATAAGTGATGAAAAACAAATTCTCTAAGAGGAACAGTCTTAGAAGCCTTGCTTAGCTGCTGCTTCATGTTTCTAATACTTATGTCTGCATAAAGAAGTGAGAAGAATAAAAGATCAGGCATTGAGTCAATACAGTTTTACCAGTCTTGTCAAAAGCTCCTTGTCCCAACTTCTTTCTTCTAAAAGCAAACTCCTAGATCTCAGTGCTTCTTCCCCTGCCTGCAGCTCCCTTCAGCGTGACATGCTCTGTCACACTGTGACTTTTCCCTGCCAGCACCACTTCAAGGAGGGTCACGGCCCCAGAGGGCTTGGTGTGCATGCGAATGGCGAGTCACATTTTTACAGTAACTACAGATATTTGGGGTCTTATCACCACCTCTGATTTTGATGCAAGGCGTGTTTCACGAGAGGTTCCAGCAGAGGAAGCTCCCAGAGGAGAGCAAACAGCACTGAGACCTGGCCATAGCACGGGCAGCTCCCCAGCCCTGGCACAGCAAGCTGCACTGTGCTGAGCTGGCCTGCCACATTCCAGGTGGAGCAGCCCACAGGAACTCTTCTGCAGGTGCCCATGCATGCTTCAAAAAAATGCTTGGGAAAAGCAGTTTTTCAGGCAGTTCTGTTGTCTTTAAGCAGGATATTTCAGGTTTCGAAAATCTTTCCCCCTAGAGCGCAGAGGAAGAAGTTCAAATATTTTTGTTTGAGGAGAAGAGCACAGGAACACATTAACAGCTCAAACATCCTCTTGCTGCTTCTTACAGTAAACATCATTCCCCTTCTGCATTAGGACTATCAGGTTCACCACATGTGAAGAGTATCTGAAAAGAAGATGCTCCATTGGTGCGAGGCAGACCTGCAACACTCACTCCTGTCCAACTGCGACTCTCCTGCAGGTCTTCCAATGGTGGAGGTCAGGACTAAGTTGAAAAGCCCTCCAGATCAGGCCACTGTAGAAGCAATACTGATTTTCCTTTGAGGGCAGAGCTCAGACTGTTTGCAGATAGTCTCCAGTGAATTACTCTTCATTATTTCTGTCTTGGAAAGTTTGAATTGCTCTGTAATAGGATGTCCTTGAAAGCTGGCCTCTCCTATTTCTCTGCCACACTCTTTCAACTGAAGCAAAAGCACTAAGCCTAATATATCATCTTCATGTACCACTGTGGAGTAAAGAGAAAAGCACAGCCTTGTTGCATGGGGCAAGTACTAGGGAAATTCAGGGAATGGAAGTTGTTAAATTAATCCTCTGACCTGGAAGAATAAACAGCAAAATAAAACAGGATAGAATATCCTATGTAGGTATCTAGATTATTGACAAAAACAAACACACACCCCCCGCCAAAAAAAAAACAAACAAAACCCCACAACAAAAAAAAAACACACAACACCAAACAAACAAAACACACACAAAAAACCCCTGCAACATAAAAAAAATCCTAGCAATTGAAATCAATACCATAATGACTATAACAATAAGTGTATTTTCTTGAAATGTAAGGGAAAAAATAATCATACCAATTTAATACCAAGCTATGGGAGATCAGCACAACTCCAATATCTTTTAAAGCATATTGCTGGTAGCAACAACAAGAGAGAAACCTAAATCATGGGCCCTGGTGGACTGCACTCATGTGTGCTGAGGGACCTGGCAGATGTTGTTCTCTACCACTCTCCATCATTTCTGAAAGATCATGGAGAACAGATGAGGTGCCTGAGGACTGGAGTAAGGGCAATGTCACTCCAGTCTTCAAAAAGGGAAAGAAGGAAGATCCTCGTAATTACAGACCAGTCAGCCTCACCTCCATCCCTGGAAAGGTAATGGAGCAGCTCATTCTGGAGATCATATCTCAGCACATGGAAGAAAAGAAGGTTGTCAAGAGTAGCCAACATGGATTCACTGAAAGGAAGTCATGTCTGACTAATCTGATAGCCTTCTATGATGGTGTGACTGAATGGGTAGATGTAGGGAGAGCAGTGGATGTTGTCTACCTTGACTTCAGCAAGGCTTTTGATACTGTCTCCCATAACACCCTTGTGGGAAAGCTCAGGAAGCGGTTAGAAGAGCATACAATGAGATGGGTTGAGAACTGGCTGAACAACAGTGCTCAGAGGGTTGTGATCAGTGGTGCAGAGTCCAGCTGGTGATCTGTAAGCAGTGGTGTTCCCCAGGGGTCAATTCTGGGACAAGTCATATTCAACATGTTTGTCAATGACCTGGATGAAGGTATGGAGTGTACCCTTAGCAAGTTTGCTGATGATACTAAACTGGGAGCAGTGGCTGATACACCAGAAGGCTCTGCTGCCATCCAGTGAGATCTGAACAGACTGGAGAGCTGGGCAAAGGCAAACCTAATGATTCTTAATGAGGCCTTTCACAGACCAATGCACTGAACTATAGGAATTAATATTTATGGAGAGTCTTAAGACTTTTTTCTTATTTACTGGTGTTTATTCTCAGATTTCATAGCAGTAGATCCTTCTTACAGCCCAGTGCCTTGGCTGCAGTTCATTTTAGCTAGTTATACTCTACCTAAATACATCTGGTTCTTTTGCCTCTCTATGGGTATTTTGTCTCATGAATGCACCTGAAGCTAGGTCTTCACAGGAATCCTTCCTCTGTTCACCACCTTGGGCTCACTTGGCACCTCTGCAGGTATCTGCCATCCAGTTAATTGATTAACAATCAGTTAGCACACATTCTAGTCATATTTTGTTCATTGTGAGATGTGGCAATAGGGGCATATGGTTAGGGATGAGAACGACAAGCATAGTCTAAAGGCTGGACTTTCTTAGGAAAACACCAGTGCTATAGTTTTTACAGGCATTACCAAAGACCTATCTCTGTTCAGTACAGTATGCTACAGAAAACCACAGGGGAGGGACCACTGGCTTCATTATATGTGACATTTGTGTGCATCTGGGACTATTAAAATGTAAAAGTAAGGTTATAGATGCTGTTGACCTGGTCTAGTGGGAAGCATCCCTGCCTATGTTGGGAGGGTTGGGGTGTGTGGAACTAGATGATTTTTAAGGTCTCTTCCAACCCAAACCATTTTATGATCTGTTACAGAGAATATACATGGACTCTGACAATATTTCTTATCTTTGAACTCTTGAAGATGGTGTGAAATAGTCAACTGAGCCTTTGCAATATCCGCTCTCCATCATCTCTCTATGCAATCAAACAAACTCTGTAAGAAACTCAAGAATTTTTTAGGGGAAGCAGAAAGCAGGCAGTTAATGCTTAGACCCCATTTACAGCATGAGGAAATACAATTTAAAAATTCTACTCCAGCTTCTGTGTTACAGTAGTAGAATCACCTCTGAGAAACAAAGGTAGTTTTTACAATATCAGAGATATTTGTCTAGCACCCCAGTGAAAATCTTTTCTGTTTAAGTCCTCTCTTTCAGCATCTAGATTTTTCATCCAGCTTGCTGCATGATACAACAAATTTTTCCATATCTGTCCCAGATCAACTACTTTACAGGGCTGGAAGACGTCCTATACGTAGACAAATATCTGGTAACCTTTTAAATGTGAGATTTGGTATTAAATAGTTATGAAGATATTGTGAAGAATTGCAAGTGCTGTGAAGAGCTCCATGTTTCCATGGCATTGGCACATCTGTTTTGCTGATTGCTTTTGTATTGATGTATTGCTGCATCACTACTAGAAATAATCAGATCTCAATTCAGTTGCTGAATCACAGAGACAGAGGAAATTTTACCTTTTTTTTTTTTTTTTTTAAAAGAAACATAGGGATGAGCAATTGAATCCCATGGAAAGATGTAAAAATATGGTCATGTGCTCCAACAACTAAAAACTAATTTTGTAGCATTTTTATCTCAGAAATACAAAAAAAAAAAAGTCAAGAAAAATAAAAAGTGTTGGGTTGACCCAGAATACATTGTCTAACATAGAAGGCAACAATTTATTTCATTCTGAACAGATTTTTTTTCTTCTGGATGTGTATTTTTTTCATTTTGTCTTTAATATAGACTGAATTCAAAAATGAACAAAAAAAAAAACCTGTTTCACTAAATTGGAAACAGAAAGTCCCAAGACTTTTTTTAAAAATTCCTTCTCTGTAGCCAGAACTGTTTGTTTAAATTCTCAGAAACTTTGGTCAACTGAAATTCCTTTATTCTCTAAATTTCCAAATCAGTGTAAAACATTGTCCACATCTTCCATACCTTTGATTTTTAGTAGATTTGTTTGTTAAAATGTGCACTCTAGCAAGTAAAATAATCTGGTAACCGTCTTTTATAATGCATGAAGTCATCACTGGATTAGATAGCATGGCAGGGATTTCACCTGCCATGACTTCACCTACAATAGAAAAAATGTGGTCATCTGACAGGAAATTACAATATTGTACAAGGAACAGTGACAGCCCACTCCACTGAGTAAATCCAGATGAAAAGAATACTAATGTCTCAGAAACAAGAAATGTCAAAAATCTTTATGCAAATAGAAACTGTCATTTCAATAGTTACTCTTGAATTTTTGTATTTGCTTAGCAAATATAAATATTCTCTTGGCTTTAGAAAGTATCATGCTGTATTAGTGTTCTTGAAATGACATATGCACGTGCATCTCATTGGAAGTCATCTCAACAAATGAATGCTTAAAACAGCTTTGCAGTGCAGCATCATTACTTATTCATGAGGCATGCTGTTTGCAAATGAGACCACAAATAACACACATCAAAAGAACTTTCTTCTGAATCACTTCTGGTGGTGCCTAATAACTTCTACACGAAGCTGCATATAAAACATGTTTTATATTATAATTGTGCCAAACTATTTCTAGGTGAGTCAGATAATGAGCAATAGCAAAGTACTTATCCCCAGCTTCACATTTTGCTACTATGTGTTCCTGGAGATATATTAACTATAGTATTGCTCTAGGGATCTGTTTCTTTCTTCGAAGTCAGACTGTAACTGTGATGTATTTATGGGCAACATATTCTTCAAGTTTTCATCCTTCTTCCAAATTTCCACTGTTTACAGAATAGAGTTACACAGTACTCTGGATATTTTATAAGTAAAACATACTTTTTACATTTTTCTGTCAAATAAAAGATTATAAATGTAGTGTAAAAAAAAAAAAAGAAAAAAGACAAAGATTTATTGTCAACTGCTTCCTTGTAAATCAAGGCATTTATATTATGGTGACAACTGAGAATTTTGTGTAACAATAACTTTACAGAAGTCATATTTCTTTAAGCATATGCCCATAACTGCAGTCTTTCAAAGCCAGGTAGCATTAGTGTTTCATCTGCATAAAGAAATAAGCCTCATAAGGAAAACAAAGACTAGCAAAGGATTGCTGTTAAAAAACTAGTAATTTCTTATACATGCATTTTTTAGAGGTCCTCCTCTGTACACAAGTGACTTCTTAGCTTCCAGTTCAAGGTTGCAAATAATGAGTGTTGATAGTATGGATTTTTTTGAAATAAAAGCAAACTAAATGTAAATAATGTTACTTTTATACAATTCATTTTTTCCAAAATTATTTTGAAATAGTTGTTTCATGTGCAAAATTATTCAGAAGACACTTCCCCCTGTCTGCTTACATGTATATGTGATAATATTCAGATAGCTTCTTGTAGGAGCAGTTGTGTTTCCCTTCTTATGTCTATTTTGTCAGTTATCACCTTCAGTATTATTACCATCTGTTATCATAACATGTCATAAAGATATGAAATATTTTCTAAGTAAGGTAATCCTCCTTGAAGAGGGAAGTTCTAAATTCAAAGAGACATCAACATTGCACCGTGTGACTTGCATATCCCCCTTCCCTTGGAACAGACCTGCATAAGGTACCTCAACTCCCTGCATTATGTTGGAGGAGATTTGGGCTCCTATGAATAGGAGTCATGGAAGCCATAGAAGTTCAGGTGGGCCTCAGGAGTAAGCAGGTATAGCAACATAAGGAGAGAAAAGCATCTGGTGAGGATTCTTGACCATAAATTGTTATATAAGAGGGCACCACAAGTACTTTCATCAAGGAAATTAGAGACACTGATTAAGATGCTCTTTTTGGAGATGAAGGGCCACCTTTCAGCCTTCACTGTGCTTAAGTTAACCAGATGAACATCTTTACACCTGGGGCAGTGACAGTAGATGCTCTCTCAGTTGTTTTTGTCGGAGTTGTTTACTTTGTGCAAATAATTGGAGATTCGTTTAGTCAGAGGCTTGAACATGACTCTGTGGTCTACAGACTCAATCTCTTCCTTGCAGACTTTTTGTTGTTGTTGTGTTTTGTTGGTTGTTTTTGAATCTGACTCGATGCATGTTCAATCACTAATGGAAAGTTAACCACCTCCAGCAGAAAAGATTGTGATTGCCTCCTCTTAGCACACCAGTTCATAGTGGTTGCAAAATTTTGTTCATTTTAAGAAACCTGCATCCAACTGTTTATTTTATATCAGACAAAACGTAACTGTAAAAACAGGATCTTTCACCTTCTGAGTCTTCTAGTCACTGTGTTAGCAAAACCACAGTACCTGCATGAAGAAGACCTTTCCCCTGATGTCATTCGTGTGACTCACAGTCTAATCTGAGAACATGTGGTTAACCTGACCACTAGAAGTGAGACTGGTCTAAGCTGCTTGGCCCAAGTCACTCAAATACATACTTCTGATCTGTCTGGTTTTCAGAACATAAACCCAGTGACTTCTGTGGAAGAGAAACTATCAGTTCTTGAAAACAGTTAGTGTGGAATAATATCCCCAGCCCTTGCCACCCAAGAAATGTCACGATCAGCAAACAGACTAGAATAAATGATAACATGAAAATGTTCATTCAGAATCTTTGGGAAAGGATTTTGGTACTTGTGCATAATACAGTAGAAACAGATGTGAACCATCATAAACATAAGACATAGAATTATTTACATCTCATTTGTTGTTAAATGGTAACTAATCTGTTAGGGCAATGAAAGGAAAAAAGTCTCAGTCTGAATTTTTTTAACATGATTCAGCATTCTGTTATAATTTTTCAAAATTTTCAAGCATTTTCCATTTTTAC
Source organism: Todiramphus chloris collaris (assembly GCA_025345505.1). Classification (NCBI taxonomy): domain Eukaryota; kingdom Metazoa; phylum Chordata; class Aves; order Coraciiformes; family Alcedinidae; genus Todiramphus; species Todiramphus chloris. The sequence continues at coordinate 12,607,272 of JANVCC010000076.1, read as the reverse complement.
AAATAATATTTACTTCCAGGTATTCTTATTTTCCCTTGCTATGGTTGTTCTTGTTGCCTCTGTAGCTGCAAGGTCAGTGTAATTTATTATTACAATAATTTGTACTTCCAGCAAACTAAAAGCATGCCATATGTAAAATCTGCTCCCCTAGGCTTATATACGAGGTGACTTGGGGTACAAAGGTCATTCATTTTGAAGAATTATCAGGTGATAATTCATCCTATAAGGGAATATTTATTCATGTGTAACAACAGGAAAGGGAGGAGGTCTGCACAGCATAACATGAGTTTATTTAGACTGAGGGAGATCATTTCACCTTTGCCTTTGTGAAAGATAATTTCCTCTGTCAGCAGTGGGACTGCTTTAGTGCCACAGATCAACACTGGATAAGCTTTACTTTCTGAGAGCCTCCAACAGTAACAACTCAGCAGAATGAATCCAATTATACACAGAACATAAAAAGATGGTTTCTTGATTGGCATTTCAGGGTATGCCATGTATGTGATTAAATGTAGATGAACAATTTCTTTTGGCAAAGTCTAGGTTTTGTTCTCAGAAAACTGAACTCAGCATAGTTTCTTGTTCCAGTTCATAGGCTGATTTTCTGCTCAAATCCAGATGCATCTTTTATCAGACATTTAATTAAGCCAGCATGACAGAAGCAAAGGGTAAAAGGTCCTTTTTTTGGCAATTAAATCAACAGGAGGAAATATTCAGAATATAAATTTCCAGAACACAGATATTGTAAATGACAATTTTAAATAACAGGCAATGGATTTTGATATTAACACGGGGCTATCTTTAGAAAAAAGAAAGCAGATCAGAGCTGACCTAACAACACAACGCATTGCTGATTCTTGTCAGCAGCTGAATACCTTTTCATGCATAAAGGGGGATGACTAGTTGAGGAAATGAGGAGTAAACAGAAACATGATTGTAAAGAACACAAAATAAAATCTTTTTCTGATTATACTGCTAATAATTGAGTAATAAGAAGTGTATGTGGCAAAAAATAGTAGCCTAAAGCAGGAAAATGATCAAGAACAAGTACCTAGTTTCTTCCTACACTTTTTCTTCGTTGGTAAAGCATTACAACAGCAATCCCTGAAGCACTACCTTCCAGATTATTAACTGAAAATATTTAAGCAAACAATAATATATCATATCTAATGGTATAGAACCCTTCAAGCAAATATGATGCATTCAAAATAAATGGCTAGTTCTTTGTACTGGAGAGGCTAATGTTTTAATAGTTTTGCATATATTTGCATAACATTGTGCAAACGTCTATGATTTTTGTCAATCTACAACTGCTTCAAATATCAAATTAGAACTATAGCTATTCTTAAGGCCATGTTTTTCACATCCAAACTAGACAGATGGAGCTACAGTCCTTACTCCCAGATATAATGCTTTTCTATCAATCAGAAACATCTCTTAGGTTATTTGGAATATATAAGTAGTGGAAGAGATTAAAAAAAATATCTAATAAAATAGGTCAGGGTAACTAAGACTACACAAAAAATATTTACAAGCATGGTTGAAAAATGACCAAAAAAAATAAAACTCATGAGAGAAGTTATCCATTGAAGACTATGTAAGAAATGTCACAGAAACTGGCATGAATCAGACCATTCTCCCTCTTAACCCACAGCTGAAGTACATTTTCTTTACACCTTTTCTTCCTCCAGAGTATATGAAGTAAGATCCTGTAAAGGTCAATATCGTGAGAGTCTCAATGGTGGAAAAATTCTTTTACAACTCTGGGATGGACATCACACAAGACCTTGCCAAAAGTTTTCTTCATTCACTGGGAGTAGATTATGCTTTTAAGAGTACCCCTGTATTGTACTCAAGAGATGAATTTGCAGTGGATGTAGACAAGTAGGCAAGTTTTATTCAAATATTTTAGATAATACTACTAATATAACCAGGGTATCATGATTGTCAGCATGTTTTCACAAGGTACCTTCAAAATGTTGATATTTTTTCAGATATAGTGGCAGCTACATTTCATTTCACAAGGTAGGTTTAACATTCCTCATTCATCACAAAATCTCTACTTGGAGTCTGCTGAAAATCCACTTACGGAGCCAAAACAATATAATTATTGCAGGAAGCTCCAGAAACCCAAGTTGAACTCTAACCCATGCAGCTTTTCTCCAACATATTGCTAGTATTTTACTTAACAGGTCACTTGGGTCCTACCTGGCTACAGGAGCTCTCTGATACTCATGATGCTGGGAGCAGGAGGAGGAATACAGATGCATATGCTAATGTCATGTGAAGTTAACCATGATAAAGGACTCCAGTAACTTATAGAGCAAGAGGAAAGACAGCAAATTCTAGCCCTAACCACAGTGAAAATACAGAGTGTGGGGTGACTGGAGGATGTACAGATATCCTTTTCATGCATTTGCAGGTCACTGGTGGAGAGGGGAAAGACTTGGTTCAAAACATGAAGCACCCTTTACAAGGTTCTGATTAAGCTCAGAATTCAGACTGTGTTAGCTTGAACAGGTAAGTGTAACTCCAATCTGAAAGATGGCTCTTGTAACTTGTAACCTGGCTCTTTCCTGTATAAGAAGTCAAAGAAGTTTTGGGTTGTTTTTTTTAAAAAGTAAATACATTATAGATGATTGTTCCATGAGCAGTTACATTATTATTGAAAAATTTTATTAAGGACCAAACCCAGGAAGATTAGATCTAGCAACAAGTAAGGTCTGGTCACATCTAATTTGTCATCTCAAAAAAAAAAAAAAAATCATGCTAGCAATCAAACATTAATATAGTATACATATAAATTTAAAAGGCAAAATTAACTGGATTCATCTGTATCTTTCAAAAAATCCTCCCTGAAGTAAATAGGACTTTACCTGAGAATAAAGGCTTCCAAGCACCCTATTTCTCAGCCATGTTATGTAGATAAGTTATTATTTACTCCTGTTACACACCTCTAATTTTAATAACCCCATTTATCTCAGAAGGCATCACAATCACTGACAGAGCATAATGCTTGCAAATCAGCAGATACAGTTGCTATCTCTGCTGAAGCCATTTGTTTGCTAGCTGGCAACAGGACAAGTAACCTTACCTTCCCCTGTCTGGATTTTATCAGCTCCTGTGAGAATAATAAAATAGTTGGGAGCAGTGCATAAAGTGTTATCGTATGCATTATGTTACCTACTATAAGCTGTAGGTCTGTCAAAACTACTGCACATTTTAACACAAGAGAAGTTCTCTTGTTTCACTGGCTCCTGTGGAGGAAGAAGACATCTGAGCAGTAGTTTTCTCTGGGATTGGAATATTTTCCCAAGCCTATTCCAGCAGGCCTCCAGAACCCTTGCTTCAGCTGCCTTGTCTAGCCCTGGGTACCAGATACTCTTATATCCTCAGGTGTCCACTGCACAGAGCAGTTCCTCTCATAGCTGATATCTCAGGGGTTTCCAGGCAAAAAGACATCAACTTTTAGCTCTATTAACCTTCACAAGGTGCAGGTATATTTCCACCAGGTATACATATGCACTACAAGTTTTCTTACCACCACCAACTGGGAGTAAAAAAAGCCTAACTCTATTTGCAGAGAAATATAGCACAGCACACCTGAATCAGCCACCTCAAACTTCCAACCAGCGTGGTTCAGTGCAGTGCTCTACGTATTTACCTGCTGAAATCCAGGAACAATTTAATGTTGGGTTCAATTTGCTACAGCTGCAACCCCCCTGTCTCTGCCCTCAATCCAAGTTTCAGGGTTGGCTTGTAGATAGCCTGTCTCACACACACATGAATCAAGACTACTCATAGCTTGAGACCTCCAGGAATTCAGCCCCAGCCACCTTCTTTTATGCAACCACTATCAGACAGCAACAGGAGTACCTGTAGCTAAAGGCATAGGGAATACTGCCAACTCATATAGAATTGTCCCCAGGGAGAGGATGTCAGCTGCAACTGTTGAGGTGATGAGGGGAGATATGCAAATGTACTCAGAGAGTTCAGGCTCACATGGAGGAAGAATCTCACGGCTTCCTGGCTGACCGTATCTCCAGGGTTGCAGGCTTTCAGTTGCAGCTGCTCTGGAAAACATCTTTTCAGCAACCTAATTAGCCTTACTCAGATGGTAAGGGGAAAAGCAGATAGCTTTTGCTTTGCTTTTTTTTTTTTTTTTCCCCCCCATGGCAGAAAGCTGTGGTATTCTTTCTCTTCCTTCTCCTTGCTTGTGAAAAGAGAATGAAAAAACCTGGAAGGTGAGGCTGCTTTAATGAGCTGACTTAAGGTGACTTTTAGCAAGTGGTACATATGTGTGGCAGCTCTGTTGGACTGACCTGTGGACAAGGAGCCCCAACAGTGTTAATCACTGCTAGTGAACACACTGACAGGAGGGAGTGCTCCTGCTTTAGTATAGAAACAAAACTCCTTTTCTCAATGAAGTCAGGATCCTCTGTGATGCTGGACACCTTTCGTTGTGGTGCATTCGGGCAAGAGCTTACTTAAAAAGCTGTAAGACAAAGTCTTAAGGACTGTTGTGAGGAGAGCATCTGTGTGCTGCCTCTTCTCGTCCTTGAGGTCCATGTCTCTGCTGGAGATGTGCTGCCTTGGTGTAGAGCATCAAGCTCAAGTAGCAGGATGCTGTGGCAAATTCTCTTCTCTTGGATTGATGTGGCACCCCCAGCAGAGTACCCAGCAGGCTAGATCACCAGAGTGCTGTGAGAGGTGGATCCAGCAGAGCCTGCTGGAGTGCAGATGGAAAAGAAGACAGTCACTTGCAGTAGGTCTAGTGGTTTTTAGATGTAGGAGTTACAGCAAATACAGGAGCTGGGAGTGGTAAGTTCCTGAAACTGCTGTGAATATCTCATGATTAAACTTTCTCAGGAAGCTTACGGCACCAAATGCTTTTTCTTGTGAATTATTCAGAGCTTGTAAAGAACCTGAGGCTTGATCAGAATTGGTAAGTGATCATTCTGTCTTGATTGACACTGAAGTCAAAACAAGGACTCTTCTGTCTTCAGCAAAAATGAGCTTTCATCTTGCATCACCCTTCTGAAGTCTGTTCCAGGAGTGGAGAGGGAGCAGTCTCTTCGTTCTTAGTCATTTTGTTATTTTTTTGTTGGGGTAGGCTAAATGTTATCTCACAGGTGGCTCCAGGGGGCACCCAGAACACCCAGGGAACAGAGCCTTGCTACTTGCCAAAATTGAGGGTGTAAAGCAGCATTTCTTATATCTGTTTCATAAGTAGTTTTGTTGTTCTAATAGGTAACGTTAAAGCAGAAAGAGTTGTTTGTATGTCTGATGACTAGTTTTAGGTTAAAGTCATCATGGGGAATGGGAGTAAGAAAACTGTATGCTTTAAAGTCTTACTACATGATACTTAACGAAAAGAAAACCCTATTTACATATGTTACTGACAATAATCTCTAGCACCTGTTAAACAAAAGAGGCTCTTCCAGTTATAGTGGGAAATAACACAAATATTTCTCATAAATGTGCCACTTCTTTTTATTGATGAGTGAAAATGTTACTTTCAAAAATTATATTAAACTTTTTACCAAAAATCCCTCATGGTCTCAAAGAAAGGAGGGAACATTGAATTTTGGCTGCAGAGTTGTTACTTTAGCAAGGCTTGAATAAGATTTTTTACTTTGCTGAACCCACCATTTCATAAACTTTCTTTTTTTAAGCAATCGTGTAATGCCAGACTGTAAAGGACTTGCCAAAACTGGCTCTTATCCCAACTTGATTCACAAGTGTACACAAATTTCTGTAGGAAATCTAAGACACGATATAGACTTATGGAAATGTAGGCAATTTTGGACTGATGTAGACACTTTTGTGCTTTGAATTCTGAAGATGATTAAGTAGTTCCTAGAAAGGAAAACAAACAATGGTGTACTTTGATGGCATTAACTTCCCCATCGTTTTCACCTGAACACAGGCCCTTTTGCTCTGTTAAGTTCAAAGCATGAACCAAGTGCAGCTATATTCTTTAGTGGGGGAGGATGGCTTTCTGGTGAGAACACTCAGGTTGCTTCAGTGTCACTTTATTGCAAATCCTGAAAGCTTCTTATTAATCACTCATGGTATGTAATTGATGGTAACTGTCTTAATCAGAGGCTTCTCATGCAGTGCCTGGGCATCGTTTGTTTGCTTAAGTGGTAATAAGCTGTGCACATGAATTAAATGATATTCTTGCTCCCAGTGACAACAAAAACTGATCAAATGTAGGCATTCCGCACTGGCTTGTGGACAAACAGCAATATGAAAGTAACTTTTGTATAGTTATACATGTGACTATAAGTTCTTTGTTTTGTGGTACAATTCTGTATGAGGTATCAAGGGCAGCAACAACAAGAAGGAGGGGAACCTGAACTGTCCCTGCAAGTTTTGTACACATGGTGTCCTTGCCCCACAGAGCTGGTAGCAAGTGGAGAAATGAATCCTGTATATCTACATGTATATTTTTCATTCCTATCCTAACTTCTACCCTAGAATCATACCTTAGGGATTGGATGGATTTCTAATGTATCTTCCCAGAAACCAGCTCTGCATACTTAATACATTAAATTTTTATTTTTTTATTTTTATTTTATTTTGCAGTCATTGCTCTGCTGGAATAATGTCATCTAAACCATAAAACACGTTGGGTTTTTTGGAGTTATTGTACTATGAAATGTCAGCCCATATAGTTTCAAAACACTGTGTGTGGGATTAAACACATAATATCATTAGTTCTGATAGATTTCACAAACAACACCTCTCACAGCACTCAGAAAACACGTAAGAAATTCTGAAGAATATAGTATTTAAACCTAGTTGATGGTCTAGAAACAGTAATACCTGTAAGCATTAAATTAGAAAGGTGCTTTGTCCTTATGTTTGTGATTTTTCTGTTATCAAAGTTAAATGACAGGCTAAACTGAGGTACCCAGTGACAGTTTAGATTCCCTTGAGCATCTAAGACATCAGCAAGGAGTTCTTTGGGGTGACCTTCCCAAGATAATATCTTTAGCAGCTATTAATTAGAAGAGAATAACCATCTGTTTACTGTTTTCACTTGTTAGTGTTCCTTTGACTGTATTAATCATGAATTCTATGTCTTATTTGATTGGGTTTTTTTCTGTCTAAACTGCACAAACCCACAGTAATAGCTTTAAGGTAGATGTCCAGATGTGCAAAAGGAATAGCTGAACAATTTCCTCTGGCTCAATCCCCAAACACTTTCCATTTAAAAGGAACTTAAATTCAGTAAAGTAGAACATTAATTTAAAACTTGGTCAAGTTTCAAATATAGGGGAGGGCTCATATATCTAATCTAAGCTTGCAATCTCTTTATTTTGGTAATAGTTTCTAGTCATAATTCCAGTATATTCATCATTATACTAATTAGATAACTATTAGATTGTTAAAAAGATTCTGACTTGGAGGCTGTGAAAGTCAGTAAAGTCTCTCACATTACTTCAGTGGGCAGTATATCACACTGTGATTTACTTAACAGATAATATCCCTGTGTAGTGCTAGCTGATCTATTGGATACGATAGGATTTTGACAGTGATGATGTGTAGGGCTATATCTGTTTTCCTTTTATTTATGGGCTGACTCTCTATCAGTTACCAGAATTTTAATATATCTGTGTAAGATGAGCTTTAATAACCATTTTTCAAGGGTATATAGACACTGCATGATTAAATTGTAAAGACCACTGGAATTAAGAGGTTTTTTTAAGATAAATTCCTAGGTAGTGTCTGTTTGGTCATAGTAAACCTGTTAAGCTTCCATAGCTGAGCATAACAACTCTGTAACTAAGAAAAACTTCTCTAGTATAACTTCTAAGATTCCAATTTTTTTCTCTGTTTTTTTTTTTTTTCAAACAGCACTACAAATATCTTCCAAATCCTGAATCTGTGGATTCCCTGTATTTCAGACTGAAAGAGAAACTAATTTTTTTCATTACTTTTCTGAGATGTTTATCAAAATCCAAGGCTTCCTCTATAGTAATTCCATTTATTCTTGCAAATTCACACTCTCCTGCTGCAATTTGAGATGAAGCATGAGCATCACTGGAGTTATCACATCTCTTTCACTGAAACGGCTGCTACCAGAACAGGTTGTAGCTCTTTGAATCATTTTATCTATAGCACTAATGACATTAGCTACAGTCATACAGGTCACAAGCTGATACCTTCCGTGATTTCTCTAGAGCCACTAGATGGTAATGATACTCAGAATAAGGGAGTTACCAAAGTGAGTAAGTAGCTTCAAAGCCGTCACAATTCTATCAAGGATGGGGACAATTTTATAAACTCTGTAGGTCACAGTTTGATTTTCCAAGTACCAAATGGACTGAGATTCATTACTGAGAACAGAAGCTGATGTCTTCCAGCCTCAGCAGCAGAAGAATTAAGTTTCAGGGATGTTCAGTTCTTAAATAGAAAGACCAACAGTCTGTAACAGTAGTTACAGATAATAGTATTGCTACGACAGAGAACTTTGAAAATAGTCTCATTTAAAGTACTAACTGCATTCTTCATAATGGTAATCTATGGTACAGACTAAGCACAATAAGAAAATATGGTACAGACTAAACATAGTAAGAAAAACTAATGGTAGAGGCCATGAGACATACTGGTCACCACATACATAACTCAGATGTTTTTAAAAGATTTCATTCGTTCTTATCATTGTTTTTGGATGTGTGATTAACAGTCACCACTTTTCAATATGTGCCAGTATTTAACATTTTGTATTTCCCAGGGCTTTTAAATGTCTAAGCTAGCATGGCTCCTCAGAGGGCAGTTTATAGAGAAGTGTAATAGGAATAGTGCTCAAGACTGCTAACAAGTTATCTTCTGTCACAAAGGGCTAATTCCTAAGAGCTAATTGTGCATGTTTTGCACAGTGGTCCTCTGGACCCTGACTGTTCCTAGAATATTAAGTGTGTTGTCATCTATTTCATGGTCAGAAATTCAAGCTGGTATTCTAGACAGAATAAAATGCTTTTGTGTGTGTGTGTGTGTTTAAACACTTATCAGATATCCAGTAACTGGTTTTCATATCTTTCCTCAGCTTTTCTGAAGGGACCTTTAGCGACACCATGGGAAAGCTCAGCCTTTTTTCCATTAAAACATTTACCTATAGCATGGATTTTGTTCAGGTTCCTTTTGTTTTGTTTAACTCCAAAAATGAGTGAGCAAGGCCAGCTTCTCAGGCTTTCTAAAAGCCAGTTAGGACCTGAACTTTTAAGCTTTTCTAATTCTGTTTAGCAGTATTTTGTCTCACTGCTGTTTGAAGAGGAGGCAATGAATCTTACCACTTAAATAATGAATGTGCAGTAATGGAAGATATTCCTAAAGTTTTTGCTGTTCATTAACAGTTAATGGCAGAGAAAGCACAAGGACAGAGAAATACATATGTCAAGATGTAATATAGAAAGAACACGTTATCATTATAGATTATAATATTAAAATAATAGATTATTAGCAAACATCCTATCCAAGTTAAGTATCCCATAACTTTACTGCATTGGAGACATAACCATTCTAATGACAGCAGGGGAGTAATTTATATGAGTGCAATTTGTACGAGTGAAACACGCTTTCACCAGCAAGCAATGGTAGGATGTATTTCAGGATGTAGCAAGTGTTGATACATGACACTTCTATATTTTAGCCATAGGATTGGGAATACCATTTCCAGGTTCAGGTGTTTGTTTTGGCTGGATAATGACCCTGCATTGATCCAAAGACTCCATTTTCAGACAGGATAACAGGGCAGCCCAGGAGCAGTACTGTAGTAAATGCTGAAAGTTCTCATGTCCTTGTAGACCTTCTTCCTTGGGCCCCTTCATTCAAACACCTCTAGCTCACAAATAAAAAGGTTCTGCAAGTAAGACACATACAGCTTAATTGCATACAGTAATTATTTATTACCAAATATGAACAAAAGACAGCTGAGATTTAATGAGCTACTAGGCTAAGCATTGGTATGCTCACCACCTCCAACAGGACTGCTAGGGTCTTTCTGCTGGTCAGACAGGTATCAGCCAGGAGAATGGTCAGGCCCCACTTCTCCCAGGAGAAAAACCTTTGATGTTGCTGAGTTGCCATCTTCCACCAACTCCATTTTTCCTCCTTTAGTATTTCATACCTATCCATTCTAGTGTTTTTTTTTTTTCTCCTGAATGCTTGAGCTACTCATGACCATCTTCTTACCCACCCTACCTGCTTGAAATTTGACATTTCTTATGGCTCTGCAGGGAGTCTCACAGGTCCCTCATGTCTTAATTATTTCCTTAGAAGCCCAAGCCAGGGTTACACAGATGGGCTCCATTTAGTGAAGGCCATGGGTCCTTAGGGCACAACTGAACCTGTACCAGGGTGAGTATTGTGAAGGGTATTGCCCCAAGAAATGCATCGCCAGATCTTTATTCTTACTTTTGACCAAAGGACCTTGATAGAAATAAGTACAGGAGATGAAAGACAAAACACTTAAACATCTCTGGCTCTGTAAGCACATGGTGTACATCTCTAATCTTGAACAGTGATACATTCTGAGGAATTTTGACTTTAAATAATTATTTTTTAGTATCCAAAATAGATCTTCACTTCAGAATGCTTTCTTTTCAGCTGCACATTAAATAACTTCTGGTTCTTTCATAAGTTTTGTTGTAGTTAGTGAAGATTGTTTTCTGAAAAGATTAGCAAACAGTTATTGTAATGTCTATGCCTCAGTGCATAGAACGAAAGAAGGAACATGGAAATGTAGGGGTGAGGAAGGATCTAAAAGAATTTATAACATTATTATTTTCTTCTGTGTTAATTATCAGTAATGCACTATTCATCATTTCTCAGGCTGGATCGGTTCCTGCGTTTTTAAAGTATCAAGTAGTTGACTAAACAGGTAGTGTATGTAGATCTCTGGAATATCCAGACCTTTCTGAAGGTTTATGAAAACTGCAGCCTCTGTCTTCATAGGTGCTTATCCAGAAAATTGAATCAGAAATGCAAGTCACTGTGTTTTTTGGCAAAATGTGTGCTAGATTAGATATTAGGAGGAAATTCTTCACTGAGAGGGTGGTTAGGCACTGGAACAGGCTGCCCAGGGAGGTGGTGGAGTCACCTCCAGATGTGGAGCTTGAGGATATGGTGTAGTGATTGAGAAATGCTAGGACAAAGGTTGGACTTGGTGACCCTGGAGGTCCTTTCCAACCATAATGATTCTATGATTGTACTCTATGATTCTATGTTTCCATACATCTAAATACACAGCAGAAACATCAGGATGGTGATCTGGCAACAGTGATTGTGAGGGTAGAACTAAAACAAACAGAAATGTATTTACCTGGAGGACTCATGGCCCTGATTCCTCATAGCCTGCTCCCCTGTGTTGCTTTCCCTGTGCATCTATAGCTCTGAATTTGTTAGAGTTACCCAAGCACACAAGGCACTGCACGATTTATTTTCTGTATTAGTATCTTTCAGAGCTTGTGTTTACATGTAAGAAAATAGTATATATGTTTTGTGGCAGAACTTGAATCTGCAATATACTGGCTGGTAGAAGGGAGGAACTGGGTTTCTCACTGTTTCGTTATCCTTTTAAAAAATAGGCATATCAGAACCTCTGTTCTATCTTAATGTATGAAAGAGGAACACCTTATGTTGTACAGTGCCCAGTTCCAACATTTCATCAGCAATGTCCTTGTGTTTCAGTGTTAGGTCATGAAACATATTTCAGTGTGAATTTTTAATTTGCAGGTTTGGGTTGATCTGCTTACTGCAAACCACGCGCCATTGAAAAGACATTGCCAAGGACTGAGACAGGAGAAGAGCTTTTTTTTCTCCTTTTCTAAGCTTTGGAGAATGCTATTGGTTCTGTAAAAATCCTGTTGGAGACACTGCATTTTCCTGTGCTCTCTAAATGAGATTACCCTATTTTACCTACTCTTTCTCAAGGAAATACTCTCTTCTGGTATTCGGTAAGAACATGAAATTAATTTTTCTTCTTTCATTATGATTTATTTTTTACATAACCTTCTCCCTTCCCCCAATCCTGCCTACCATACCATCCAGAAAACCCAACACTGTAATACACACATCCCCCACAAAACCAGACAAATATCTGAGGTAGAACCTTGCCTCATGCAGGGCAAACATTTGTCAGCAATTCAAATGCACACAGAAAGATCTCTCTAACTCTATGTAACAGCAACAAAATTATTTTCATTAGCCTTGTCAAAAATTAGATCACGTCTGTCGTCTTTACCAGACCAAAAAAAAAGGATACTCTTCTTAATACAGGGAAATTTTCATCACAACTGATGTGACTTTCAACATCCCTAGCAGACAAAGAAATATCTGAAGTAAGAGCAAGTGAAGTCTTGAAAAGAAATGCAGACAGCTGCCTTAGCAACTCTCTCACACTTATTTGATAATACTTCAGATTTGATAATGTTTCTGTCTCCTGTCAAGTGCATAAGTCTCTGGACTCCTAAATGGCTGTGATATAGGGCTGAGCATCACTGATCTAAGTAATATAATCAGATGCATGTGTTTATAAGGATATATTATTACATTCTATCAGTGGACGGGGTATTTTCACAATGATTTTCAATAGCAAAGAGGTTACTTTTATGCCTGGTTTTGTTTTGGGGTTTTTTTTTTCAAAAGCCTAGAAAACTGTCCAGGGAACTGTAGGGCACTCAAGTCTTTGAGAGATCACCTAGAGTCCGTGTTCAATGGTGGATCCAAGAAGGTTGTTAAGAATTTGGAGAGTGCCCAGCAGAGTGCCCTAGAGCACCTGACCAGAGAGGAGTTGAGTGAGGTGGGCTGTATTCATTTGGAGACAAGGGGACCAAAATAGAAGAGGAAATGTAGAGGTGTCCCTCATTGCTTGGTAGGGTGGGCATTACAAAGAAAATGGATCCAAACTGCGCAGAAAATTTCTCCTAGTATTGGCAAATGCCAGAATAATTGGTAGTGCCCATAATGTGCAATTTGAGAGAGGCAGATTAGATGTTGGGAAAATCTTCACTGCAGCATTGGAACAAACTGGCAGTGTGGCTGTAAAAATCTGTCTCTAGCAATTTTCAGACATGGCTAGAAGAAACCACACCTCATCTTATCTAGATTGGAACTAGTCCTGCTTCAAGTAGGAGGCTAGACTTGATAACCTCCAGAAGTCCCTTTCAAACAACATTTCTATGAGAACAAAAGCATAAAAAAGTGCAGTATGTGTCTGGTATGCTGCCAAGTTTTGTAACTAGTATCTAGTATACTTCATGCTATTTTCTGCAAGGCTTGGTAGAAATTCTGCTTCATGCACTTTGTAACCACATCAGAAGATGGTGTCTACCCCAGTTGGAGTGAGGAAGCATGGCAAAATGAAAAGGCCAGAATACTTTCAGCTTTTTCTCTAGGGATCATGCCTTAAAAGACCATTCCCTTTAAACAGATACCCAGCCTAGATGGCATCACATATTATAACTAACCAGCTTGGAGTTACAGTGGAGAAAAGAAGGGAGCTTTGACAGATTTTACTCTCCGATTGTGAGGAGTGACCTCTAAGGAACAGAGCTCAATATAACTTGGCCTTTCCCTTTCTGACTGATGACTGTCCTACTGTGAGAAACCTATAGTTGTTAGCGAGGCTGTCATGACTGCTTGCAAAAATCAGTTGCTCTGTTTACTGAACTATGCTTTTTCTTTTAATTCACAGAGGATATTTTATTAATAAGAACTTGGCAGGGTAATAAATTAACCACAGAATTTCTCTCTGTAACTGCTATGGGGTTGTGATATGTGTTTCAAATCAGGTTCCCTGAGCTGTACAATCATAGAATGGTAGGGGTTGGAAGGGACCTCTGGAGATCATAGAGTCCAACCCCCCTGCCAGCACAGGAACACCTAGGAACGCACAAGAACATATCCAGGTAAAGTATCTTCTGTTGCACTGAAAGACCCACCTTCAATATAGACAATACTTAAGCAGAAAGTCTAAGAAGAACACGGTTATGATTTATTTCCAGCATAATAATCAAGACTTGACAAGCTATTCAAAACTCATTAAGATGGCTGTGCTGAGAGACACCTAAAAATACCACGTGATCCATTTGCAAGTACAATCTTAAGAGTAGGAAAAGAGAGAACTGCAAATTAAAATATTTGACAGAGAGATGCATAGGGATGTCCTATTTCAGGCATTTTTAGTCATGGCAAAAACAGCTTGAGTCCATTGCAGACTGACTACACTTTTCAGTGCTGGAGTACAAAACTGTCATCAGAATAAGTCTCTCCGTTTTGAAGAGAGGAGAAAGTTATTCTTAGCACCAATAGCATTCTAAAATGAAACTCTAAACCATATTTTCACAATGAAGTAAGTAATTTCAGAAGTACACCTAATAAGTAGAAGGCCATGCCAACTTCTGACAACTGAATTTCCTATTTCCTTCCTCTGCCCAACTAATAATGGCCTCTATCTTTGTTGCCTTCAGTTCACTCCAGCTTGGTCATAGATTTAAAAATGGTAACCCATTTTAGCTCCTGACTTCGTTTTGAGTTTCTTTTCAGTATTCTCTTGATACCCATCCCCTTTCTTTTATTTATCAATTGTCACTCTATACCTAGTATACCATAGCTTCTCCTGTTAAAAAGACCTAGATCATCTCTTCTCTTCAATCACCTCTACTACCCATTTCCACTTGCTGCCTCACCTGATGGGGTGTTTCCTCCCTGTAGAGCCCATGACCTTTCCAGTTGTCTTCCCCTCTGCTGAACCTGACATCACACATGCTCGGAGAGCTTCTTCCTAGCCAAGCTTCACAGCTGGTCATCTTCCTATACCCTCTTTGTGTCTCTTGGTGTCTTGAAGACCACTGACACTGTAGCTTCCCTGGCCATGTCCACTCATTCTCCTCTTGCTGCTCTTTCAGTACATCTCCCAAAGATTTTTTTTTTTTTCCCCACTAACCAGCCAAGAAGGCAACTTCTGTTGCAAGCAGACACTGGGTTTTGCATATGCTTTTAAAAAGGGACTTTTGCTAAATTCATAATTTTCCATTTCTTTTGTCGTAATCTTGCAGAGTTTTTGCTAACTGATTAATCTAGATTGTCTGTTGTTATGAATGTCAGAAGGAAAATCGAGACTGTGACAACAGTGGGAATGTTGCAATCAGTAAAACGCATGTTTCTCCTCAGTCACTAATTTTATATTTTGTACTTTACCTTCTACCTGTCTCATCCCACTCAGTGGACAACGAGGGAGGTGAATCTTTGTGATCCCAGCAGAGTCACAACACTGACTCCGAGGAACAATAACAAAACAGTTTATTAGCTCTCCCTAATAGAACAATCAACAAACAGTACAGATAAAAGAGTTAATCTTTGTAGGCGATTATTTTATGGTGCAACTGAATTTTGAGGAAGAGGAAGAAAGTTATTAGAGAAGAGGAAAAGAGAGGAGGGGTGAGGGAGTGAGTAAGAGAGATAGAGAATAAGATAAAGAGGTTATCGCCACCCATGGATCCAGCGACGTCTCACTCGATCAATCCAAGTCTTCAGTTCTTTGGTGGTGGGTGCACACCAATCAATATTTTTCTGTCCCTTTTATACCCTTGAGGTATCTGGGTGGCATTCCCAACTTCCACAGGGAGTGGTGTTGATTTGCATGAGCTCCATGAGCTAGAAGTAGTGTGGCTCCTGCCATCCACCTCCCCCATGGTGCAGTCAGCAGGAGCACTTAACTAAAGAAGAGTCCCACCTATGCAGAACCTATCTCTTCCTTTTGTTAAAGCATGTCTGCAAGGAGCCAAAGTGGGGCACAGAAACATTAAAAGCAATCAACACCTCTCCCTTCCAGAAGGGTCTTTCCAGACCTTATCACCACACAAGGTTTGAGGCAAACAACAGCCAGGCTCTTACACTACCTAAGAAAAATGCTCAGCCAGTAGCTTTCATCCTGTTTTCATTTTTTTGCTCTTTAATATTCTCTGCATCATGAGTAGCATCTCTAAGGTTAATTTCTCTGTCTTCTGGCCATGATCAGAAGCTATGCACTTATCTGACCTTGATGCAGAGAGGGACAGAAATTCCTTCCTCTTCTTAGGAACTCTTTTCTGTTCTCCGGTATGTGGATGGGAGCAGTGGTAGGTACAGACATACCCACTGATAGAGTGGGACAGTGCTGGGAAGGCAATCCTGCTGTACATGTATTTGCAGAAGGACATGTCTTTCTTTCACACAAGCCAGTGTCCCGCTCTAGATTTTTGGAATGTACCAGATGCTGTAGGTGGGACCTCTCTGCTGTGGCTCAGTAAGTGATATAGGGCAGCATGGTCCATCTGACAGACATAAGGATGACTCCTGGTTGCAGGCTAGCTCTGTCTGCAGGAAGTACATGGGAGGGATGGCAGGCGTGCCTGGAAGCCCCTTGATGAAAGTACCAACACCCATGGTATGCACCCACGTGGACAGTCCTTTGCAAACCACTTGTTATTACTGCTGAAGTAGTGACTGAGTGTCCAAGAGCTTGATCCTGTTAAAGGAGTAGCCATTGTAAATGTCAACAAGGATATGGGGAAGCTTTACACGACTTCTTGAAGCCAGGATCAGATTTAGACTGGCCTAGACCCTGGTAAGGATTGAAGTTGTCCCTGGGACAGTCACTATAATTTAGTGTTTGTTCTTCATTCTGTCACTTCCACTGGGAATGGGATGGGCAGAGACTTTTTTCTTGCCCTAGAATTAGAAGGGGTCATCTTACCTGCCACAGGGAATTTGCAGCTTTGGTTCAAAATATGTGGTGCACTTTGTGCCACATCTGCTTATTCTTCTAGCAGGTGTCTTTAGGCTGGGACTCAGACACTGATATAAGGCTCTCACTGGGGCAGACAGGAGGAGGCTCAGCAGGGTTCTGACAGTACAGCTGTGCTGACATGCATCAAGAAGAATGTGGCTCTGCAGATGTGTAAGGACCAGCAAGTAGAGAATGAGGAAACATCACAAGAAGAATAAATAGGTGAAATAATGGTTCAAGGTAGAGTTATAAAGACAAACTGCATTCCATTTTCTTCTGCATTTTTGGTTGGGTTTTTTATCATTGTGGTGTTTGGTTGGTTTTTCTGTTTTTATTTGGTTTGAGGGTTTTGTTGTGGTTTTTTTGTGGGGTTTTTGGTTTTTTTTTATGATGTGTTTTCTATTTAGTAATTTTATGAGCAGCCCTCAAAGGTTTATAATACTCTTTTTCCTAGTGTGGGTGGATCTATTTCCACTTCCTTTTAAATGTTGCCTTTTAATCACAAAAGCCTTTCAGCTGTGCATGTAGTTAAGCTCTGTGCAAATCCCTCAGATATACCAGAACAACTTGTTTGTTTAAAGTGAAATCCCTGAGAGCTCTTGTGAGGTGAAAATCTCAGTGGAATTCGGTCTTTGCTCCAGATTTCTTGTAGTGCTGGGAAAAACACCCCAAGCTTTACTAGCAGACATGGAACCTTTCAAACCCTAGGAACTTATGCAGACTGCAAACATACCTTAGACTGGACTCCAGGAGGAAGTTAGAGTTGAGAAAAAAATGTGAGGGGAAAGTAGAAGAGAAAGATGAGTACTACAAACTCCTTGTCATTCAATGCCAACTTTCTATTTCTACATAGCACATAATACCCTAGGAGTACACAGTAGCTGTTTCCAGTACCTAGAACCTGAGCTGGTTCCAGACTAGCTTTGTTCTTGTAGACCAGTTTGTGGTCTGATTCGGGTGATGTGCTGGAAAGCTGCAGTTTCAGAAGAGAGGAGATGACATGCACAGAGGCTGCAAATACAAACTCTTCATTCATTGGTGTTGAGAGTGGTGGAATAAAAAAGAAAAGATGCTGAGATAAAACTGAATGCATAAAAGGCTTTGTTGTCGCCTTCGATACAGTTAGGATTTCATTGGATCTGAATTGGTCATCTATGCATTAGAGGAATAGTACCAATAAAACCCCTGCACACGGCAACTGAACTTGCTGTTTATTTTTAGGGTGCTCATACACACCTCTAAGTCAGAAGGAATAAAAATCCACCTATTATACCTGATAGTATCAATAACAATTGATTAGGTGGTGCACAGTCTCATATCACCATTTTATATACAATTAAAAGAGACAATCTTCCTCTACTTCCACTTTCAGGAAATCCCTCCTTGAAGACTTTCAGTTCTCGTGGGTAGGCTCCCTTCCTTATTTTCCTTATTTTTATTTGTGACTAATTTGTACCCATTCATTCTTACATCAAGACTACCTTTGAGTTTAAGTAGTTATTGTCCCCACAGCGCTACAGACATCTCTCGTGTTTATTAGGCTCATTACCTGGCTTCTCTTCCCTTCTGGTCATCCTGCCATCCTGCATCCTGGAACTTCACTGGCATGCATCACCCCAGTTTCTCATGGTTGGCCCGTGAGCATTTGACTTTTCCTTGCCAGTGTTTCCAAAGATAAGACTGTATGTGTAGCAAAGAAGAATACTTTTTCAGGTTAGTTGCAATTTATATAAGAACATTGCCAAAATCTTTATCTTCCTCACTCCCTTCTTGTCTGGTAAGCTGTTTTCCAGCTCTTCTAATGTCAGGGATCCAAAATTCTGCGGAGTATGTTTAATCAACATAATACCCTTACATCTTACTGGCTTTTCTCTGGGAACATTCATAGGCCTTTCATGTGTTTTTTAGAAGAATGAATTATATTATTTTTCAAACTAACTAAAAGTATTATAGCCTTAATACTTCTGCTTCTAAAGCCACAGAAATACAGCAACTGATCTATAAAGTATTGTTTGCCTTTTTCCCTTTTGGCTCTTGCTGTTTTGTTACTGGCAGGTTTTCCAAATCAGTTTTGAGGAGGAGGTAAGTAAGACCTATTAAATGTTATTAAATATCCCTCATTTTAGCTTTCATAGTCTTTCAGGAAGAAGAAAAAGGATGATGAGGTTCCTTTGCTTGTGGCCAGACCTGTTTTCCTTGCCTGCGTCTTCTGAAGGAAGAGACAATAAAGCTTCAATTTTGCACCTATATCAGTACACTGAAAATTTGTCAGTGGTATTGATTGAAAGGAGAGAAAAGTGAGAACACAAACATGTATACCTCAGCAGCTGTCTCATTTCTGGATTTTCTCCTTGAGGAATTTAGTCTGTGTTAACAAGACGTTATGAGATCTTAATATTGGTTCCATAAAGATAATATGAGCTAAAAAGGATGGGTTAAATTAGACAGGATCAAGCTAGCTAGGATCACATAAATAGACCAGGGTAGATTAAATTGTATAAACAAAGAGAGATTACATTAAGAGTACTGGACTAGGTGGACTAGAGAGCTCTGAGAGAGGAACTTCTGAGTAATTTGAGGGATATTTGACAGTTCTTAAAAAGTTAACAACAAGATATCCTTCACTGAGTTGCTGTGGTGATACAGCCATGACAAAGACTAATGTAATCTTAGAATACACAAGTGGAGGATTTTTCAGTAAAGGAAGGCCATTAGACACACTGTACAAAGCTCTAGTGAAACCTTATCTGGAATATGGGTACTATACTTGTCATTTTAAAAATCATTTCAGTCTGGAAAAAATACAGAAAAAAATAAGTAGGAAGAGGAGGGAAATTTCACGTCTTGTTTATTAGAATCTAGAATTGCCTTTTATTCATCATAGTAGGTGAAACAGAGATCAACCAGCAGAATAATGGAGCAGGACCTTTTAAGAATAAGATATATATGATAGCAACACAGAGGTTGCCTTTGGTCATCTGGGAGACCCAGCCTAATAATCTTAACACATCTGATTTTAAAAAAATAAATAAATAAATCTTATTTTTCCATGGAGATGACCATTTTCCATGGTCATGTGGTCTGAAATAGCCATGGGTTGAAATATAACAAAAACTTGCTAGAGGAGTGAGTCAGGGTTTGGTCCCACTTAAACAGAAGATGCTTGTGGTGGGTTGACCCCAGCATGGCACCAGGTGCCCACCAAGCCCTTCTATCACTCCCCCCGACCCCCTTCAGCACGGCACGCAGGGAGAGAATAAGACACAAAGCACAGGGGTGTGGGTTATGATAGATAAGATGTTATTCTCTACTTCCCATCCACAGGTGATGTCAGGCTGAGTCCAGGAAGCAGGGCTCCAGGAACACGTAGCAGTTGCTTGGAGGACAAAGCAGAATGTCCCCCCATCCTCCTCCTGCCCTCTCCCTTTATAGTTGAGCTGACGTCATATGGTATGGAATATCCCACTGGTCAGCTCAGGTCGGCTGTATCCCCTCCCCCATCCTGCCCCCCAGCCTCTGATGCCGTGTGAGCACTGGCAGTGATAACACGGGTGTGTTATCAACACCCTCCAGCTCCAGTGCTGCAGCATGGGGGCTGGATGGGGAAAAGCAGCTCAGCCAGACCCACTACAATGCTCAACACCTTGCAGAGATAAAATACCATCACAACCTAACACTTGTTACAGCTAACTTTTTTTGTCAGAATTTCACAGGTTTATTTGGTGGATATTTTCATCAGTCATACTCAACAAGAAGAATATACTTTTTTATTAATGTACTGTGTCTGAGCTTTTCCCTGCAGTTAGTTTCCTTGGTTCAGTGGTTTTAATGATTTTTTCTACTGAAGAAAAATTAAAGGTCAAAGTTGGAAAAAAAAGGTTAATAAATATGTTACAGCAGCCATGAATGCCTGCATTTGTTTATCAAGCTTGTTATGAGCAAGGGTTAACACACTAAGCTCAGTAAAACACGTGTTCATGGAAATTTAAACAAATCCTTGGAAGCTTGTTCTTCCATGTCTGCTGATGTTGGCACTAATGTACTTTGCATTAGTTTTTCACAGCTGGAGATCTTGATTCACAGGCATGAAAAGAATCAAATTGATTTCACTCCTTTCCTTCCTTTCCTTTCTTCCTTCCTTCTTTCATTCTTTCCTTCTTATTTATAAGCCTATTTGAATTACAGTGTAAATTTTTTAGACCAGCAGAAAAAAGTTGGCTGTGGAATAGGAGGAATGCAGACCATTGCACAGAAAATTAGACAATCAGTTGTTAATCCATTGTTAATAGGGAGTCCAGATTGAAATGTCTGTATACTCAGAGGACTGAGAGACTATGCATCCCACATTTAGAGTGATACTGAAATGGTTGACTTCTTGGCATCTGAATACTAGATCTCAACAAAGCATTTCAGCTTTAAGCTTCTTCCGGAAATAAATTAGGCACCTAAATAAAAGTTAAGACTACAGCTGTTCTGTTGAATCTGGGCCGTGGTGTGGGGTTTTTTTTATTCATCCTCATCATTGCCAAGGGTAACAGGGAAGAAGGTTTTCACTGAGATCTTTTCCAGTCCCATCATGTTCGTGAAGATACACTGAAATACTGTGCAGTAGAAAACTACCGTAGAATCAGTTCTTATGAGTCTCTGAGGATACAATCAGGGAAGACCATCTAGAGGAGGGTGAAAGAGAAAAATAACAAACACAGGCCTGGTGCCTTTGCAAGTTGAATGCGACAGGCGTGTGGAAGGATGTTTGCAATACCTGTAATCAAGCTAAATGCAAAATGTCAGAGGAAAAGCTATTTGCTATTCTACAGATAAAAAGAGCTGCTTCTTTTATTCAGGTGTGTGTAATGACAGTAATAATAATAATTTGACACACATTATGGCAAAGACAGTTTCCTCACGGTGTCACCATTATTTTGTTCACATCATATCTGTTGCCAAGCAAAGAATTTAGCGTCCCTATCCTATAGTTCCAGCTCCTGTTGACACTAGGCAGAAGACATCTCCAGACTAGAAAAATCTGTGCTTCCCCAGCTCCCACCTTTCTGGCAGGAGTCCCTTCACCCTTCTGCAAGGACCAAAGGTGGGGAAGCTGTGAGCACCCCTCTGACAGAGAGAGGAACCACACTTCTAGGATCCAGGACCAAGATTTGTTTAATATCTCTTTGGCAGGCACTGGGTAACCACAACTCCTGAACATTAAATTGCCATTTTTTGCTTATTTTAAGAAACACTCAGCACTTGCAGGGACCTAGCCCCAAGTTTGTAACTTTTGCTTTAAAGTTCTCACAGTTCACATAGATTATAACTTCTGTTCCATTAATGATATGGGTATTTGTCATACTGGTCTGGCAGACAAGTGTGTGTTCTTTCTGCATTAGTCAGGTAAAGATTTATCTTAGACTTATGAGAAAGCCACAGTGTGAAGACGCATCCTAAATCTATTCCTCAGCTTTATCTTGGACCAGCATATGGCATTTTAGATTGGTTAATCAGAATTCCTCAGGCATTTTGTCCTGTCTAATACCAAAATCATTAATCTTATGTCTGCAAGATACTCTGCAGATCTGTTGTCACTAGGCACATATTAGCTATACAACTGCCTTCACTTAGTGAGCAAGGGCATTAATTTAGTTTGCAAGATTTGTTTCCAAACAAACATTCAGCTCATCTGTTTCTTCCTGAGTTTTTCCATTGCTAGGAATTTCATAGACAATAATTGTAATATATCTACTTTTTCAGTAGGAAAATTTAAAGTAAGAATATTAAAATCCAAATTATGCTAAAGACTGGGATCAAAGTTACACTTTTAAATACAAAATAAAGTTTCATCTTTCTGACAAGAAAACAGATGTTTCAATAGCCTACTTAACTAGTAATAAGTTACTAAGCTATTAAGTTATGGATTAATTTGCATATATGTTCCTCCTGACAAATTGATATACACTTAGCTACGTATATTTTCACATACATATATAAAGCATGTACCTACATGAGACTTCATGTGTAAGAATGGTGGAATCTGGACACATTATCTAACAATTTAAGCTGAACAGATGCATTTCTACCTTGTAAAAGTCTTAACATTTGTATTCCATAAGCATTGCATTGCTCTATCCACTACTCTACAAATATTTCACTTCAACTTTCCCACACAACACTTAAACACCCTCCAGCAGTGTCAGGTTTGCAACTCAAATCTGTGGCTCACTGCTAAGCTAACCTGTGAATTGTGCATCTTGAAGCTCTTCCCTGAGCTCAGGGCTTCCTGATCACAGAGACCTGCTTGTTGGAAAAGAGGAGGGTAACAGCACTCACATGCCCATAGTTGTTCACATTAAGTTGCTGTTTCTCTCTATTTATTGATTTTAGGCTGACTTCTAAACCAAGAAGCCAAATGAAGTAATTTGATAACATTGCCCTAGCTAAAATCCAGCCAGACACAGGATAAAAATCAAAAGTTACTGAGATCAGCCTAATTGAGCTGTGTTGCATAAGCTCACGCATATTCTTGCTTGCAGAAAGTCTATAACAATGCTGATGGGCAGGACTAGATCAGAACTGGGGTTTTTTTATACATCATAATTTTTCTTTTTTTTTTTTTCTTATATATCAAGTAGAGATGAGGCTGAGGGATTGTTTTTCCTATATGGAGGGCTGGCAGGACACTCGATTACATAGGACTGAGTAAAAGGGTGAGGTGGCCTTTTGTACTTCCCCTGATCCAAGACAAGCTGTAAGTGCACACCTCAAGACAGCTCCTAAAATATTCAGGCCCTTTACAACAAAAAACTTATAATTACACTTGTAGTGTCTGAATCTCAGAGTCACCATGAGTCCACTAGAAGTCAACAGTTCCTTTGAAATTCTGGGCATAGATTTCAGCGGTACATTGTAGAAAGGGAAGATGGGAAAACAGGTATGAATATTACATAAATTATAATTGTGCACACAAATCCACAGTTACACATCCAAGTACTTTCCTCGATATATTCAAGCATGCTCAAATTTTATAAATGGACAAAATGGATTTCTTTTAAAAGTCGGTCAGACAGCTTGCTAAATTAGGCAGCTTACTAAAAGCAAGACAATTATCTCTATCAAAAGGCATTAAATTAAAAAAGAACTGAATCAGGCACTCTTAGATTAATGTGGAAATGCAATAGGCGATTACATTTTGCTCAGACATAAGGCCAAAATGAAAGAGCAGTGTTGATATTCATCTCTCAAAGTATATCTGCAGCAATTGAAAATCAAAGCACCAGTGTGATTTAAACCAATTTGTATCATGTAGTTCACATCTATAATTTTCCAAGTACATTTGCAATTTAACCATCATATATGAATCCCAAGGAAATAGAAAAATGGAAAGAAAAAGATGTCCTTTCAGGGCAATGAACTTCAGGGAAATGATTGTTTAGTCCTTTGCTGAAATGAATCTTGAAAAAAAACAATTCAAACAGATTTTTTTTTTTAAGTGCCAAGTAACCAATTACAATAGTTTTGTTTCATTTTTGTTAAATGCAAGTTCACCATTAAGTTAAAAAATCAGAAGGGAAATCATAGAATTGTCAGGGTTGGAAGGGACCTTAAAGATCATCTAGTTCCAAACCCCTGCCATGGGCAGGGACACCTCCCACTAGAGCAGGAACTATAGGTGTAAAATATGGTAGGTATGTCAATGTGTGTCAAGGTCAATGTGTGGCTAATTGCATGCCAATATAATGTAACCAATATATGACTAATTACATTACTTACTGCAGTTCTTACATTCGTAAAAAACTTTTTAAGATCCTAATTACTCTATTAAGTAATCATTTTCAAAAACCTGGACAGACTAGGCAAATTCTTATTTTCATTATATTGTAATCAGCCTTAGTGATATTTCCTTTTCACATCATTAAGCAATAATTTATGGTGCTGTGCAAATAATTCAGGTTAATTCTATCAAAATCACTTACCTATTTTGAAAGTAATGCAAGTTCCTGTGTCCTGGAAGCAGTGAAGAGATTTTCTATGTGATCTCTTAACCATAATTTTTAATCTGATTTGGGTTTTTATTCCCATGCACCTCCTCTAGAGTTACACTGACAACAAGATTTCTGAGAATTCACCTCTATGAACGAGAGCTAATGGCACGTGCTACCATAAAAACTGGGTAAAAACAGATACTCTTAGGAAACTGAGCTTTACTCTCAGGCTATGGACTAGAAACACAAAAGGTTTCTATCACATAATGGGACTCGATGTACAGAGACTGAGCCGTGTAAGAGGGATTGGGACTAAAAGCTGTATGTGCTGCCCTGGCTGGCTGACCTGTTGAAAAATACAGGCTGAGGAATGGTTACATAGAAACTAAGAAATTAAGGAATAACTTCAGCAAAACTGTCAATACACATAGGGTAAAAATTGCAAAGAACAGTCTGAAAGACCTGCAATCACTGCGATTTGTCATTTTCATGTTCCCTTCAGGGACATTTTTCAAGGGTAGAAATCAAGTCTGGAAACATCTTGGCCATGTAAGGAAAAAAAATCACTGAAGCTGCTTGCAAGCAAAAAAAGCTAGAACATTCAGCAAGAGCTGCTCATTTCATCCTCATAGGAGTGTGAATTGCCCCCTTTGCTCCCCATGGGTTGTCTCCCCTGCAGGATGCTCTTTTGGTAAGCACTGTGAAGGAACAATCGAGGCACGTGTGCTGGTGCTAATTGCTATGCTCTTTTTGAGACACACAGTTGGCTAGTCCTGGAAATCCTCTTTGACACAGAATGGTAGAATGTCTGGAATCCGAAGGGACCTCCGGACATCGGACATCATCTGGTCCAGCTGCCCTTTTGGCCAGGTGCTTCTAGCAGTCACCATACAGACCACTTATATCTGTAGCACTCTTCTAGAACCTATTCATAATTTGGCTATCTTTTATAAACTATATAGAAATCAAGTCCTGGTACAAAATGTAGCAAAAAAAGTTCAGCTTTTTGCCTACTGGAAGGAAGCACTGCTTTAAGATCATAGCCCCAGAGGTAGGTACAGAGCACCTGGGTCTTGGGCTCAAGGCAAGGGCAGCTGAAAGACCCATTAACCAACCCGAGTGCTCTGGAAAACTTGACCTCTGGGTCTCAGCAAGTTGGAAGTCTGGTAACAGAGCACATCCACTGCATGGGCTAAGTAACCCATAGTACAATATTAATATTTTACTATTGAATTTAACAGAACATTATGCTTAACTGACTTTACAGAAACACATTAGAGTGGTGCTTCATGTGCCCAGTTAAAATAAAGGTGCCTCTTAGATTCCTAGATTGCCTCTTTTGCACCCCTGATACATTAGTTTGATTAAAATTTTGCCTGATTTTGCCAGAATGACTCATAGCATTACCAAAAAGATATTAATTGGTTAACTTTCATTTTCTATCACTAAAGTGCCCATCTGTTACATGGCCTGGTTTTAAATTTCCTGCATCTGGAGAATAGAGGAGCACAGTTATTTGATTATGGATGGCTCTGAAGAGTGCAGTTTTCTAGGGTTCCATATCTCATGCTTTCTGTGTCCCATGGCATCTCCCCGGGGCTGGTGCAATGGAACATAGCTTACCTAAAGGAAGCATGGCAGCTGGATATTTGTACCTGATTCTGCTGGGATAATAGTTTCTGTTTGTTAAAAATACAGATTTTTCTTTGTTCTGGTTGCTATTGAAATGTACTTTAGTGGTTTACCGACCCTTTTAATAGGCAAGAATTTAATCTTCTAGCAAGAAAGGAAGCTGACATTTGTTCATAAGTGAGCATACATAGGTAAGTGCAACAAAATAAGACTCCACCACCCCCAACTTCTATTCCTGTGTAATCATTCCACACAGGGAGTGCTGAGGTAGGATTAACTTCCAAAAATTGTCAGCAAGGGAGAGAATTCCCAGCAGGCCTGTTTGCTATGTTTATTTGGATATATATCCATTTATCCATTGGGTATTTATCCGTTTATCCATTTACCCATTAGTTATCCATTTATTTGGATATTTTATTTGAAAATCCTATCACTTAGTGATTTTATTTTTGCAAAAGCCATAAATCCCTTTTGAATTAATCTTCTATAACTGTCACTGAATGGGAAAAGAGTAACACACAGTTTTCTCCTCATCTCATGAAACATTCAGTTTACTTAAATTGCACATCACAGGTATCTCCTCTACTCAGACTCCACAGTTCCCTGGCATCCTTCATTCACCTTCTTGCTGGTTTATCTCTTATGCAAGGCGCAGAGATAGAAATGTCCCTTAGGCTTTGGGCTGACATGCAGTCATTACTCTTAGATGGATGAATGTCTGTTTAGAGTGAGAGTCTTTATGTCCTAATGGAGAGCACTCCAGGTGCTTGAAAGATCTTAAGTTAATCTTTCACTTACAGTTGTACAAAATGATTATGGGAGACAGAAGGGTAACCAACATTTTTCTCTCTGTCCTCTCTTTCCCCAGATGGCAATTATTCCAAGGGAGGGAGAGGTCAATTAGAGGATAACAGTGAAACTTCAGTAGACAAGACTGTAGTGGGTCTGGCTGAGCTGCTTTTCCCCATCCAGCCCTCATGCTGCAGCACTGGGAGCTGGAGGCTGTTGATATCTCATCTATCATAACCCACGGCTCTTTGCGTCTTACTCTCTCCGGGGGGGGGGGGGGGGGGGGGGGGGGGGGGGGGGGGGGTGTGATAGAAGGGCTTGGTGGGCACCTGGTGCCATGACAAGGTCAACCCACGACAAGGACACAGACCTAATCTTAGAGGTAGCATAAGTATTAATAGTAGTAGTACAGATCTGTGTAATGATAATGCACCAAACCCAACCCTTCTGCTGATAACTTCATAATGCATAATAGGGACACTCTGTGCCTCAACACTTAAACTCAACATAGAAGATACCTACAACAGGAATATTATTTTGTGGGTTGGGGGAGAAATCTAAGAGTTGGAACAAGCCTAATATCATTGTTCAATATAACCAAAAATGTAAAAGATACTTTTGCATTACTTCAAGGAAGAAGATAACTCCTTTTAGCATGGTAACTCTTCAGAAAGAGCTGAACATGGAATAACAGTATTACTTTTTTCTCAACTGGATGTCAGTGTTGAGGCTGTGCTTCTTATATTTAGCTGAACAAGTCTCTTGCATGTGATGTGGTAATAGAAGAGGTGTATTAAGTCATAGGGTTGAAAGAAACAGCTATAATTTGCAATTATGTATTTTTGCTTTTTTTTTTACGTGCCTTAAATGTTAAGTTAAAAAGTTTGTAGAAAATCTGGAACATCTAGGATTAAGTTTAAACTTTCTACAAGAAATGGAGGCTCTTTCAGCCATAAGTTTCTTCTCAATTAAACTGAATTAATAACTTAGTAGAAATCATTCTCCCTATATATTTCTGTTCATCTTTTCTTTTAAAGGCTGATTACTGTTGTTCACATGTAAGTTGGGGATGTAAGGGAGACTTCTAATATTTTATGTCTTCCAAACTCAGCTGTTACTTTCTAACCAGTTTACAGGAAAGCACTAGAGAGGTCAGTTACAGCCACACCAAAGGGATTATTTAGACTGATGTAGCAATCAGTTGATAATTCCCATTGCACCTCTTGATTTAATTTCACTCAAAACTGCTATGGGGGAAGAACTGACTTCTTAATAAACTAACTCCGTGGATCTTTTCTACCTCTACTAAGAAAACACTATTGAAGCCGCTCTGCTTTGCATAAAATAGTTACATATTCCTGAAATAAGAATATGGAGTCAAGCCTTCATGGTCATTATGTTAACCACTGGATCAAGGAGTCATTCTGATGCTCTCCTCACAAATGAAAATTTATAAACTTAAAGTGGCACAGGTTTGGCAAAAGAAATTCAATCCCACCTAAGAACAGCAAGTAGTTCAATGATTGGGCACTGTCCTAAGAGGCAAGAAACTGTACCTATTCCTTGCTCCAGATGCAGAGAAATCTGGACCCTGGTAATAAGATGTATAATCATCTCAGCATTATGAGCACAGTTCTCCAAGGATAAAATTTTAGACAGCAACTGATTTAGGGTAGTGAGCATTTAAGTTTGTACTTAAAAGCATATCATTAATGCCATCTATTAGAAATTTAAGTCTTTTTCATGAATTAATGTCTTGTCTCAATCCTTTATATGCAATATATTGTTCAATAGATTTAATGTTTAAAACTGAGGTCACCTGCCATTTGGTTCCTGGGTCTGTTACTGGTCTGTTTCTTGAGCTTGAGTTAGTAATTCACTTTTTCAGCCAGCATAATAGATATGATATGATTTTTCACATTCTTCCATTTCTGAAGGCTAAAGTACATCTAAACCCTGGAGATGGTGTTCATAAACTACAAACCCTTAGGGTTTTTATAAACCTTAAGGTTTCTGAAAGTTGTTTTAAGAATACAAAAGAACAACTTTAGATTCAATAAACACAGAATTGCTAACAAAAACTCTGCAGAGAGCAAACATTTCATATCTATTCTCTAATCTGCACTTATTTTAATCTCAAAGATGTAGAATGCACCAAGCATCATGCCAAACTAATTTGTCTTGAATAAAATAGAAACACATTGCTTTGGGGAAAATGTTCATTAAAATTGTTTCCTTTGTACCTGCTTCCTCAGGTGCCTCCTACATGATCCAACTTGGTATTTTGCATTTAAGTCAAGTTCTTTAATGCAGCAACTTTCCTTCTTTTCTCCTTCTGCCAGTCAAATCATATTACAAAAGCTGCTTCTACACTCAGCCAGACAGCTTGCTGTAAAGTGCTCACTTTTCTTAAAAAGTAGATATGACATGCAACCCACTGCTCTGTACAGTGTGTCATCAAATCATGTGTGGCATAATCCCCACCCTGCTCTGTTAGAAAGGTAGCGTGTATTCAGCTGTCTATCACTTCTCTATGCTTGTTAAACCTTTGATGAAGTCAGCGAGCCAAAATAGAATGTGAAAAATAGATGCTCTTTTGAAAGCTTTATGAAAGGGTACTCAGACATGCAGTCATGTAAAGAAAAGTGCAGTGTATAAGTATAAAAGGAAGAACACGTATCACAGAATGGTTTCTATTAAAATAACATCAATTGCCATTAAATTGATTTCCACTAAAATAATCAATATCCATTAAAATACCAATGTACATTTTTGGTTATAAGTTAATGAAAATATCTTCTTTGCAGATTAATGGCCACTTTGCTATAAGCTTTATGCAGGTGAATGAACTTTAAAACATTGTTATTCCGATAACTCATTTAAGACTTATAGTGTAACATAGACAACTCTGTCCTTCTTATCAGTGGGAGGAAGACAGTAAAATGCCATCTTGGATTTCTTCAATAAATTATACACATATACCATCTGTTGATTGCATATATAATTTTATATGTCTACATAAGTGTACCCCTTAGATCTGTCTACATTTATTGCATATCTTAAAAAATAAAAAAATACAAACCCAATGTCATAAGATTGTTTTTCACTATTTAATAGGCACAGCATGACATATTTGTGAAAATCATTATTTAATGTGACCAAGAAAAGTTTGATACTCCCAAGTGTTGAAGAAAAGTCCCCAAACCATGACATTTCTTAAACATTAAATAGCTTTTTCCCTTCATTAAAAATGCATGCATTTTGTGCTCCTTGATTTGAGTCTCCAGATGCACACTTTACACGGCTTCAGCTATCTTTCCCTGCAACCCTAGGACTAGAAAATTTCCATCCTTACAATAAAAGCTGAGACTCATTAATTTCATTACTCCAGTAGTAAATCTACATGGGTTGCAAGGCTACCAACAAAATCTTAAGAACTGTCCATACTGGTAGAGCCCAGTTTGCTCAGAGAGGACTAAAGGGCCAGCTGTGGGCCTCCTACATCTTCAAAGGCAGGAACAGCAAAACCTTCCCTCCGACTAGTTATCCCACTTGGGTTTTGTTTTGGTATCACCACTCCAGACAACTTGTTACCTGGTGTTTTTTAGCTAGAGAGTGAGTCCCCAGTAGGAAGTGGTACCTTGAGATACACAGCAGCAACTTTAAAAATGCTTGTCATGGATGCATCAATGCATGGACACTTGCAATGAGAAGTGATCATGGCATGTTCTCCTGATATTCACTGAGGAGCAGTGTTTTAAGAAGCAGTAACTTTAAGCCACTGGAAAATGGTTCAATAGACTTTCACTATCTACAATTAATTTAGGATTCAGAAAAGATGCAATGAAAAGCGTCATCCTCTATCCTTCCTACAGAAAGAGCCTTTGCTAGGTGAGTGATGTTGTCACCTTTTGACTTAAATATGCTTTTGCCACTAAACAAATAGCACGTGAATTAGATCAAAATACACATACAGACAACTACTTGTGAGTCAAGTATAATATACAAATTTTAAAGATGACAGCTACTGTCATCTTAATAGTAGAACTGAAGCTAACATAGAGAAACTATGAACACGTGCACGGTTAAACCCACGTACAGCCTTTGACTATGTGTCTTTGTCTTCAAGTAGTGCTGAAAAGCAAGACCACATCTCTGCGATGCAAAGCAGTGTGCAATAGATGGTGATGACTGGAGATTTGCTTCAAAAGCAAACTTCCGATCTAAACTAAAGTGTTGGAGGAACTCCCTTTATCTCCTTTGCATAAGGACCTCAGCAGTGCTTATCCATAACATTTAAAGGAGGTGATCAGAGTATTAGAGTAAGAAAAAAAGAGGATGCATTTATTGCTTGTCCTACCGGGGCAAGCTATCTGGTTACCTTCAGGCAAGTAATAAGCAACAACAGAAAAAGAGTTTTAAAGATGGATGACTGCTTCTCTGATATTTTTGTGTAATCAGCATCATTGCAGCATGTTTTTAATTTGTTCATTTGTTGGCATACAGAGTTGACAAGGAGATGTGAGCCGTTTTCATCTAAAAAGGTGTGATTAGCAGAGGCAAATGCCTAACACAATTGGAGTGTCCTTTTACACCACTGTAGTATGTTAGTTTCATCATGCATCTAATGACTTTGCTGAAAAATGTGTAAAGTTTGGTGGCCAAACAGGTGCATCCAAAGCAGGTAGAAAAAAAAAAAGGAAATAGAGGTTTTGAGATAGAAGAGTAAGGCCACAAAAGTTACATTTTGGAGATAAGAGGAGACAGATCATATAACAGGAGAAAGTAAGAACATATAGGATGTAGCAGTTAGGCAATCACACACATGACATCTAGACTAAAGTAGTTACAACAGTCATTCAAACAAATACATATGCTTGCCGTTAAGACTATATAACAGAACTATTTTGTGTTACTTCCCCCCCAGGTTTCTCCAAACACAGTGTTTTCTCCAAACACCACATGGAAACATATGCAGTTACACTCCTTCTGAAAACCTTCTCTGTTCACTTGCAATTAGTCCATCTCTCTAATTGCATCAAACATCAACTTTAAGCACTGTAATATACTCCGATACTGATTTTCAGACCAAAAGGCATCAACTTTTCATAGAAAAGGGCAAATGTATCTTGATTTATCTAACACTAACAACCATTCAGTCACTAAAGACTTTCCTTCAGCAATGGCTGCATTCTATTTGTCACTGGATGTCTCCCACATCAGTCATAGATTGTTGCTCTGTAGAAGTCCTACCCTGTAGATATTACAACAGCCAAAATATCCAATTGTTTCATACAGTAGGATTCTTTCACATGCTACATAGATTATATCCCCAGCTATACATCACCTTGCAATGTTTGCCTTGCTCACTGCAATATGACCCACAGTTGATCTGGAAGTCAAAATAAGCTTCAAATCTTTTCTCTAGAAAAATGCTGTTTAATTAATTTAATGAATGAAACTGCCCTTTCACAGCAAAATTTCAAGTAAAGGTAAACATAAAATGACTTTCATTTTGCATGTGGAATTTTGTTTGCATAGCACTTACATGTTTATATCGACTTTTGAATGGCAGTATTTCTAAAAAAACACTTGAAGTTGTGCTTCTATGGACCTATAATTTGTGACAAGGCCTTTTTTGAAAACCTGGACTTCAACACTGAAAATGTGGCACGACAAGTAGCAAGCCATGAGCCTTGGTCTGTGAGAGCAGGCATTTCAAGGCTGATGCATAAGAAATGAAGCTGATACATGATAAACGCACAAAAGCAGAGAGAAAAAGTCAGGCACTTAGAAATGGATAAATGGGTTTAGTTCTTACTGAAAAGAAACCAAAATTAAATGTGCTGAAGGCTCAGAAAAGGATCCTGTGCAACTCTTCAGTTTGTCACTCTTATGTCAGCAGTTTTCTCTTTTGGAGAGGTCTGCTCTTCCTGCTGCCAGCAGGTGCCTTGTAGATACTGCAGAGATGTGCAAATAACATCAGGCAACTTGAGCGGGTGCATTCTGACAGCCCCACCAGTTCTGCAAGTGGGCTGATCAGGGCTATGAATAAGGGCATCTGCTCTCCATTGCCACCATACTTTGCTTACAAACTATGTGTTGGTGACACATTTGGGCACAAATAAATTTCCCATTGACTGCCTTGTCGCAATTATAACCAAACTGCATTTTTTTTCTGTTAATTTTCACATCTATGGCTTTATTGCTTTAGTGTAATCCTAGGGTCATCTCACCAAAAAGTGTCTGGATCAAATCCTAGAATCTACATTTACTTTTTTATCCACTCAGTGTTTCAGTAGAAGTAGAATCATAGAATCATGGAATGGTAGGGGTTGGAAGGAACGTCTGGAGATCATCAAGTCCAACCCCCTCCAGAGCAGGAACACCTAGGGCAGGCCACACGGGAACAGATCCAGGAGACTTTTGAAAGTCTCTAGAGAAGGAGACTCCACAGCTTCTCTGGGCAGCCTGTTCCAGTGCTCTGTCAGTCTCACAGTAAAGAAGTTTTTCCTCATGTTGAGTGGTACTTCCTGTGTTCCAGTTTGTGACCATTACGTCTCATCTTCTCACAGGGCATCACTGAAAAGAGACTGGTTCCTTCTACTTGACACCCACCCTTCAGATATATGTAAGCATTAATAAGATCCCCTCTCAGTCTTCTCTTCTCCAGGCATAAACAATCCCAGGGCTCTCAGCCTTTCCTCATAAGAAATATGTTCCAGTTTGACTGAAGGCAAATTGCATAGAAACTGAGTAAGAAACTTAGTACGTCTCTTCTTGTTAGAGAAATTTTATAGCATGAAGATTCATGAAGTTATATTTCTACAAATGTATAGTCACTAGAATGGCAAGGGACAAATGCATTACTCCATTGCAACTAAGGAAATCTCTGCACAGTATATCTTGTAGGTATATGCTTTTTCCTCGTGTTCTAAATCAACACTCATTACAGCTAAGACACAATTATAAAAAAATATGAGATGGTTCTTACTTGCATTTACAGCTGCTCATATGGAATGAGAACTTCAGTAGCTGATAGAAAAAAATCATGAGCAATAAATTGATTAATTGTGTTTCAGGGGAAAAAAATTGTGATTTTTTTTTTTTTTCTTGTGCTTGTAGAAATGATAAATAAGTAATCCAAGGATTAAAGTCTGAAGATGACAGAGCTGTTTATTTGAGCACTGAGAGCAGCACTGGGAATTAAGTGAATAATGCTAACACTCATGACTGCAGAATTGTCATAGTGCTCCATAAATATACCATCTCTGTAAAAATACTTTTTACTCTGTAAAAATTCCTTATGAATGATCCATTCTACTGAAAATTTCCCCCAGCCTTAGCATCATAACTTCTTGTGGACCTTACCAAGGGGCATAAAGCCCTCTAATTCATTCAGACTTTACCAAAAGTTTTCACAGTAAAGCTTAACATTTAAAAATGAGTTCGTCACAGAGGCGGAGGCAGATAAGCCTCTGGCAGCTTTAAGGAATATGAGCAATTAAAATTCAAATTTCCAGAAGAGACCCAGCTCAGGGCAGGCTTCTTGGACTCACTGGGGCAGTCAGACTGCAGGAGTAAGCTCATACATATTGTTAAGTTGTAGCAATTGGGGGCATATGACAACACATTGCATACTGTGGTGTTGTTTAAATATAGACGTTCTTTCTCATCTCCATCTGGTTCTTTTTCCAGATCCATAATAATAGTAATAATAATTCTTATTTCAACATAAGAAATCGGATGAGCAGCCGCTCCATTTGGGATCAAGACATCAAGGGAAAGTTTATAAAACATTTCCTGGTGTTACTACCCCCACTCAAGCTCGAAGGAAAATTATTGTCAATACTTCGTACTGAACTCCTATCAGTTCCCTCAAGGACTTCACTGGTACACAAAATTACAAATAATTAAGATCAAAAGAAGCATATTAGCATGTAAAGTTTGTCTTTCTGATAAAATTAGCACTAGGAAAGGTAATGAACCTGCTTAGGGAAAATAAACACTACTGAAGAACAACAGTTAATGTTTTAAGTAGGGAGAGCAAGCACACATAAGAATTAGCAGTGTAAGAAGCCATATATGAGCTGTTATTGTGAGAAAAATTATGTAAACATGCTGTGTTCATATTTACATTTTATTTTAAAGATATCTAGATTTCTGTGATTAATAAAATTAGAATGGATATTCATGTATTTTGGATACATGGATGGATACATTTTGGATTCATTTTATTGAATCTTTTCTATTCATACAATAACTTTGTATTTTAATAATTTTTAATTATCTGTTTAAAAATTTGAATTATGCCTTCATCAAAGTTCAATTATTTCTCACTTGAGCATCCATTATCTTGCCAAAGATAAGGAAAAGTAGTTCCTCTGCAAAAAAAAAAAAGATTAACGTAATGTCATCAAATACATCCCATAGCCTAAAACAAAACAGTAGTAACAAAGAAAAATCAGCTACCAGTGTGCACCTTGAAAAGAAAGCCTACTATTCTAATATGAAGGAAGAAAAAAATTACCAAGTGACTTTACATCACAACCATAACTCTCTGACCTGAGGTAGCACACACAGTTGCTAGGGAGAGCAGTGGCATAAAATGAGGACAAATGGCTGAAATACAGAGACCCTAGCACTTGCACTTGGGCTTCCTCTGTTGGCAGGGATCTAAAATAGTTTCTGTCATCTTGTCTACATAGGCAGAAAAGGAAGTGCATCTCCCATTAATGTACAGAGCCTGTGAAGCATGACCATTTGGATATACAGGAGTACAGCTGTACATGTGCAGAGAGTATCTTCTCTTCTAGCAGGAAGCACAGGCCCCCCTTAATGAAGCCAACATGACTTGGGAATGCCTTCACTTTCTATAGAAAATGAAAGTGTGACTGCTTCACACATTTTTTTCAGCCACTCAAGGTATTTTCTGGTGAAGAACAAGCTCTAATTTTCACAAGCAAATACAACTGGTAACTCTAATTTTAGAAAGTATAGCTTTCTTTTTTCCAGCATCCTTGTAAGGAAAGTATCCTTGAGTTTTTCTGGTTGCTAAATGAATAATGAATGCATCTCAATGTGCCTCAACAGAGGAAAACACCTGATGTGAAAATATCAAAAATAGTACTCAATTTTCAAATCAAACATAGCCATAACTTTTTCCCACCTATAGGTGCTGTAGATTCACATTTGAATCCCATGCTGCTCTTGAGTATTGACAACTTCACAAGCAAAACGATAAATGCCCAACCTATATTTGAAATTTTTGTTTTATCAAACATCTAACTTATTCTCATGCAGTGTTAGACCACCACAGGAAAAAGGGACTACACTATAGAGATGAAAACTAGTTCAGAAAGTCACTGCTGCTTTGCTTAATGTTTGTGATAGTATCATCAAGGAACTTAATACGTACTTCAGTCTGACACAATCTTCTTTTAATTTCTAAATGCCTGTGGATTTCTGCATACCTCTACCTAAATAAAATCAATGTTATTCTTAAATAGCATATAATATTTAAATGTTTTAAAAATTCAACAACCTTGCTGGATCAGTTCCTCAAATTCAACTGAGCTACACTCGACACTGAGCTTGCAAGGAAATAGAAAAGTGACTTCTGTTGTCTTTGCCTTCTTTCCTGTATCACATCTCTGGCAGTAGCAGGAGTGTCTTTTGAGACCCTGTTTGCTTCAAGGTATTTCAGATTTCACCTGTACCATCTTTGTTTATCTCCAGCAATTATATGCTTATCAGGCTGACTAAAAATAATTCAAAGGAAGACTTTGTTCCACTCCATTAAGGAGGTTTCAGCATATCTGATGCAAGTGATGTAGTGATAAGAGATATATAATCATGCAATTAATTATTCTATTTCCTTGTGTAAATGACGCATAAAGTTTGATTACCAGGCGAAGGGGATGATCCTTTATTCACTGAGATATTAAAATTATTAGGCATTTAGATATGAAAATTATAAAAATATTATAGAAATATTCTTAATTAAGATTACCACTTGAACCAAGAGCCAAGACACTCAAAGAGTTGACATCCAGATGAACCCACCTGCCATTTTTTTCTTGTCTGATCAAGTCTAAAGTAATACTATTATTAACCCTTTATTTCTGTCCCTCATTGTTTATTATCTCCCTGAAAAGATGATACTCCCACGTTAGTTTTAGAATTAAATTGTACATAGTGACTTGTCATCTTTCTCCACCTATTCACTTTGTTTCGCATGATAGGTCTTAAGGCTGACAGACTTACATTTGGCAAGTGAATAATGAAACTTGTTGAGGTGGCTACCCAATGCCATCAATATTAATCAGACATGGTGGTTGTGATTGGGAGGTAGAAAGCTATTTATTCCAGTGAGACTATAAAGTAGTAACAAAGGCTAGGAATCAATCCTTGTGCTGACAGCTACCCACCCAAATTCATTTTCCCTCACAGAGTCCTCTCTTCTAGCGTTTAACCATTTTGAGACCACATTTTAGAAGTTCTTGTGAATCCTTATACCAGTGCCCTACCTGAGAAGAACTTTTAAAAAAGCAGATGGAAAGAATAATAACTAGAAGGAACTGCTCAGATACCTGCTGGAAGCACAAAAGTACATTTCATTTTCTATTCCACAAGACACTGCAGTGCTTCTGCATACAGCAGAAACTCATTGTTTTGTACCTCATTATTCATATCTTGGGTAAACCACAAAATCCAAGCAAAAGATAACAAGTTCTTCCCACATCCAGTAAAATAAAATAAAAAAAAAATTAACAGTGGAAGTTAAAGGGATGTTTTATTTCCAGTAAACTGTTGGGTTTACAGAATGAAAAATTAACTGCTTTCACTTGCCGGCAAACAATTAACACTAGAATTGGATTGCCAGTATTAATTAAAGCTAATCCCCAGATTCCACTGTATGTCAAGATAACTACACTCTTACATTCCTCGTGAAACACTTTATTTTCAGAAGAGCAAGAGGTATAATGCCAACAATCTTTTTGTGAAGCATCTTCCCTTTCCATGGGTATGTAAGCAGATGAGTAAAATAGGAATGGTTATATAAAAAACTGAATCATCCAAAAAGAATAAATTACTTAAAAAAAAAAAATTCATCAGCATGAGATGACTAACATGGAATCCAATCAAGTCTGTGCCATAAGCTGAACTAAAGATCAACACAGTACATCCTTCAAGATGGACATATTTTCAGTACTTTCAGTTTAAAGAATTCTTTCCATTTATAGAGTCCAGGGGTAGTATAAATCAATTCTTATGAGTAATAACTAAGTGGAAACAAATCATGTATGGCAGACACAGAAACAACATTTAATTAAAGATATGAACATTTTTCAGGGATTTAATTCAGGTTCTGAAGAACTGCTTTGTGTTTGCTCTTGTTAATTAATTTATAACCCACAGCAGCCTTGGCCCAGTCTAAGAATGCCAACATCTGAAAAGTAAACTAAATAACATTATATAAAGTAGCAGATGGGAAAAGGAGTGGTTTAAACACAAAGCTAAATCCTACTGCTGGAAAGTAAGCAAAAGGCAAGGAACAAAAAGCAATTTATTCAAAGGACTAAGTCCAGCAAGTGAATGGCAAGAAACTCATAAATATCTTTCTGCACAATATTAAAAATAAGAACATCTGTTTTACTATAATTATTATAAACCTCCAAGTTTACTCCAAGCCATTCTTTTCATGTATAAGGCCACCATCCTAATCAACAAAAGAACAGCACTGAAAATGTGGAATCCAGCCCAAAGGTTTACTGCAGTTTGAAATCTTTCAGGTCTTTCGCATCTTTGGAGTTTAATTTTTAAAGAACATCCTAACTGTTGCTTTTCATCCAAATTCTGTCTGCAGTCATACTTTTATATAGGAGGTTTTTGTGTCAAATTTCTAGTCCTGCAACAAACCCAGACAAAGGTGGAGATGGACAGATGATACTCGCTTTTTATTTGTGAAAAAATATTTTATTATTTTATTTTATTTTATTGCATTTTAGGAACAAAAAGTTCCCAAAGGCAATTCTATCTAGTTGTAAAGGATCTCAGAAAATGATCATACCTGCTCAAGCTCAGACAGGCCTATTGAACATTGAGCTCCCTGTTAGGACACCTAACCTATGTGTGCATTATTCTTGCATGTGACTGAATAACTTAACTCTTAACTTGAAAGGGTTTGTAGATTGTTCATAGGGGTTGCATTTCCTATGTCATCAGAAACAACTCTGTTTTCTCCTGCATACTTAGGCTTCGATGGTTGTGTTTCTTGATTGCATCTTCTATTTGTTGGTGTCTGTGAGACTTCGTGGATGAAACTAGCCTTTCTATGAGGTTGCCACTACAATTGCCAAAGAATTGTTTTTCTGGATAATGTGATAACGTCTTGTTATATAGCATTTTCTGTTTAAGAACAGTTAAAATCTACACCAAAACATCACAGTTCTCTGTTATTTTTGGTCTTCTTATACTCAGTGAACAACTAGTAACACTTTCAGTGATGAGCATCTTCCACAGTCACAAGCTTTTTGCTCATACTGGCTGAAATTCTGCTCTCTTTCCTTGTTAGGGCACTGTAGAGTGGCACAGCAGCATGCAGTTCATTGTACCTGCTCAACTTTCCAGAGGACCTTTTTCCTTTCAAGGGTGTGTGTTTACTTCTGAAGCTACATTTCATATCCAATATTCCTCAGGAAGCTGCTGCAGGGACTCCCAGAAGTTTCTTACTTGGTGGAGAGTTTGTTGCCTACCTTCTTTTCTAGTGTAGTCTTCAGAAGATAACCATTGTGAGAGTGCTGTTGCATTACCTATGATATTGAATCTGTATCAGGTTAAGCCAAATTTCTGTAACAACCAAATTGGAATGCAGTTTAGATTCTAGACGGCATTTAAAGAGGTGGGGGGGGAGCCAACCAAAAAAAAAACCAAACCATGTTTCTAAATAAGAATAAGAGGTAGCAGCATAAAAAGACATCCTCCGTGGCAGAGGGAAAATATAATGCAAAAGAATTTATCAATGCAAATAGCAGTATTGACAGTTTTTTTAAAAAAAAACAAACAAGACCAAAAAAAAAAAATAATGTATCACATAAATTTTCATATCTAGCACAGGAAAGGATAAAACCCTAAATATCACCAACCTTATCTAACAACTACTTTTGTCATTATTCAGATTGTCTTTTAGGGATTCTTCAAGACCATCAAAGATAAATGGTTAGCTCTATTGGCAAGTACCACGCAAACAAACATGCAATACAAAACTGTGAAAATAGCTAATCCAAATGACAACTACTTCCTATTTTTGACAAGTATCCAGACTGGCAAGTTCCATGAAGGCCAAGGAGGCAGCTAATGTTTAAGATGGTGTTGTTTCTGTGTGTTCACAGATTTTCCTCTTTGGTCTCAACAGATTTCCTAAAAATCTCAATTCTAAAACATTTCTGTTAATGAATCCTATGGTAAAATTATCCTATCAATCTTACAGCTAAGAAGCAACAAACCCAGTTTGGCACAGTGAATCAGAGTACTTAGTGTCACAAAAAAGGTAAAATTCAGAATCACACAAGTAAAACTTCTGACATTTCCCCCTCTTGCATCTCCAACTGTACCAAGTGCAAAATGATTTAAGGTCAAATCCTCACTAGACAAAGCAGTGCATACTCAGTGAAGCATGAAAACCCCCACCCCTATTATCACAGAACCCTTTTAAAGTGGAAAAAAAAAAAAGAAAAAAGTCACTAAGCACAGTTTTACCAGAGAAAAAGCAACTAATTCTAAGAAAGTTCAAGGCTGAATGGTGCTGTTATATAGATAGCATTTGCTTCAACAGAAGCAATGCTTCCCTGGCTCTGTTCATTATTCTTCTATTCTGCTACTTCAAACCTCTTCTTATTTACCTTGAAATATTACCATTTCTTTTCAGCCAACTAAAAATTAACTTCAGACTATTTCTTTCAGACAGTAAATACATTTAAAAAAAAAATATTTGCCGGTAAATTCCTCAAAACCATGAAGACCATCTTTATTCTGGATGCTTACAAAGGAACCACTTTTGCTAATTTATTTTACTGTATTGTTAGCTAAGATGGTTTCACAGAAATGTTTACATTCTGTGAACTCTGTGCCCCACATTCTTTTGTGACACATGAGGTCTGAGTGGATGTGAAGAAAGTACACAACCCCTGGGCAACTGCTTATGTACTCCAGTATTACTGGTAAGGGGAGCAATGAACTATGTCACCTGGCTTCCTTAGAGTCTGTTACAGAAGTCATTGATTCACCAGCAGTGAGTGGTGTTTTGGGCAGAGAAATAAATTCTTCAGCTTTGTGATTTAGGAGCAAAACATGCTTTATGAAGAGCTTGGTCCATGCTTGAGATTTATCCAAAAATTTTTTTTCCACTATGAATTTTCTGGAACTTCAGTATTTGGCAATAAATATCCGCTCCCCTCCTGACCTGATGTGAATTCATAGTTGACTGGAGAGCAATAGCCTGGGCATTTTTGCACCTGTCTCTGCCAAAAGCTGAGAAGAAGGGCTCTGGCTCTTGCATTTCCTGGCAGAAGATGACAACCATCTCCCAGCTCCACCACCAGTTTGAGATGCACTGGAACAACCCAGCTACATCCTCCCCTTCGTCTGCTGGCTTGCCACCTCGTGCACATCAACATTCAGATACTGAGCCACTGTGCCAGCTTGGCCCCGGTCATCTGCAAGATGACCAAACACAAAAAAGTAAGTGGTATGGTCAGTAAATAATTCCACATAATTGGGAGGTAATTCATTCTCTCTAAAATGTCTTTTCAAAGGGAATAGTTGAATTGACATGTCCAGAAGTTTATTTTTGCTTATATGATCAGTGGACACTGGGATTTTTCTTTGGTTCTTAGCTTTGTAAGTGAGAATTCTGGGGATTTTAATAAAACACAATATTTTTCTCTAGGAGAAGAATGATTTTACTTTAAAGATGAACCTGAAACCTTTTTCTACCACACAAATCACTATAGTTCAGCATCCTGAATCTATCTTTTCCGTGGAGGGGTCAGAGACTCAGGCATATTTGTAAAATAATCCTGGGCAAAAGAGTAACTCCAGAGGTTTAATTTAGTCTTTCCGTAACTTCATGGGGAGCTGGACCAAGCCCTGCCCTAGATGAGCCATGGAAGCAGACCCTCCTTGCATGCTCATGCCTCTAGCAGAAGCCTGGAGTGACCATCTTAATGCAACAAATTTAGTATCTTGAGTATTACAGCAGTGACTTGAGCACACAGACATCCTGGAAATAGATGGAGATCATTAGTGACTGTCACGCAAAGCACCTACAGGGACTTGTCTTTCAGTAGATGTTCTTTAGTCTCATACAGTGATATTCATGAAATGTTCTGAAGGTTTTAAAAGGACAAACATTTTTCTGGTTGTTTTGTCTTCCTTTCACAAGATTAATTGCCGGCAACCTGTTAGAGTGTATGTGCTCATGTGTTGGACTGGCAGCAGTGCATGAGGGAAGTCTACCTCAATTGACTGAACAAGCACGTATGATTTTCAAGGAAGAAACAACAGAAAACAGAACACGGAGGAGGAAATGACACACGCATAAAAAACAAGAAGGTAGCAAAGCAGTTATTAACACAGCTTTATATGAATCTGCACATCTAGACCTCTGCGTGCTAAAAAGAATGAGAATTAATTTGATAAGCCAGAGTCTTTGTTATGTCTTAGGACCTATCGATTTTCTTATTAAAACCAAAAGAATTTAAAATGCCTCAGAAAACACTGTATTTAGATATAAAAACTTCCTTATTTTTTGTCATTGGGATATTTTCATTCCCTTACCAGTGAGTTTTACATATTAATTTTCTACCATATAATACTACTCTCTCTTTTAAGTTTCGTGCTTTCTTGCTGCTCTTCATTTTTTGTTCAAAAATAAATATATTTCTGGACATTTCTTTCCTTTGTACTTTTACAGGGAAAAAAATCTGTGGTCAAAACACAGCAATGGATAAGTCATTTATAAGCGAAGTAGAAAGATTGTCTAGGGAACACACTAACTTCTTATTTTTAAGCCAAGAGGCTGCTCGTCATCATACAATCTGAAATACTGACTCAGAAGTAGGTGATTCATGTCATAAATATTTTTTTTTCCTAAAAATGGGACATTTCAACATACCTGGGGTCCAAAGGGAAGGTGTTCTGAAGACAAACCAAAATGATTCTATGATTCTATCTAACCCCCAAGATCCTCTGTTTCACTGTGATTGGCACCGTATATGTAAAGGGAGAACACTGAACTCAGAAAGAAATACAATAGATGTCCCTATGGAGTAGTAAATTTTGGTAGAGCAAAAGTTTGAAGCTGTCTGGATTCAACAGAAGCTACTGCTCACATACAGTACCCATATTTGATAATTTCATAGAATCAAAAAGGTTGGAAAAGACCTCAAAGATCACTGAGTCCAATCATCAAACAAACATTGTCATGACCAGTAAACTGTGTCCTGAAGTGCCACGTCTACAGGTTTTTTGAACACCTCCAGGGATGGCGACTCCACCACCTCTCTGGACTGTCTGTTCTAATGCCTCACCATTCTTCAGTCAGACAAAGAGCTTCTGTTAGTGAATCTGCACTGGAAACCATTAATTGCCATCCTACCGTGCATATGTCCCCTTTTGCATTATTCCACATAGGAATTTTGCTTTGCTTTGAACTAGCCTCTGATATTTGTGTAATGTATTATCTGTCTTAGAATCATAGAATCATTTTGGTTTGGAAAAGACCTTTAAGATTAAGTCCAACCACTAACCCAGCACTGTCAAGTCCACCACTAAACCATGTCCCTCAGCACGATGACATTTCTATTTGCAAGACCATAGTGGAGTGGAAATAAACTCCTAAGTCTCTAACATAAAGTTCCAATACAAACCTCCATGGATGTTGAAGTTTTGTTCCTTACAATGAATAATTCAGAGAATACATATTTTACTTCATCAAAACTCAGCA
Source organism: Todiramphus chloris collaris (assembly GCA_025345505.1). NCBI lineage: Eukaryota > Metazoa > Chordata > Aves > Coraciiformes > Alcedinidae > Todiramphus > Todiramphus chloris. The sequence goes on along the minus strand of JANVCC010000076.1, from coordinate 12,563,087 downwards.
GAAATGAGAAAAATGTAAAATGGCTAAAAAATTTAATAGTCCTGATTCTTTCATAGAGTTGCTGGCTTCAACTACTTCTGAGAGCCTGTGGATGCCATAAATACTTCATAGCTACTGATAACTTCCTTCAGAATTACCCAGTAATCACAGGACCTTTTTTATTGCTTCAAAGACTTTTATCTGAATGCTACTAATGCTTGCATAATGATTTTTTTTATTGACAAATAGTTGGTCTAAGTAAGAATCAACACCAGGTATTAGTAAATAATTAGACTATTCAACTGGTATTTACAATACTGCATTGATTAAACTAACTCCCTGACTCCTGCTAAGTGTTTGTATCTAGAATCTTGGTCCTTTACATTCTTTGTTGTTATATTTTTTTTTTAAATTACTAAACTACATATGTGTGTATGTATTTCTACCCATAAGATTTAATTGATGAGAATTGCCACAATCAATAGGCAGTCTGCAGTGATGGCCCACACAAAGGAAACGAATATAAGTCACACATCATAAAAGCAGTCACTTGAAAAAAACTTCAGGCAATCAAAGGACAGATCAACCACAGAACAAATTAAGGCCCTAGGAATGATCAATCCAGACAAACCAGTAACAGCTACCCCTAATGCAGTCCTGGGAGAAGTTACACAAGCCAGAAGGAAAGCTCTTGCTTTCCTGACAGTGGGAAGGGGATTTCAATACTATGTCACTCCCTCCATAAGAGTCACTGGCAATAGATCTTTGTGGTCCATGCAGAGCCATCAGCAGCATCCCCATGTGGACTTACTTGGCAGGTACTTTCTGAAAAAACAGTTTGCAGGAGGAAAGCATAGAAACAGGAAAATGAGAACCAGGAAGGGCAGAAGAAAGGGTTTCAAGACTTTTTGTCCTGGAACAAAATCTACTTCTCTGAAACATTTTGTAAGTATTCACAGCCTACTTCCCCAAGAAATAAACAAGCAGACAGCAACATCTGGCTAAACACAGGTCTATAGAAGCAGCTTAATTACAGCAACTTTTGATTAATGTCATAAATAACAACACTGACAGAAGAAATCATTGGTAGGGTTTCTATCCTGTATTTTACATAAAGAATAAGCTCTCTAACACAAACCTAAGTGAAAGCCTGTTGCTGAAATCAATCTTGTCATCATATTAAAAAAAACATGAAGTCATGTGTGAGAAGATGAAAACAAAGCGTTTTCCATACCTTGTATTTCTCCCACTGGAGAAACTCTTTACAGACTCTAGTGGATGGTAATTTCTGGCCAAGGATTTTTAGCAACAGCCAGTATTTTTATCTATTGCCTTCATGTTCTAATAGCAGAGTACTCAATACATAGCCTGGACATCTATTTGGATGCTTAAAAATCTAGCAAGGATATTTTCCTCCTTTTTTTCCTATTCTGGTTTACTCTGTAAGCAGAGCAATTACTCTCATGCACTGGATAAGACTTTCCAGCTGTGGAAAGTCCCACAGTAGGAATTTTGAGGAAGAAAGTGTCTCGAGAATATTCTGCTAGAGGCTGCTTTCTGCTCGCTGCACTGCCAAAGCAGGTAATTGTCCCCTCATGAAAGGCACGACAGCAATGATCTCCACACGTGGCAGCTAAAAGGCCGTGGCAACTTTTGTGACATTCACATGCTATTGAATAACTGACCCTCAGAACTCTCACCTGTCCCCATATCTCTGGTGGAAACATGATACCAGGCCTGGACATGCCTATTTCAAGGAGGTCCAAATAAAGGTAGGAAAAAAAAAAATGGTGCTAAAATTGTGAAAAAAAATGTCTTACAGATGTTTCAAAAAGAATTCATTAAATGCTCCATATGTGCTAGACTTCTGACAGCAACTATCCACAGCCAGATGAAATAGAAGCACAACTGCTACAACACCAGGACTGTGTGATTTACAAAATGGTTTCTGGGATGTTCCAGCATTATGCTCAATATTGATTCGCTGCTTATTTCCTGTCCAAAGAGCAGTGTTCAGAGCAAAATTTGATGTGTTTTTCTCAGGGCTTCTTACCATGGGACCGTGACAACTCTTAATTAGGAAGTTTTTCAGTGGGTTTTGCCCAAAGGCACTGAGAAAATATCTCTGCACTGCTCTCTATAGTAATTACAGATATTGTGGGTTTTTTCATGCTTGTGTAGATTTCACAAATGCATATATATCATCCAACTTTCTGGTGCTTGTAGCTTTGGTATAGAACGCAAAGCTTTTTGATAATATTAGATGCAATTTATCACTCAACTCTTCACTGCGTACTTGCACCCAGGTCCCTAACCCACCTGCCAGAGACACCACTAAATATTTCAAATCACTCAGCAAAATCTAGCAGCTTCCATCCTTTCCAAAAACCCAGTTTGGCAGAATCATGTTGTCTCCTTCCTCTCCAACTGTGCAATTCACACACACCCACAGACTTGCCTTCCCTCAAAAGCTGCTGCTGTGAAGTCTGGATTCAGTCCAGAAGCAACAGGACAAGGAAGAGTTACTAACTAAAGTGCAATTTTCCCTCCAAGTTTTTCATGCCCTGTAAGTCCACACCGGGACTGTCCCCTCATATTTAGTCAAGGATGACACTAGAGGCAGCAGGATACTGCAAGAGAAGAAGAATGGCAGGGAAGGGCAATGGTGCAACTAGAACTGCTGCAATAAAAAGTCCTAGCTCCCACCTTCCCTTTCAGGCTCCAGACACAGCCTCATAACCTCTGAGGCAGTAGGAAAAATTAAGTCCCCCAGTAATTTGCAAGGGAAATACAGTTAGTGCATTAAGATCTTTTCACTAAAGAATCCCTTTTGCTCCATCACAATAGTGCCTTCCCTGACCTCTGCTGAGAAGCACTATATACTCCATAGGACACAAGCTGAAAACCACTGAGTGGTTTTAGATGGCTGTTTTCCTGCACAGAAGCTCCCTTGGAGCATTGTGATTTTGGAATAAAGGGAGTGCACAGCTACCATCCTTTTAACCTTTCAGAGAGGCTGTGGCAAAGAAAGGTCTGTCAGTAAGACATCTGAGCACTTTTCTGCATCCCAGGGATACCGAGGACCTTTTTTGCTGTTGGGGGTGGGGGGTGTGTGTTTGTGGTTTTGGGTTTTTTTTTTGTTTTTTTGGGGATTTTGTTTGTTGTTTTGGTTTTTTTCCCAAACAAAATTGTGGATTACTTTTAACTCCTTTATTTTGAGCTGGTAGTATGATCACAGTTTATGTAACTTCGCCATCTAGTGCTTGAGTCCACACCATTTGCTAACAGCCACAAAAGCCTAGGGAGACCCTAAGGGGTAAGACACTTAACAAAGAGATTACATCAGATTTGTGCTGTCTTGCACAACAATCTTGCACATCAAATCTATGTTTTCTAAAGATTAGTTTGTTCTTGAGTTCATTGGCATAACTCCACAGTTACTCCACTAGCTTTGTTGGAATACTTGTTTTAGAGGCAATCTCAATTTTAGAGAATTAAAATAATTGAATGCCACGTCTAGTGCAAAGAAAGTCACAAACTTTGCATGGGAATTAAAAGTTTTTAAGGAAATGTTTCAAGAAGTGACTATGTCCTTGCAAAGAGGCTGATGATAATGGCTTTCCTCACACTGCAGGCACCAAAGACATGATTATTTTTGTGTTGATAATCCTTTTTCACAGAAGAAATCCTGGAAGAATCCTGGATGAAACTGTCAGTAGTACATCTGCAGATACTATCATTCTTACTACTGGTTCAGCTGTCCCTTTTAGGATGCTACATGCTAATACTTCCTGTGACTGGTGTCTGAAGCTGAGTTTTCTCCAGCAGCACTGCAAGTTTTCTAGATGGCTTTTTGAATTATCAGTTTAGCTTAAAAGAACTTTCAAATTAGGATAAGAATTGGTTCATCATAGATACCTACCACCTCTTCATCTCCTGAAACACTGAAAAATAGATTACAAATTCCAGCAGAAAGAATGTGAAACCAGGAGACAAGCTGTCTTCAGACATAGGAGTCCAACTGTGGTTGTCAGAAAACCTTAGCATTTAGTGTATTTACCAAAGTTAATGTTTACTTAATTTTTATATTTGTGTTTATTTAAACGATAGTATTTTAAAACTGTATATTTAATCCTTATAATTTAATATATTTATTTAGTATAAGGCACAAACCCTTAATATTTCTGAGCTGCAATGAAAACTATTCCACTTTGTTACATATTTTCCATGAAAACTGAAGTAAAACATGAGTGATCATGCAGTCCCTTCCTGCAACCCAACACCAAAGAATCCATCTGTCCGTCCATCCATCCCTTCATAGGTCCCTGCAAGAGTGAGTTAACCCTCTCACCGGTTTGATGGTATGAATCTGTGGCCTGGAATGTCTCAGATACACTAAATGACAGTGATAAAAACTTAAGGGCATAGAACATAAACTCCCTGCAAAACCATTCATGTGAAGACTAGCAACAGTGACTATTTGAATTCATCCATTCTTACCCTGTGGTAAATCTGAGATTCAGAGGTGGAAGAAGAAGAGAAAAAGAGAGTAAGGAGGTCACATTCCTTGCACACACTGTGGGGTATGGAAGCATACTTGAGAAATTACCAGGGAACCATTAAAGTACCACAGAACTACATTTTAGCTCAGTTTATGGTTACTGCTCATGTAAGCAAGCTGCAAGATAAACAGACCTGGCATTGAATAAAGGAAAATTATTTGCAACTAGTTGGAGGCAAACAAAGGGGCCTGGGATTTGCCTATACCTTGGACTAAGACACTAAAGCCCTTTGCTTTCTTACAGAACATAGTATCAAAAGGCATTCTGTAACACAAGAAGTTCATAAGAGTTAACTCCTGTGGACCCAAAGGATGCTTGAAATAAATTCCTCTCACCAAAGATGGAGATCACTTGTGAACGGAGGTGTTGATTAATTATCCGTTTCAATCAAATATTTAAGCCATTCTTGTCAAAACTGCATAAAGATACAAGAAGAATTATTTAAAAAGCTCTGTGTGTTTCTTGGCAACGGATTATTTGGTTTGGCAGAGCAAAATGCATTTTCATGGGACCTCTGATGGAGCTTAGCAGGAAAGTAATACACTCAGAAGTTATCTGACTTGGCAGTATGAACTAAATGGTTGCAGAGCAATGAATGATGACCCTACATTTATTATCATATATAGTACCTTTTAAAAACAAAAGCACTCTAAGATTTTCCTCAACAGACTCCTAGGAACTTGCAGTACCTGTGGAAACACAAGCCAGTGCTGTATCGAGCTGTTCAACAGGGACTATGCCTGAGAGTAGTCAGCCTTCCCCCGAGCTGTAAGGCACTGATTTTTAATTCCACGAGATTCTGGGAGGGTAGAGGGAACAAATATATCTTTCCTCTGTATTTCCTTCTCCCAGTTCTTGAATTAATAAATTGTAAATAATCTTCCAAATGCTACAAACACTTACCATGGTAATGATATGGTAATAGTATGGAATGTTATGCCAATGAACACGTTGGCTATAAACACTGTATGATCACAAATGCATTTGAGGTTAATCTAAATAATCTAAAATAATAATAATAATAATCTAAATAATCTAAATCTAAATAAACCAAATATTTCACACCATCCTTTATACTTAGTGTTTCAGTATTTCTCCCCTAAATTTGCTTTAGAGATTTGAACAAATTAGAAAAATTTGCTCTCCAAATTTTTTTTAATTAAAATTCTGATAGATAAAATGCCTAAAAAAAATATTTTTACGTCCTCATTTTGGTCTTACTGCATATTAGTTTGAAGGAACTCAAAACTGCATTTTGATAGCATGGTGGTTAACCTTTGTTGGACACCAAGTGCCCACCAAAGCTTCTCTATCACCTCTCAGATAGGCAGAGGAGAGAAAAGTATAACAAAAAGCTCATGGGTCAAGATGAGGAGGGAGAGATCACTCACCTATTGCTTACTGCCACAGGCAAAACAGACTCAATTTGGGGAAAATTAATTTAATTTTTACTACCAAATTAGACTGGGATAATAAGGAATAAAAACTAAATCTTAAAAGATCTTCCACCCCACCTCTCCCTTCTTCTAGGGATCAACTTTACTCCTGATTTCTCTGTCTCCTCCCCCTGAGGAAACCAAAAGATATTTTGTGTATTATGTAATTTGTTATTAATTTAAATAGCTAGTAGAAAACATACTACAGTTTGAGAAGAAAGCAGGAAATACTGAAACCTCAGGGAAAATGTAGATAGCAGAATGTAATTAGTCATTTTATTTTCTAATTCAGATTAGATTTTATATCTGTACACTTATTAAAAGCTTTACTAGGTGATAGCAACTGGCAAAAACTTTGTGTCCAGAAGACAGCAATAAAGATGTTTGGCTGTTGCACATTTTATACCGGGCACTGCATTTTCTGAAGTACTGAGGACACTTAGTGATGGGTCTCAAGTAAGGTCCCAGGAGGTGAAGCCTGGATTTTCAAAAGATGCTTCATTCTTGAGCTGCTCTACTTGGCAACATGGATGTTGATACATCTCACTAGCTTAATTTTTCTTGCTATATTTGCAGCTGATTCTTTTACAGATTTTTCTTCAAACTAAAATAAATATACTGAATGCAAAGGCAACCTGTGCAACTAGTGGAATTGCCATTTTTTATTGTAATATGAAAAAACATACACTGTCCCTGTTGTTGTCTATATTAAAAGCATAGGTGATTGTCTCTATATCAGATGCAAACATGTTTACAGTGTTTTAAGTATTGCAGGAATAAACACCAAAATGTGTAAGACTAGTTGAGGCATTAAGACACTGAGGCATTGTCTTGTTTTTTTTTTTCCAGAAATAAAACTTTAAAAACCCAGCCTTAATAAATGCAAAATAATGAGAGTTCCACCAGAATGTCTTGAAAAGTGTCTGTATGGAAGAATCAGACTGACTTTATTATTTGAAGAAAGTAAAATCCCCCCCCCCACCTAGTGAGGTGGGGGAGGGTTTAGTAAATATTAGGATTTCCAAACATATTACTCAAAGCAGCTATCCCTGATGAATAACTCTCCAGCTTTTCCATGAACTTGTACCAAAATCTGCAGTTAATAGCACATTTTCCCAACTCATAGCTGCGGGCAGCAGTACCAAAATGGACTAATTTGAGCTAACTCTGATACAGTCTTTCAAAATGAAATCTTTTTTTTTGTTTGTTTTGGAGTGGGTTTTTTTTTGTCTCCTTTGTCAGGTTATTTTAAGGTGTCAATTCAAATTTTTGGCAACGACATCAAATCCTTCTGCAGAAAAGCTGTTCCTGTTCTCCACAGGGCTGTTAAACATAGAAGCAATAGATTTCATTCTCCACTAACTGTAATTTTTCCAGTATCCTATTACTTCAATTTTCCACCGTGCTCTTGACAGCCTTGTTGGCTCTGCCTTCCCAGGATAAAGAGGTCTATTTATTTTTTGCATCTTGATGACATTTTGATCACAAAGGAGGAAGTGGCCTTCAGTACTCATGGCTTGCTTTGGAGCAGAAAGGAAAGGAGCAGTAGTTGTGGCTGTACAGTGAGCACATATAGACCACAGAGCTGTGTATATCATAGGAAGAGTAAATCTAATAACAGTAGTAATAATAATAATAACGACAGTGATGTGTACAGTGACATTTTACAATGCAGGAAGTTTTTCAGACCAACCTGGACTTTAAGCATCCCTGTGTGACATTAAACAGTGCCCACGAATGGTCCCTGTCTGAAAAATGAAGATCTTCCTACGAAGATGAATAGGGATCCACATCTCTTTTTACAAGGCCTGCTGCCTTACTGCAACAAACTATTTCAGTGTGTCTCTTTGTACAGTAAGGTGCTGCTAAATGGCAGTCACACTGCATAAGTTCAGAAAACTGGAATTAGTAAACAATATATCACTATAAAGCAAGTCACTAGGAAAGCTCCCAATGCAACAAACCTGTTCTCCATGTTTAAATACCTCCCTCCTCCTTAGTACCTTACCTAAGGACTGAACTACAGTGGTACTCCAGAAAACCCAGCTGGAGCTGGAGCAAGGCACTTGAGGAAGGGGAAAACTTCTTGAACTGTGCAGGATTCAGACTCAGTGTCCAGCAATATTTCCTGTGCAGTGTAAGTTATTCCCTCTTATGTCAGCTCAGGACTTCGGGAAAGCAAAATGTTTAGAAAAGGGATGTCAAGTAAAGCTTACCATCATAAATATTTGGGAGCGGAAAGCCAACTGCTATTTCTCTGTTTAGCCAGGAATGAACCTGCCATTTGAGATTTTAAAACCAATTAATCATGGCTTAAATCAGTTTTGATCAGTAAGCAAACATTTAATTCTGTTCCATCATTTTTATAAAAGCAGGAGGCAGATTTTTAAAGTAATTTTTGTTGGTTGGCCTTTTGGTTCCTAGAGCTATTTCCTTCCAGAGACAGCTGTCTTAGAGGTATTCTGTGTGCTGACAGAAGCAAGCACAGTGAAACTCCAAAGCAGTGAACTCTAACATCTGTCTTGAGAAGGTGGTTGTTCTCTTGATGTAGCAGAAGATCACTCTACCATTGTTTTCCTCAGATTACCAGTCTTAGGGAAAGCTTCAAACTGAAGTCCTAAAAGGGAGAGATCCCTCATAAGAAGGGTTTCAGAGAGAATGCAGGAGACGCTGGACTGGTTTTGCCTTGGAGCCCTCAGAAAGGCAGTTTGAAAGGTATTTGCTGAAATTCCTCCAACCAGGAGCTCACAGCTAGTTCCTGTGCAAGGAGAAGGTTTTAATGCTTTTCCTTGCCCTGCATGTGCACAGGATTTAGAGCAGCTGGCACTATTAAATGTTTACCAGTCCCTTCCTGCTACACCGACAGTTTTTGCCATCTGTATGTGAGCTGCCTTAGCTTTGTAACATTCAGTATTATAATTGTCTCTAGGAACTGAAAGAGGAGTGAACTCACTGAGCAGACAGCTGCCTCAGAGGTCCTGCAACAGTGAAAGCCCAGTAGCCCACCTTAAAAATCAGCTGCCATTGGAAAGAAGTGTGGCGAGAAGCCAACAGATGATAGTCCCACAGAAACAAGCTTGAAATCTTAATGGAGGATGGAAGCACTCAGTTTGTCTTGCATTTATAGCATGGCACCCAGGGCTTGAAGTCAGGCAGCTTCCTACTTCCAAAGGCCTTGAAAGAACCATGCATAATTGTAGTTGTGAAGACTGCTGGGGGAAATAACACTGTCAGAACCTTTGAACAGGTTCATCTGTTCTTTTCTCACTCTTCTTTTCCTTTCCACTTTAAAAAAGGTTTATGAAAAATGGAGGATCCTACATATTGATGCTGCAACTCAATTAACTATAAAGCTTTTCAAGAAATCTTCAGTGCTGCAGCAAAAAGTAGCATGGATTGGCTTCCAGCTGGGAAAACAATAGGTGGAAGTTTTATTCTTTTATATATGTGAGAACAAATACATGTCTATTTCTTCATAAATTGGTAGCAGTTTCTTTTCTGCATATAAATAATTGCTGATAACCTGATGTAGGGGAGTGAGCTAATGATTTTGCAACTCATCCCTGTATCTACAAAATTGTATGCCAATCTTTTGGCCTTATTCATGTATTTAGCCTGACTTCTTCAACCTTGATCCTCTTCTGTTTGCTGAGAACATGGACAACAAGAGCAGAGAAGTGACTACAGTGAGTATTTTCATGCAAAATCTCATTTCTAGGTTGTTGTAATATTTGCAGCGCTGTAACATTAGAAATAAAGACAAAAGCCTGGGGTTAAATTCCATGGCCTGTTTTAGTATTTTCAAATTACTGCAGATCAAAACCCTTATGAAACCACTCTGAATTACACCAGAAATGAGAAAAAAACAGCTACTGCCTTTCCCAGAAGTTTAAAGTAACGCCTGTAATTGTTTCACAGCTTTTAGACCTAGGCTGAACACACTTCAAACAATAATTACCTCATCTTTCTGCAGCTCCAGCCTAGCAGCCCTCTCACCCAGAGTCCTTTGAGGAACTTCATGGTAACCTCAAGGGTATGCTCCTTTTCCAGGGAAAAAAGAAGAGCACTCTGCTATATCCTGAGCACCAAAGAAGTTTTACCCTGTGGGAGTCCTACAGGAGAAATCACTCCCTGCTGTCAGCTGGGGCAGATCAGCACCAGGACCTGGGTAGGGGATGGCAGGTTCAACAGCTTACAGATGAACAAGATGAGCAGGGCCCTGCATTGATCTTCTCTGTTCTTTAAGGAAAAGAAGTCACTGAATCATATTTTCTTATAGCACTTGGTGGCGTATACGATGTATGCTGTTGAAAGCTCTGTCAGGTAAGGGAATATCATTTTTATGTGATGATTTTTTAATTAGCTTTGACAATCATTGTTGCATGCTAGTACATTTTAAGTATCCTTGCTTCTTGTGATGCCTGGGTTTTACTGATACTCTAATTCTTACCTGTATTTCTTACCAGCAAGTCAGTTCTCAAACACCATTGCCACTGAAGAGCATTTCAAGCGATGTTCTGGTTCATGATGTGGTCAAACTAGTGGTTAAATCCTGGTTGCATAAATCTTGTCAATGAAAGTGATGGGGAAGGGGAGGAAAAATAGAGCTTCTTTGTAGCTGAGCAATTTGAGCACAAGGCACTGGTAGCTTACTTACTATGTAAACCAAGAAATGTGAATGTAACTGAGAAAGATGGAATCACCATGTTCTGCTTTTTAATTCCATGGTTGTACTTTTTAAGGTGTTTTCCCAAGCTATTATGGTGGTGATCTGGTGCGGGAGGCAGCTATATGAAAAAAATAAGTCTGAAATGTAGTCCCAGAATATCTCTCCCTGTAAAAAGATAGGGGTTCTTTCAGTGGTGCAGAGAGCTCTACTGCTTGGAAGGATGGAAGAACAAAAAATGGTCTGCTTTGATTTTTTTTTTTTATCTAACCGAGGGGAAACACTGTGGAAAAGTAAAGCACCTGTGAAAAGGGGGGTGATGTAGGGAGTGAAGCAAGCCATATATTTAGATTTTGAGATGAGGAAATGAATTATATTCCTCAGTACCCTAGTTGACACTGACACAGTGGTAGCTGATTAGAAAAGGAAGTGTTTATGTAAATGATCTTATTTTGTGATTCAATTTTCTTTCAACTTCTCCCATCTGTTTTAAAATACACGTTTCTGTTAGATGCTAATAAGTACATGTGGTTTAATGCTTCATGCTAGTCACCCAGTAGCTCTCGCTGATTTAAATGCAAATTGTATTTTGCCTGAATCTGCTCTGCTAGATCTGGTCTCTGTTAGAATCACAGTTTCTGGGAAATGTTGAAGAGAGGGAAATGTTTATGGAAAGATATGTTCACGTGCCTCTTCTGCTTTATTTGGAAATGGTCCATCAAAATGTAGCTGAGCTTTGTAATGCTTGGAATTGTGTTTTGGGCCAAGGGGACCCATTTATAGCAGGAAAATGTCTGGCTTTCATCATTAGCTGCTTCAGGGCAGTTTTCATGATTAAAGATGGCACTGTTCAAGCATTTCCTTCAGTTATAAGTGAAACTTATCTGGCTATAACTAAATACAAGTATTCCAAAATGGGAAGTTAATTTGTTGGTGTAATGTGAAATTTCCTCCCAAGTAAGGAAGAAAGTTAGTGGTTTTAAACAGTTTAATGAAGCTTTTATCAAAGGGGCAACGGTGAATGTTTTCCACTCAGGATCTGCATGAAACTCTGGATACATAAAACAACGAAGGGCTATGGCACAAAACTAGTCTCATGGAAGTTTTCAGCAACATCACACCTCTTCCCTCAAACCTGAGTATTTTAACATTTCATGTAAGACTTTTCTGCTCCTCAACAAAAGAGCTTGTTTGAGGAGCATTTATTTATGTGGCTGTTGAAAGTGATGGCATGGAATACATAGAGGAAAGGAGCAAATGTGGGGTCCTCAGCTCATCCACAAAAAAAATATTTCCTTTTGCTTTTTTTGGTTGTTTTTTTTGTAGCCATGTGGATCACCATCACTTTCATGACAGGCCCCATGAGAAAGAAAGAACACAGTTAAATGTTGAATTTGGCTGGTTCCTGGGGATCTCTACAACTCACCTCTGCTAAAATTAGCTGAGTTAAAAATTAACTTGTTCCTCAGTAAACACACACACATACATACACAATAAGCAACCTGAAAGACCAGTTAGGCACCAAGGGATGGTATTGACTTTGTTTTCTGAAGACAAACTTGCAAATTAATGCCACTTACTTCTATTTCTGATGTCACAAGATGAAGCTGCAGTATTTTGTCTCTCTTCCTGGTCTCACCTTAGCCTCACTGCTGCTGAGCAATCTGTGAGAACACACAAACCCTAAATAGAAGTTAGTGCTGCAGGTTGGACTCCCACTAGAAATTACTTTTTTTAGTTTTATAGCAGATGCTAGACAGCGATAAAAGAGAAACTAATGTCAAGCTTGACATTTAAGCTTTATCTTAGTGCCAGAGATATTACAATCATTATTAAGTTAACTGAATCTAAAAAACTTCAACAAATATATATATTTTAATGTTAATATCTTTATTGTAGTCGTTTTCATGTTGCAGGCTTTCTTTCTTTGAGGATGGCTGTTGAGATAATAGAGGGTTTTGTCTGAAATGACAGCTGCACTAGCCAGGAAAGTTATAACTTTTTTTTTTTGGTGCTACTGAAAAATAGATGCATCTTGCCAAAATGGGGGTTCTTTTTCCTAAAAGTGTGACTGTTAGATAAATTTTAACTTATTTGATTTCATAGATGGATATTAATACTAAGCAGATGAAGAATCCCTCTGGATTTGCATTTTTATGGTATTTTAGTAACAAAAAAAAAATCACAACAAAATTCATTTTTAGTGTAGTAATAAAACTTAATCAGAAATTACTTCATTTCTGAATGTTATAAATCATATACAAGTCTTAAGTCTTAAAAAAAAACTTATTTGCAAAGAGGATTAGACAGGATCTTCTAATCCTCATTCCATTTCATCTGTTTCCCTAATAAACTATAAATACACATTCTAATTATGTCACGCTTACGATGGGCCTGATCCCAAGAGATGCAGCGTATCTGGCCCCACGTGGACTGCCACTGACGTCCTACTCCAGCGTCACTCCTGCTTTAGCCAGAGCTGTTTTGTCCTCTCTTGTCCTGGCTTTGGTTATGTGCAATTAAAGTTGCTTCCAAGCTGGCTTACCAGCATGTTGTAGATCTTTAGATGTCTGTGCTTGAAAAGGACGGTGTAGCTGCAGCAGATTTCACAGGACATTAAGCCTGCAGAGCCATGCCTGTACTTAAATTCTGTATTCAACCAGGCCTTACATGTTGGAAGTAATTGCATGGCTCAGAAGGCAATATATTGCATGAAGTAAGATACAAAAAATGTAGGTGTTTGAGTCTTGCTGTGGTTTATGCCAACGGGCACAGGTAGGGAGGAGGGAATGTGGGATTTTATCACCAGTATTGAGCGAGAGATGCAATGGAACTACAGCTAAAATCTGTCCACTTGTTGTCATCACCTTCTCCCATTTGATAATATATAATGTCAGTGAAATTGGTAAGAATTCTGCTGTTGCATTTGGCATAGGCATGGGTTTTGCAAATTACTAATAATGTTGTTATGAGGTGAGAGAGTTGAAATGGATGTGGGTGGGGAAATACAGGAAGGGAACAATATATTGGGGGCACCTTGTCCAAATGGGATGGTGATGGCATAAAACTGCTACTGCTGCCTGTATTCGTGCAGTCAGTAGGAGTACAGAAACAAGCTGAAGAGCATATTGCAGGTAACTCTATCCAAGTGTTTTCCTTTTTACTGCTTTTTACAGTCCTACAGTACAGCCAATAAATGAGATTGATAGCAGGTCTCCTGGAACAAAGGTGCCTCAGCAATTATCCAGGTTATGAGCCAGATGTAGTAGTGCACTCCAGACCTCAGGGGCTTCTGACTGTACAAAGATGGGCTCTCATCCAGTTGTAGAGTGGGGAAGTTTCAGGAAGCCATGGAGGAAGAGGATGTCTAGAAGTTCTTTGCACAGAAGAACAGTTCATCCAATATACCACTATCCCCAGTCTGTTCTTGAGTTGTCCCTAAGAAAGTAGGAGCCATTGCTTGGTGTGAGATGGACAACATTACATGAGAATTTCTGGTGATGGTCAGCTGCTCTTTCCTGGAAACAAGCTAGAGGTAGTCATGGGCTAGGTAAGTCTGAAGCTGTGTCCTTGTTGACAGAGGCAGGATGAGTGAGATAGGACAGGGATCTTGTCTGTGTTCACGTGTTTCTGATGTGACATTTGACAGATGGCTCTGCTCAGACAGCTCCTAAAGAAAAATAGAGATGGTCTGGGGAAGGTGGGAGGAAAACTAAGTGGATGAAGAACATCATGCAATTTTTAATTTTTAACAACCACCCAAAAGAAAACATTGAAACTTGTAGTAACCCTCAAAATCACGCACTTACTGCAGTATTACCAAACTCCTGAGACAGACCCCTCAAATAGCACTAAAATAATATACAGCATGCTTTGTAGGTCTTGTTAAAAATTTATTACTTGTCTTCTGATTTTTGAGATTCCAGAGTTCCCCTGAGCCACACTTAAGTTTCCCTTTGTAACTAGCATCAGCAGAAAAACATCACTTAATTGGTTACTTCTGTGGTTTTGGGGTTTTTTTTTTTTTTTCCTCCAGCAGCTGTAGCTCAAAGTAAAGCCCATGACAAAAAGGTTCAACAAATTGATGAAAGCTGGTGGTGTTGGGATTTGAATAAGTGATGAATGTATTAGATAATACAAAGGTTAGTTCTTTCTTTTTGTAAAGCAGGGCAGGGGGCAAGATTAGTGCCTTTGAACTTTGGTGAATAAAAAGCTACGTAACTCAGAGAGTGGTGTCAGGAAAAGCACGGGAGTAAAGTTGGCCATGAGTAAACCTTGGCTGCAAAATGTCAGAAAGTCCTGGCTCAGAAGAGCAAAGTCCTGGGACAAGCCCTTGTCATAGTAATGGAAGCAGCAGTGGTCCTGTTTTAAGAGGACTTCATCATAGAAAGAATGGATTTGGGTGCCCCCTTTCATCTCCCAGTGCTTTAAGAGGCTTCCTGGTCTTCCTAAGAAAAGAAATCTCTACTGTAGCACCTTCCTCTTGCTGTGATGATTATTTGAAAAGAACAAAGCACTTCTAAATCAAGTCCAAAATATTTTTACTATTTCATTTTAACTCCACAGTAAGAGACTGTGAATTTCTCTTTGAGATGTAAACCAATAATTATCTATACAGTACTTAACTATGTATCCAGTAAAGGACCTAATTATCTATGTTAGATTGAGTCTTTCATTAGTGCCTCCCAGGTCATGCTGGGATGCTGGCCAGGCATGATTTCAGGAGATGTAAAAAGGACCAAAGAAAAGTAATTTTAACTTGTTTAATTCTAGCTTGTGGCTTTGTTGTTGTTCTGTGTTTAAAATATTAAACACTTCACAGTCTGTTGTTTTGCTTTTTTTTTCTTTTCTGGTTATCTCAAATAAATTTTCTTTGATATAACTTGTCAGAGAAGAAACAGGATTTGAACCATACCCTCTAAATGAAGACTTTTACAGTTGTTTCCTACAAATTATAGTGTAGTAAAATGCAATTGATATTTTGATATGACTCAAAAGTGCCGTTTCCCAGTTTCCAACAGCAGGCTTGCTCTCACAAACGTACTGCTCTGGAAAGCTGATGAGTGTGCTGGGCATACCAGAATGAAAAAGATGAGCTGATTTCTTCCCCAAACCCAGTTCTCAATGAACTATCACAAGTTCTTATGCAAAATAGTTCAAGCCTTCGGGGCTAAAATGAACTACACTACGATGTTAGCAACTCCTCACCCCCCAGAGCAGTTAGGCAAGGATGCAATTTGTACCTTTCTGGCTATATGGGGAAGAGTACACAGATGTGATTTTACATGCTGTCATGAGTTTAAAGACTGTGAGACTCATTTTTAATTCAAGCCAGGATAAGGTTAAAGCAAACAAAAAGATTTTATTTATGGAATTCAAGCAGAGCTTACAAAGGTTTTTGAAGAAGGGAAGGGAAGGGAAGGGAAGGGAAGGGAAGGGAAGGGAAGGGAAGGGGCATGCAGTCAAGATGCAACATGATGGAATCTTTAAAGGCTTCTCTTAGTATCATAATATCATTTAGGTTATGGAGAGTGATGAGGTCTCCCCTTACCCTCCTCTTCCTCAAACTAAACAGTCCCAGCTCCTTCAATCACTCTTCATAAGATATATTCTCCAGGCCCTTCACCAGCTTCATTGCCCTCCTCTGCACCCGCTCCAGCCCCTCGATATCTCTCTTGTACTGAGGTGCCCCAAACTGGACACAGCACTCGAGGTGAGGCCTCCCCAGTGCTGAGGACACGGGGACAATCACCTCCCTACTGCTGTGGCTCATATTATTTCTAACACAAGCCAGGATGCCATCGGCTTTCTTGGTCACCTGGGCACACTGATGGCTCATGTTCAGCCACGTGTCAATTGGAACCCCCAGGTCCTTTTCTACCAGACAGCTTTCCAGCCACACTATCCCAAGCCTGTAGCGTTGCATGGGGTTCTTGTGGTCCAAGTGCAGGCTCTGGCACTTGGCTTTGTTGAAGTTCATACCGTTAACAGTGGCCCATTGATCCAATCTATCCTCACTGTGACCCAGACAGCCTCCAACCTTTACTTCCCCCACAAGTTCTTCCCTGTTCACAAGAAGCAGGTCCAGGAGGGCACCTTCCCTGGTCAGCTCTCTTACCAGCTGTGTGAGGAAGTCCTCCATACATTCCAGGAACCTCTTGGATTGCTCCCTCTCTGCTGTGTTGTATTCCCAGCAGATACCTGGGAGGTTAAAATCCCCTACAAGAACAACAGCAACTGACTGTGAGATTTCTCCCAGCTGCTTATAGAAAGCTTCATTCACCTCACTGCTCTGGTTGGGAGGTCTATAGCATACTCCTACAGTGCTATCAGCTTTATTGGCCCTTAACCTAATGCAAACATTCCCAACCCTGTCATCACGATATTTGATTTCCGGTCTCTCATAGCATTCTCTAACATACAGGGCCACTCCACTGCCTCTTCTACCCTGTCTATCCCTCCTGAAGAGCTTGTAGACATCAATTGTGGCACTCCAGTCATGTGAGGCATCCCACCACATTTCTGTGATAGCCACTATGTCATAGTTTTCCTGGTGTATCATGGCTTCAAGCTCCCCGTGTTTGTTGCTCATACTACATGCATTGGTATAGATGCACTTCAGACAAGCTAATGATTCCAACACCTTCTTGTGAGTGTGGGCCCCATTTCCTAACAGACCCTTCTCAGGTGCTTCCATGATTTCTAAACAGCCATCCCTCCTCTAAATGAAATGTCAGAGCCGTAGTCCTCACTAGTCCACCATCATTCAAGTCCTGACATGCTTCCCCTGGGCTTATTCCTAACAGGCCCAGTTATCTCCCCTTCCCCCTTCATATCTAGTTTAAAGCCCTGTCAATGAGCCCTGCTAACTCCTGCCCCAAAATCCTCTACCCCTCTGGGACAGGTACATCCCACGTGCCACCAGCATGCATCTCGTATAGAAGCCCATGATAAAAAAACCAAAGCCCTGCTGATAACACCGGTCCCAGAGCCATGAGTTGACCTGTTGACTCTTCCTATCAGTTTCCTCACTTGTGATTGCCATTGAAGGGATAGAGGAGAACACAACTTGCATTCCTGATCCCTTAAGCAGCTGTCCCAAGGCTCTAAAATCTTTTTTAACTGATTTTGGGCTTCTATCCCCTTTGTCACTACACACCTGAAATATTAAAAAGGGGTGATACTCAGAGGGGTTTACTAGTGCAGGGAGTTTGTCTGACACATTAGAGGGATTGACCTTATCCTGTACGCTGGCAGAGGCTCAGCACCCTGCCCTACGAGCTGCGACACCCACAGAGGCACATACTGGTTGCTCACCCTGTGCTCTCACAAATGTATTTCCTGACCAAGTTACCAGCCTTTACCATCTCTCATACAGGCAACTAACAGATTTTCTTTGGCTTACTCATGTGCTTTCTAGTTTCGTGGCCTCATTCAAGCTAAATGGGACCTCTGGAGGTCTCTAGTCCTACCATTATTCCAGCAAGACCAACATCTAAGTCAGACCAGGCACTTGTCCAGGGGAGTTTTGAGTATCTGCAAGAACAGAGATTTCACATCTCTCCAGGCATCCTTTTGTGATGCTTGATCACCTTAATCTGAGGAGAGGAAAGAAAAAAAAAAATTACTTGGAATTTCCCTTGCTCCTACCCATGACCATTGCATCTTGTGCTTTCAGTGTGTACCTCTGAGAAGAATCTGGCTGTCTTCAACCCAGCCATCCCATCCTTCCTCAGCCTCCACTTCTGCAATCTGAGCATGCTATTACCTCTGCAGCTTCTTGTGCATTGTGTGCCACAGTATTTTGCCACTGAGCTCCCTCTCTCCCGTGCAGGGGAAAACACAGCCAGACACTTTTCCAAGTGCTGCTTTGAATGATGAGTAGCAGGGGAAAAACTGCTGCAGCTACCCAGCAGGACAGAGTCTGCCCTCCAGTTTACCACATAATCCTTTCCCCCACATGCTGAATTCCATTTTGCATAAAGCACATTTTCATCAGTCACATACTACATCATTGTGTAGATAAGATTAGTGCCTACCTCTTGCTAAGGACAACACTTGACAGTAAAGAAGTACTCCAGAGTGATACTGAGTGATTTGGGACCACTGAGCTTCTCCATCCTCCTGCTGGCATGCTTTGTATAAATAATATGCATTTGATATAGTATTCTTGTATACACTGATTTGATAATGTTCTCTCAGTAGATCAAAAAGCTGTGGCTTAATCCTTCTCCTAATGTAGTGAACATTTGACAATCCATTGCTGAAGCTGAGTACTATTTATAGATTGTTGATTAACTATAATAAAAAATGATTCTGTACAACCATCAAGTATTTTTAAATACTCTCTGGTAGGTCTCTCCTAAGGCTTTATTCTGATTTTATTTTTTTTTCATGAAGTAAGGAGGGGAGAAAGCTTAAAACAGTTGTTCTTTCCGCTTTTTGGGAGAGGGAGAGGGAAAATACCAAAGACCATATTTCTGATCTAATGCTGCTGTAATTTAATGACTGAATTCAATGGGATTTTTGCAATCAATTTTATAGCTGAGCTTCTTTTACACCCTTTTTCTGCTGAGGAAAGAAAGTTAAATCAGTCAGAAATGCAAAGCGCATTGCCTGTGGGGAATTCAGTTTGTTGTAATTCAGTTAAATTCTTACCTGAGCCTGAACAAGTTTCTGCCTTGCCTCCTGTTTGGAACTCTATTCATAGCCTATTTTAGTTGCACCAACGGACTGAAGCTGTGGGGTGTGACACCAGAGGGATGCCTCCACATGGCAATGTTCCTTAGGCTGTAAGATGCCTCTACCAGTGAGTGTGGCTGCTCCATTTATGGCAGACTCAACATGTAGGATGGGAGGCAAGTTACTAAGGGCTCAGGGATAGGACTCACCAAGATTAATCGCACCAAAAAGCTGAATGTGTAGTACCTATGTTAAAACCTATCAAACAAAACTTCTGGGCTTATGTAAGCATGGAGGTTGAAATTTGAGGGGCAAGAGATGGTGCCACTGCTGTAGGGCTGCCCTTTGGGAGCAGCTTCCTGCTCCCTGCCCAGCACAAGGTGGCACTCTGAGCCCAAGGGTGCCCCACAGTACCAACCCATACCTTGGTTTTCACATCACAGGCTACTGCAGGATTATAGCTCATCTATTAAGTCAGATAATTAAAATGGCTATTTCTCTTTTTTTGCCCTGACAGAATAATCTCTTAGCCATAGTGTTAGAATTACAACTTTTTTAATTCATCTTTTAAAAACTCATTTTCTGTGCCTGTGTGTTGAGACCCCCGTTCAAAATAACAGCAGTGTTACCAAACCAAACAAACAAACAAAACCAACCAAACAAACAATAAACCAACAACAAAAAAGAAAACCCAGATTGATGTCAGGGAAGTTATTCACAACATAGGGAGAATTGATAGGATCTGGCCACCTTAGCAGCTTGAAAGGCAGTCTTAATTTCTGTTAAAACTGGAAGCTAGCCAAACCCCTACCTTTCAAGTCTGATGAAATTCATGGTATGGTTGGAAGGGTAGATTTTGCATGTTTGTTGCCCCTGAGGTTCTCACTGAGGCAGGAATTCCCTCGGAGCTGCCCTTGGCTGCCTTGGGGAGCTGGTGGTGGCAGCAGCCCTAGCCTGTGCTCAGGAGGGCAGCACGCATCTCTGTGCCCTGGGTTTCACCCGCAGAGGTGAGGATATGACTGGCACTGTCCTGGCCCTCGGCATTGTCTGTTAAACTTGTCTTCAATAGCAACAGCAAAAAAATTCTTCAAGCTAAGCCTTGCTGCTTTTGTCTCATTTCTAGCCTGCCTGGGTATTTCAGGATATGAAAGTGTTAAGCATCTGCCTGAGGTTTATTAGGTGTGCACACCTTTCAAACCCAGCTGTTACTTTCAATGTTTTATAATGAGTTTTGGCCATGAAGATGTTATGCTAGATGCAGGTTCTGGTCCATCACAGCTCACCATAGCCAAAGCAGACACTGATCTTGTCATCTTTCTGTGATACGCATTCACTTGTAAAAAAACAATGAATTAGTTGCAGTACAGAGGTTTTGTTCAGTGAAAATCTATTCTGAAAAGTTATAACAGTGAGTGTCTTTGATTATGATAGCATGAATAAGTGTTTTGGAAAACAAAACAAACAAACAAAAAAACATACAAAAAAAAAGAATATCAAATAAGAAGCTTATATTCACACAAGAATCTGTCTCTTGACTCTGAAATTCTTCATTTATTATCAGGTATTGCGAAGTTGGAGATAAAAGTCACCAATGTTAAAAAAAAATGGAGTATCTTTCATTTCATAAAGCTGTAAGTTAATTTAATAATCAGAGGCTTCATTGTCTTGGTAATTTAAATTACTATTAGTTCTCTTGTCATCACAGGCTGATAAGAATAATGAATGTTATATATTGCTCTCAGTCTGTTACCTTGCATGTAGAGGGATTCATCACGATAACCACATTTCATCTTTCATGTTACTGCTGCTATTAGTGTTATTGCTGAGCTCAGCTGTCTTCAAAGCCTAACATGAGCACTGATTTTATTCCCTTGATTTCCATAAAGATTTAGTTTGGTAAGGATACTGCAGGCTTCATTGGGCTTGCCCTTATGTTTTTCCCCAGCCGAGGTCTAACGAGTCTTTCCACTGCAAGTCATCATGTGGTGTGAAACTTCTACTATCAAAAAACCCTGGAGTAGAAATTTCTTAAAGAACCTAATATAGAAATCACAAGCAAGCCTCCACTTTTCTCTCTATCCCCTCCCCCACCCCATATTGTATTTTATTTGCTGAAAACTTTGATTCAGATAGGATTTGACTAAGAACTGGCTTTAATGTTTCCATGGGATGTTTAAGAAATAAGTGTATTCGTTTTTCTCTCCATAATTTTGATGTGTATATGCTGGAAAATAAACTTCTCAATGCTTTTTTAAAAAATAAAAGTATTCTTCACCAATAATATTAGCATTTTGCAAATTAAATAGTTATAGATTTATCTCTTCATCCTTTATTAAATTAGTGCTTAACCAAATACTCATATTTAGCTTTTATGATCTCTCCTCAAACATTTGTTCCTCCAGAACTACAGTTCCTTTGATGCTGTTCTCTGAGCTCCATGTGAATGTCTTTGTTTTGGATTAATTTTCCCCAGAGGTAATAGTTTTCATATTTTCCAGCCAAAAAAACGTGTTACTGTCTGTCCTGGAACTGTACATTTTTCTCATCAATGGCTGGACTATTTCCAGGTTGAGGACACTTTTAATTCTAATAATGAATTTATTTTCTCATAGAGGTCAGGACTTAAGATGTGTCTTGGCAAATTCATGCACCAAATATTTATTTCTGGTTTGGGTTGGCATTTGTTTTAAATGTTACTTCTTTACAGCCCTTTTGGTTCTCCACTCCTATCCTACTAAGCAGAATGATTACAGAGGCTGATCTACCTTGAGGGCTGGTAAGAAAGAGCTTTGCAGGCCCTCTGTTATCTCCTTCAGCAGAGGATCTGGGATTATCCCAGCTCCTCAGCACCCTGCCTTTCCTGCAGTCAGATGTTTGAAACCTCTCTCTAACCATCTTTGAACTTAACTGCATCAGGGAACGTGTCAAATCCAGTCTGGATAGCCTAACCTAATGCCTCTGGGGTTCAGGGAGCATCAGACAGGTCCAAAAAGACTGGAAGCTAAAAATGAATGAAAACGTAGTGGCAAAAAAAATGCATGTGTTAAATGTGTATTGACTTGTTAATTTGTACATTAAAGATCCAGCTCTGGATTGGCCATCATGCAGGAACAGACATGAAATCCTGTGGAGACAGAGAGCGCTGCTGCTCTTGCCCAGGCTAAGCAAGAGACTGGCAGAGGCATTTACAGTGTGGTGGAGGCAGCTCTGACAGGGGAAACTCTGCAGGATGAACTGGAAATCTGCATGGAAGGAAGGGAAATCACCATTAAGATTTTCCTCTTCCATAAACAAAAAAGAACTTGCCCTGCTGTCAGAAGCCTGTGTCTACTTTTG
Source organism: Todiramphus chloris collaris (assembly GCA_025345505.1). Classification (NCBI taxonomy): domain Eukaryota; kingdom Metazoa; phylum Chordata; class Aves; order Coraciiformes; family Alcedinidae; genus Todiramphus; species Todiramphus chloris. The sequence continues at coordinate 12,540,426 of JANVCC010000076.1, read as the reverse complement.
AAAACTGGTGATTGAATAGCACTTAGACACTGATTATACAAGAACAAAGTTTACCATAACAAAAATAAATAGTCTTTTCTTTCTGTTACAATTTCTGTCAGGATGGATGGTTCTTCATAAAAATAGTTCTCTGGAGAAGAGATGAGCTGCAACAGCTTTTGGATGAGAGCAGTTAATATGGGTGTTGTGAAAATCTGTGTGCATCCTGGGTTAGAAGATGCAGCCTGGGAGCATTACCAGTGAACTGGGCTTGCCCAGTCTGTGCACTTCTGCATCCCTAGATTTAAATCCTATTTCAGAAAGCTGTTCTTTGCTTTGAGTTTTTTTACTCCTTATACCTCTGCCAACTGGAGACCAACTTAACTCTGGAGACCAACTTAACTATGAACTTCCATATAGTTCTTCTGTACTTCTAACTTCCTCTTGCAATCTCCGAGTTCATTTTCAGTAGAGACTTTGACTGCCATGGCCTGAGTTCACTTTATACATCCATCGCTCCCTGTATCTCCTAGAACTGACCAGATAATGAATACTGAAAGTTCATCAGGTACTACCACAGTACCTGTTTATTAGCTATATTAACATAAAATATATGCAATGATCATGTGGGATGATTTTTCCACTGAGTAGAAACAATTAGAGATGTGGTAGACACATCAAACTGTCCCTTTGTAAAACAACATCTGTAAAAGATTACTCATTATGGAAAGAACTGATATATTTGATACTTAGCAGAAGTCTGTAATGTAAGCTTCCAACAGCACTCAGTTAAGGTTATGAGAAAATGTAACTAGCGACAGACACAGCTGAGCTGGCAGGAGCCTGTGTGCTAGTGATGCTGAATCCATACTCAAAGTGATGTTCTGGTACCTTATCTTAAAAGCACCCTTAAAGATGAACTTTTTTTTCTATTTGGAAATAGTGTGGAAACACCAAAGAGGAGAGTGTTTTGATACCAGAAAGCAGTCAGCACTGTATTAAGTAAAAGAATCAGAAAAGAGATGCTCGAGGGGTGTGCTAAGTTTTGGATTTCTTTTTAAAGTAAAAACAGAGTGAGCTGACAGTGAAAACTATTTGCTGCTTTTTCTTTTAAATACAGTAGTAGACTGAAGCCTATTGTGGAAGAAAATTGATGACTAAGGTCAGGCTGGTCAGGGCTCTGAGCAACCTCATGTAGTTGAAGCCAAGCAAGGTCGACAAAATGGTGAAGTAGCAACAAAGTGAGAAGAATCTAAAAAGCTGATGAGAAAGACAGTACAGTTTGAGATACAGCTTACTAAACTTTCTTGAAAAGTAGGCTAAAAAGAGCAAATATACAGTGAAAATGTTGATCATAGTTCACTTTCAGAAGCTGTAATACATCTGAGTCTCATCTACACTAAGACTGTTTGGGCAGGATATTCTTATTTATAGTCAAATATGTGCTTATCCTAGCATTATGACTCCTAATAATCCAACAAGTTTTTTAAAAGTTACCCATGTAATGCAGTCAAAAATGTCTGTTGGTACTTAGATCTTTATCCCTACTTTTCTCACCCTGTCTGCAACTCTCCCATGCAGCAGTAATTAAATTGCCTTTTTTTTTTTTTTTTTTTTTTTTTTTTAATTAACTGTTAAACTGACAAAGGCAGTAGTACATTACATTTAAAGTGGTTTTTTTCTTTGGTTATGTTTTTTTATGTCATGTTTCCCAAAAATTCTTCATCAACTCTTCCATAAGCTTTGAAACAAGATACTGACATGAAGCTTCCTTGAGTTATTTGTTGGCCAGTTATTTCCTTGAGTTATATGCTGGCCAGATTCACACCACAGGGAGGTCTGCAAGGAAACTTCCCAGTCTGGTAGGGCCATCAGATTACTATCCCTTATTGGTTATTCAGATTGGTAATGATGCCAACAGTGGGAAGCCTCAAAACAATTAAAAAAGACTTCAGGGCCCTGGGGAGATCACTTGAGGGCTCAGGAGCCCAAGTGGTGTTCTCTGCCATTCCTTCAGTGGCAGGGAGTGGTACTGAAAGAGGCAGGAAGACCCACCTGATTAATATGTGGCTGAGAGGCTGGTGCCACCAACAGAATTTGGGGTTTTTTGAGCACGGGGAGCTTTATGCTGCATGGGGTCTGCAGGGAACAAATGGAGTTCATCTGTCTCCAGGAGGAAAAAGAATCCTTGCATATGAGCTGGCTGGGCTCATGGAGAGGGCTTTAAACTAGGTCTGAAGGGGGAAGGGGATAAAACTGGACCTGCCAAAGTTGAGCAAAAGGGTGGCAGGTCATTGCTGGGCATGAAGTCACTAGCCCAGCTCAAGTGCATCTACCAGGATGAAGGGGTTCATGAATTACTCTATGGACAACTGGCAGAAGCCGCTAAATCACAAGACCTCGTTCTTGTGGGAGGTCTCAATTTGCCAGACATCTGCTGGAAATAGAACACAGCAGACAGGAAACAGTCCAGGAGGTTCCTGGGCTGTGTGGAAGATAACTTCCTGACTCAGCTGGTCAGTGAGCCCACCAGGGGAGGGGCCTTGCTGGACTTGTTGCTCACAAACAGAGAGGGACTGGTGGGTAATGTGGTGGTTGGAGGCCGTCTTGGGCTCAGTGACCATGAAATGAGCAACAAGACTATTACCATGGACTTCCGAAGGGCAGACCTCATCCTGTTCAGGACACTGGTTGAGAAAGTCCCTTGGAGTACAGTCCTAGAGGGCAAGGGGGTCCAGGAAGGCTGGACTGTTTTTAAAAAGGAGCTCTTACAGGCCCAGGAGCAGGCTGGCCCCATGTGTCGTAAGACGAACCAGCGGGGAAAACGACCGGCCTGGCTAAATGGGGAGCTTCTAGCAGAACTCAGGAGGAAGAGGAGAGTCTACCACCTTTGGAAGAAGGGGCAGGCTACTCAAGAAGAGTACAGGGATTTAGTTAAATTGTGTAGGAAGAATATTAGGGGGGGCAAAAGCTCAACTAGAACTCAGCCTGGCCACTGCTGCAAGAGACAACAAAAAGAGTTTTTACAAATATACCAATAACAAAAAAAGAACTAGGGAGAATCTCCATCCCTTACTGGATGCAAGGGGGAACACTGTTATCAAGGATGAGGAAAAGGCTGAGGTACTTAATGCCTTCTTTGCCTCAGTCTTTAATAGTCAGTCTGGTTATCCTCATGGCATTCAATCCCCTGAGCTGGAAGATAGGGATGGAGACCAGAACAGTCCCCTTATAATCCAGGAAGTGGTAGTTAAAGATCTTCTAAGCCAACTGGAAACCCACAACTCTATGGGGCCAGATGGGATCCACCCGAGAGTGCTGAGGGACTTGGAAGGGAACTTTCCAAGCCTCTCTCTGTCATTTATCAGCGATCCTGGTCAACTGGGGAGGTCCCAGATGACTGGAGACTTGCCAATGTGACACCCATCTATAAGAAGGGCAGGAAGGATGATCCAGGGAACTACAGGCCTGTCAGCCTGACCTCGGTCCTGGGAAAGATTATGGAACAGTTCATCCAGAGGGTGATCACACAGCAAGTGCAGGACAATGGGGGGATCAGGCCCAGCCAGCATGGGTTCATGAAGGGCAGGTCCTGTTTAACCAACCTGATCTCCTTCTATGACCAGGTGACTGCCTAGTGGAAGAGGGCAAGGAGATGGATGTTGTCTACCTGGACTCCAGGAAGGCATTTGACACCGTTTCCCACAGCATTCTGCTGGAGAAGCTGGTAGGGCATGGCACAGACAGGAGGACTCTGCTGGGTTAGAAACTGGCTGGATGGCCGAGCCCAGAGGGTGCTGGTGAACGGAGTCAAATCCAGTTGGTGACCAGTCACAAGGGTGTCCCTCAGGGCTCAGTTTGGGGACACGTCTTGTTTAACGTATTCATCAATGACTTGGACGAGGGAATCGAATGTACCCTCAGTAAATTTGCAGACGACACAAAATGAAGCACAAGTGTCGATCTGCTTGAGGGCAGGAAGGCTCTGCAGCGGGATCTGGACAGGCTGGAGAGATGGGCTGAGCTCAACTGTATGGAGTTTAACAAAGCCAAGTGCCAGGTCATGCACTTGGGTCACAACAACCCCCAGCAACGATACAGGCTTGGGGAGGAGTGGCTGGAGAGCTGCCTGGGGAAAAGGACCTGGGGGTGTTGGTCAACAGGAGTCTGAACATGAGCCAGCAGTGAGCCCAGGGGGCCAAGAAGGCCAAGAGCATCCTGGCCTGGATCAGAAACGGTGTGACCAGTAGGAGTAGGGAGGGGATCGTACCCCTGTACTCGGCACTTGTGAGACCACACCTTGAGCACTGTGTCCAGTTTTGGTCACCACAGCACAGGAGGGACATCGAGGGGCTGGAGCGAGTGCAGAGGAGGGCAGCAAAGCTGGTGAAAGGGCTGGAAAGCATGGCCTGTGAGGAGCGGCTGAGGGAACTGGGGTTGTTTAGTCTGGAGAAGAGGAGGCTGGGAGCAGACCTTATTGCCCTCTGCAGCTACCTAAAAGGAGGTTGTAGAGAGGCTGGTGTTGGTCTCTTCTCTCAAATTAGTAATGATAGGACGAGGGGGAATGGACTCAAGTTGCGTCAGGGGAGGTTTAGATTAGATATTAGGAGGGAATTCTTCCCTGAGAGGGTGGTGAGGCACTGGAACAGGCTGCCCAGGGAGGTGGTGGAGTCACCATCCCTGGAGGTGTTTAAAGAACGATTAGATGTGGAGCTGGAGGATGTGGTGTAGTGGTTGAGAAATGCTAGGACCAAGGTTGGACTTGATGACCCTGGAGGTCCTTTCCAACCATAATGATTCTATGATTCTATGATTTTGGTTCTCCTCTTCAGGCTAGTAGTGCATTCTTCCTTGGTTAGATGCATCTCCTATTTCTGCTGGCTCCTGTTTGACAAACAGTGCACAAGGACGTAAGCACATAAAATAGGAATCTATCTACTCTGGCAAAAAAAAGGCTTTTACTTTTTTACATTGCTGCTGGCTATCTTGTTAAAACTCTGGGGGAGTGTCTTATCAGGTTGTCCTCTGCACTGAAGGCTGTCACTATCCAGAATTTTCTAACATCTTGAATGGTCAACACTTCTTCCTGAAGCAGAAAAGCTGCAGAACCAGTATTCTCCCTATCCCAGGGGACTGATGAAAATTTAAGGAAGAATAGCTTAGAAAAAGTCAAGTTATACCTATACAGGAGAGCATGCAATTGAAATGAGTTTAGCAAGCACAAACCCAGCATGAAATGGAAAAAAATATATTGCTTTTCTGGCAAATCTAGGGTAGGACAGCAAAAGTTCAGCAGGCACTCTACTAAGGCAGGATTCTTGTGCTAGCCTTTTGCCAGCCCTCGAAGCAGCTCTGCCTGCTTGCTTTTATTGGGGTTTGAAACATGGGGGAGGAAAACACGAAAGACTGTAGCATGAATGCATTAGACAGCTTTGTACAGAAACAGCTGAGAGTTCACTAAATGCCTGTCCTACCTGGTCCAGCATCTGCTATATACCCAGCATTAAAAGAGCCTAAAGAAGCAGTAGTAGAATTGATTGCAAAAATGGCAAGATCTGATGCTCTTAAAGAACTCCTGGTACAATTTAGAATGAAAATGGATCATGCTGTTGGATTTTAAAATACATGCATTTGTCCAGATGATCCCTGAAATAGTTTCTCTGAAACACATAATGTCCTTCTGTGGATATTTGCATCTATGTTTGCCCCTGAACTCCCCACCCAACTAAAGCTCCTCAGAAACTCCAGACCTGTGCTTCACTAGCAGCTCAGCTCCAGGGGCCCTGTGAATGGGAGGCAGTGTCCCAACTCAGGTCAGACAAACCAGTATCAAAGGAATGAGCTCTGCTAAGGCACATCTCTCACCAGTTCTGCTGTGGAACAGGATCAGCTTGTGAGCTTGGCTGTGCAGGTTCACCAGAGCTCAACGGAGCTGAACTCCACACGCTTCACAACTCACCGGAGTCCTCCTGCAGAGTCATTTCACAGTTACTCAGTAGTTACTGAAATATTAGACAAGCTTCCCATGAGGTTGTGAGAGAAGCAGGTAAATACAGCTGATTCATACAGACAAGCTCTTACCAGTACGTAGAGTTGGTAGGTAGCTTTCCTCGCGCTCAAAGCAAGAGGAGATCTCAAGAGTTTTTAGGAAATACCCTCTGTATGTGGGAGAAATCCAGTATTTTTGCAATGAAGTACTGCATCTGTTTAACATTAGGAAACCCTGATCTAATTTATGTTGCAAGATTGGGCACCTTGTGGTCTTTGATGCCTTTCTGGAAGATGTGCTTTCATCATCTCTTACTGGGCTTGCTCCAGGAGCATGTTATGAAATTCAGTGGTGTGTTTGGACTGCTGAGCAAACTGGGTGATATGATTATTTCTTCTGGTCTTAATCTACCATTTTCGTATCTTAAATCCTTGACTAGAATTAATGGATAAAATAAATACCATTTCATGGTAGCTGAAAACGATATGCTTTTTTAAGGAAAAATATGTAGTGAAAGTTTCATCAAAACATATGCCTTAAAAAGTTCAGGTAGCTTTCTCTAATGAATGCTGCTTTGGAGAGTGATGGGGAGATTTTAGGGGGTGTGACGTTGCCTATTTTACACTTTTGTCTAGTTGTTTTTTTAAAAAAAAAACCCAAACCTTTAATCAGTGTTCCTACGACCATAGTTTACACCATGAGACTCCATGTGTGAAAGCAGCTCACCACCCCTCCTTAGAAAGCCAGTGCTACAAATAAGCTGTCATCCATTTTCTGAGCTATCCCTATTCACTGTGGAAAATAATATATATTTAAAAACAAACATCTCCCTGAATTCCATGTTCTAACCATAGCTGTCTACAAGACAGAACTGAAACTTGCCCTGTGGACCTCAAAATCTGTCATCCTGTAGGCATCTTGATTTCTTTCTTTTGTTTTGTTTTCCATGCAATGAATCCCTCACTAAGTTGTGGATGCTCCATCACTGGGTGTGTTCAAGACCAGGTTGGATGGGGCTTTGAGCAACATGGTCTAGTAGGAGGTGTCCCTGCCCATGGCAGGGGTGGTTGGAACTAGACAATCTTTAAGGTCCCTTCCAACCCAAACCATTCCATGAGTCTCTCTTCTCCAGGAGTGTGTTGCAAATACTAAGTTCTACTTGTGAAATGGTAGTGGAAAATGGGAAGACTTGCTCTTTCCCTCCCTTGCTGTTGAACCTGTAAGCAGAGCGAGGGAGGCATCAGGATATAGGACAGAAGGGCCCTGTTGCTGCAGGGACCAGCCAAGGCATTCAGCACAGGTAGGCAGCTTCAGGAATGCTGGCCCTCTTCAGGGCAGTGCAGGATCCGGGAGTTACGTCCTCTCCTCAGACATGAGAGACAGAACCCAGTTTTGGGAGAAAGGAATACAGATCAGAGATGGAAGAACAGATCCAGGGAAAACAGGAACCTCCAGGGCTATTCTTTTTAAAACAGTAATTTTTCCCTTCATCTTCATTAGAGTAACATCAGTATTGCAGCCCAGAGGCAGGCTCCTAAACCAGGAAGGGGGAAGGTTTAAGATGCATCTTTTACGTGTAAGCCTCCTTTGCTCACAGAGCTATTCTATCCTTCAAGTGTTTTGCCTTCTTAAAAACTGTGATAACTCAGGGAATACTATTCTTGATGTTGTAGTCCTTTGCTCTTTCTTTACACCTAGGGACACTTCCAGCTTTGACAAACAGCACCATTCTGTTTTCATATACTAGCGAATGCTTCCCTCTGCAGGAAGCTCTAAGTCAGTACCAGACACAGCCTCTGGCAGCAGAAGTGTTCGAGGCCTGAAATGGTAACTCACACAGTTAAATTCACTGAAATGGGTACTTGTTTCTTGGCAAGTTGCCCTAGTGATAGGGTCATGTCTTAGGTTAAGTTTTCCATCAAGGTATTTCTGTTGACTTTCAGAGAGATTTTTTTTTACAGTGGATTTTGACAGCATATGAATGATGTCCCATTATCTGTGCAGAACATTCAAATATTTCTGCTTGCAAATATCACCCTCCTTGGACTGGCAGAGAAGAGAGCATCATCTTCATGTCAGTCATGAAACTAAGTTACAATCTGGCTTTGTAGGTGCTTCTGGCTCCCGCAGTAGTCAATTTCTGACTTTTTTTTTTTTCATATTGTGACAGTCATAAACTCCTGTACCTCACTGCTTTTCCCCTCCCCAGCTAAATATCGTAATATTATGCCCTCTTTCCAAAGCATCACAGGCTTTAAAATGCAGAGCAAGATCACTACTGTTTGATCTACTGGCCAGTACTACACTTGGTGGTTATTACCCTGGATTATTCACCTCTTTCAGGTTCAAAACTTTATCTTTTGGCTTAGTTAAAAGCATTGCTGCATTCTCAAGATGCAAGACTGGAAAAAATCTTGGGTTTGCAGGCTTCTTTTTGAAGCATCCTTAAAATTTCACCCACCTTCAAGCAGTACACAGGAAGTCCTAAAACTCCACCTGGTCTGACAGTAGCTGTCTTGTCTCATTTTATGTGGCTGCTGTTTCTATCTTTGGAGACAGAAAAGCCTATTTTCAAGAAAAGAAGCAGCCTTAGAGAAATTAAGCCCTTCTCCACTAAGGCCAAAGTTATGTCAATTGAAGACCACATAAATGAGTTAAGCTATTACTGAGGTACACTTAGATAATTCCTGCCAATTAATGCTTCTCCAGGGTAGTTTTGCAGTGCCTGTTCCTTTGGAAAAGGCCTGTCCTCACCTCAATTCAGCCACAGATGACCTGGAATGACAATTTTAAGTCATGGCACCTTGGAAGAGCTTTGTTAGCACGGTCAAAAACTATGAGGGGTTGAGGAAGAAGCAATAAATGACTGCTTTAAACCAACCCTTTTCTTGTCTGAGTTTGGAGCCTATTAGGGTTCTTTCTACCTGCAGGAAAGATTAGACTCTTGGTTCATTACTGGTATTCCTTCCTCTGGTTGTCCATTAAGCTGAACACTAAATAGCTTGAAGAGATGCTAAATTGCTCATTCTTTAGTATGCACAGCAACTGTGCTAAGAAATTCAATGAAAGGGAAGACAGGCAGCAGCTTTTACTTCAAAGGTATGTGTTAACTAATAAATCCCAGATGACTTGCTCTTAATTGCTTTTAAATAGGAAACAGCATGAGTAACTCTTGTTTGTATGACTATATAGGATGATGTCTCTTGGTGGCAGCCCTAATCCCCCCCCCCCATCTTACTGGTTAGGTTTTTTTCTCCCATGAAAAAATATGGGTTTGAAGATAGACTGCTGCCCACAGCATGCTTGATCCACAGCACTGGCTTTACCATATGCCACAAACCCCAAGGTAGCAATAATAATATTTAAAATTTAAAAAAAACCAAGAAAAAGCACAAACAAGTAACTGAAAAGGTTAACTGTACAAATAAGGACCACCTTTTCTTAATTAGTTACTTAGGGCAAGTTTTTAATGCAGTGGGGTTAGTGCAAAGGAACAGAACCTTGTTTCATTAAAGTCAGTGACCTCTGTTTTCAAACACTTCTAGTTTCCTACACCAGCTGTAGAACAGGACAGTATAAGGATTAACTTCTATCAGTTATACAACAGTACTGCAAAAAATATGCAACATCATATTTTCCCTTTGTCACACCATTTTTAGAAGAAATACATGGGTTGATTTTTTCCAAAGGTTAATAACCTCCATTGAGACTTTTTTAAATATGAAAGAAATGTAGTTGCAATTTTGCACATTGATTAGAGATGTTTAATGATATGCCCTAAACAAAAACTTCAAAACCCTTGAATTACAGCTACTGAGTGCTACTGCTGCTTTAGCTGCTTATTCCTTGCACCTTTGTTCTTGTCTGCAAAATGAAGACCAAATTCTGTCTGGGGGTTGTATTTGGCTTACATCTATCCCATACTTATTACACTCAAATGTTTAATCGTGGTTTTGTGCAGTCACACTTGTTGGGAACACTGAAAAGGCCAAGGTTCATGCTGACCTTAATAATGACAGGAATTGCTAGTTTGTAGAAAAACTGCTTTTTGCACAAGACTGCCTCAAAGATGGGGAGAACAGTTAGAAATTCGAACAAGAAGGATGTTACATGCCTGAAAAATACAATCCCATGGCATTCTACAGCACTGGTCACTATCTCCTTTTGTTCAGGTACTCATTTGAATGCTGTGCAATCTTTGTGCAGTTCCCTTAAATAGCTAACAATACCAATTCCACCTAGGTTTGGTTGTCCTAGATTTCCAGTAGAAGTCTTACAGAATATAGTTTTATCAAATCTTCCTTGCATATGTAAAAAGTCTACCATATTTTCAAGGTGTCATTAAAGATGTCTCTATAAAAACTTTGCACTAAAAAGTGAGTCTTAAAACACCTTTTAGACTTTTAGGCTGCCAGGCACAAATACCTTTAAATTAGTTGCCCTGTGTCTTACCAGCATAACACTGTATTATTCTAATCTAAACACTGCTTTTTGCCCTGGCCTTGGGAACCACTTAGTTTAAACATGAAGTAAAGCAAGCCCCTTCTTCTTTCCTCCCAACAGAGTTTCTTAGGAAACTGTAACAGTTTAACAACTTTCAGAAGTGACAGAAGCTACTAAGCAAACTTGCTTTTTAAGAAGTACTTTTCTGCTTTCAAGGTTTCACTAACCCACTTAATTATCGTTCCTCTTGCTCAGCAAAGCACCTGCACTGGAGCCTCTGGCCAAAGTTTACTACTCAAGAAAACCAAGTGAATCCTGCAAAGTAAACTTGTGAAAGTACAATGTATATTTCTTTTATTTATTTCTTTTTTACTACACACACCAAATGCCAACAGCATAAACTTAATATGTGTTAATTCAAATACGGAAGTCAAACACATGATTTCAACATTAAAAATGACAACATTTAAAACAACTACTATGTAGCTAATATCAAATGCAAATAAAATTAACTGCTGTAACTGCACCTAAATTAACATGAAAAAAGACAATTTCATATGGTGATGAAACACACTGAACCAAAATATGTCCATTAATGGACCACAGCAGCCGACTGCTTTTAAGAAAAATTAATTCAACTTCACATTGAATTGTTTTCTGTCTACATAATATTCCTTTTTGACAAACACTTTTCAGACAAAACAGCTTACAACCAATACTTGCATAGGTGAGGCCCTCAGAGTCAACGTAGGCCACCTGGCCCCTTCCTTGACCAGGAACTGAAACTATATACTAAATTCAAAACAGGGATGATCTACTGTATTCACTTCAGATTTTAAAGAAGAAAAGAAAGTCTTTATTTTTTGTCATTTAATAAATAAGGCGCTTTACTGACATTAAAGTCACAATAAAAACAAAGATGGCTCACTCAAAATGAGTTACATATACCCGATTTAAAAAATTGAAAACTATTTTCAATGTTTTTTTAAGAACATGGCCTGATTAAAGTGAGTAAGCTGATGTTCAACATGGCTACCATGGGCAAGTAGAAGTGCTGGTTACAAGGGATAGGCCTGGGTAAGAGTAAGGCCTCTGAACATGGAAGCACACACACATGTCCCAGTGAAGAAGTGCTAACAAAAGGAAATGTAATTTAGTGAGCTGCATATAAAAAAGCACATGCAATTTGTATTTGTCAAGATTGTTCTTTTGCCCATTTTGATCTCAATTATTTAAGCTACTGAACCTCAATGTTATGACTACAGCAATATACCTCATGTAGCCTGATGGTATGTTGACAAAGGCCTTCAAAATACCACTCCTCCATTGATGCAACGCTGTATCAGAAGCAAAGACTTTATTGGATATGTTCTTCCTATAATATTTTGCAGCAGGTTACAGAAACAAATCCAAATGTGGTCTTTAAATCTCGTATCATGTATGTTTATGTATGAAAAGGCAGGGTTGCCACGGCAGTGTGTTTCTGGCTTTTTGTGTTTGCTTTGGGTTTTTTTAATGTTTGCTTAAGATTTATTACTTACAGCAGAAGTTGTAAAAATTCTGCATGAATCTCAAAATACAAGAGTAGGAACAGTAGCAAATTATTGCAACACTAAAAATAAGCTACTGTTGTATAAACTGTTACATGTAATAAAAATCTTTTAAAGAAATTATCTTTTCAAAACAAATTTAATCAAGCTAACCAAAACAATTTAACATTCAATTTCGCTAATCTTTAAAGTGAAATATTTAATACACATATGTGCATTGAAGAATTATTCATCAATAAACTTGTACTGTGAATTTCCACTAATTACATATTAGCGTGGTGTTCTTTTTCCTTTTGTGGCAAGATCTGAAACTTCCAGACTTTTCTTCTTCAGGGCAATTCAAGTCAAACAAGGTGGACAGCTGGCTACAGAAAAAAAAAGGGGGGGGAAAGGGGGAAGAAAGACTGTTTATTTCAGCAAGCATACTGCATTACCTATTTGAAGATGGACTTAACTATTAAGGAACTTAGGATAACGGTGTAACGAAAGCACTCACAGTATTATGCCAACACTGTACTTCCCTCTGCACCCCTAACACTAACTCAAATCACTAAGAAATTATTTAGTGGACAGTTCAAGCAACATCAGTAAGAGCCTAGTAAAAATGAGACATGAAAAATGAGAACTTACTATTCTGTTTTCTTCCCCCCCCCCCCCCAAAATCAGTGTACTTCACAAAAAAACCCCAAAACTAAAAAAATACCAATACTCTTCAGTACTGAATGTTAAGTATCTTCTCAGCCTATGCAAATGCCTTGTATTTTTAACCAAACTTCACAGTAGCAACCTTGTTTTTCACCTTCAATGAACACGAAATATTAATGAAGACAACTTTAATGAGATCACTATTTTGAGCTGTACTCATTTGTTACATATGTTATACACATCATAGGAGCAGTCTTTCATACTGCAACTAGCACTTAAGTTAGGAGTGTACTATTAACTATGTACCAAGTTCTGACAGACACACACTGCATAAAAAACCCAACTTCACTGTGCTCATTAATAGACTAGAAAAGGGCAATAAATTCACTCCTGTTCTGAAGTGACTACTGAAGTCATAATCCAACATTGATTTATCTTTCTTACTTATTTTTCTCCAAGTTCTCCTACAGAGGCCCAGGTTTACAAATTTATGCACCCTGTTCATAAGCATCACTAGCAGGAAAGTAACTTGATTCTTCAAGACAAATCCTGGGTGAGTCAGATGAGAAGCTTCCAGCAGTAAAGTTAACCCTGAGCATGGATTTAATGCTATTTTCAAACTGCCTTAATAAGCTTTTAAAAACCAATCTCACAACACTCAGAGAAGATGGTAATCCCCATTTAAAAAAAAAAAAAAAAGGGGGGGGGGGAGAAAAAAACCTCAGAAAAAACAAAAAACCACAATTAAAAAAATCCACAATAACATAATAAAAAAAAAAAAAAAGAGAACATTTACCCTTGTAGCATAAAACATGGGAAGTTAAAAATAAACCCAAACTGGAAAAGCAAATAATCCAGAAATGACTGAAAAATGACTCAAGAGTCATTTTAGAAGTTAAAACCATAACTTTCCTTTGGTGCTGCACAATCCATGTGAACATCAAACTGGTCATCCATCAGTAGGCCTGCAGTAGTAGATCTATTGTTTCATTTGGGGTTAAAACCAAAACAAAGCAAAAAAACAAAAAAAAAAAAAAAAAAGGAAACAACCAAACACCCCCACCCCCCCCCCAACCAAAAATAAAAACCACACAAAAAACCCCAACTGGACAGAGTTTTTCTAGAAGCCTTCGAAGAGGTCTGTCTATGGGAAATAACCTTGAGACCAAATTCTGTACTTAACAGCTCAAACAGGGCATGTAAGACAATGTTTTTGAGTGATAAAAACCTGCACCAAACATGATTACATGGGTTACTCACCTCTACTATCCCACTATGCTGCATTCAGGGACAGCAAACTCATATATGCTTGCTCTGGAGCTGTGATAAAAAACATTCAATATTTATGAGATGACTTACACATAAAACATCTAAATTTATACTGTTAAGGAACATCTTATATTACATTCTGAGCCTTTCTAAAAAAAAGAAAATCACTAAAAACCCCCACCTACCACCACTTATCACCTGTATTTGCTAAACAAAGCCAACAATTTCTGTATTTTATTTTTAAACATCTTCCATTTCGTACCCAGCTGTTGTTTGTTCCAACAGCAATACAGTTTTGATAAAACAAACCAAGGCAGTGCTGAAGTAAAGAAAATCCCTACAGGAAAACTGAAATAACACTTCACTTGAAGTTTAATGTCCAAAATCTAGGACATCAGTCTAATGACATACTTGTTTGAGACCGATATGCTGAGTACAGGCTCTTCAACTAGTTTATACAAGTTTTATCTTTGACTTGTAAATGGCTACTGTTTGTATAGTATTTAAGAAGCTTTAACAAGTGAATGCATAGCAGTAAGATATAATGATCATTCCTTCTGTTTCAGTACTGTTTATATAGTTTATGTGTTGAACTGAAATTAAGCTGTTATTTACATGCCATAGTTAGTTATTAAAACACATTCTCCTAAATCAAAGGTTTATAAGTATATTTTTCTTTAAAATACTCTGTTAAATACTTTAAAATACTCTCTTTTACCTAAAGAAAAAATTCTTAAATTGTGTGTCAGTGAGACTCCACGCTGAATAGCATGCTTGAGTGAACAAAGAACATCCTATTGTGGAATGCATGTCTAAAACCTGGGAGATGCCTAAAACTCAGGAAACTTTACCAAACCTTCTCTTCTTCCCCATCTTCCCTACCTCAGGCTCAGTAGGGAGAGAACTCCCCAGGACTCAGCCTTTGCTGCAGAGGGTGTTATCTTAAGGACTAGAAAGAGGTTCTGATGTCTTCTGGTATTGCCTTAAACCAGTGAAATTCCACCAACAGTAAGTGAAAAAACAAAACACCACAACAAACCAAACAAAAACCAACAACCAAAAGGAAAAAAGACACAAACCCCACCAATCATTCTTAGAAGAATGCTGTGCTTTTCCAGGCTTTGGATGTTTACTCCTAGTAAAGAGAACCAGGTGGAAATACTCATACAATTCAGAGCACATCTATGCAACTTCAAGTTCTCTTCCACCTACACTTTGAAGTCATCTGGACAAGCCAGCTTGATTCTGTAAGCAACAAAGCTACATTACTGATGCAAAAGGCCTGAAGATAAATAATGCCTCCTCCTATTTTGAGATTGACTTTGTACCTACACTGCTTCCAGACCAGAGATGGAATATAGAGTCTGTGTTAATTAGCACATCTATGCAGTCTCCAAACTGGAGCAGCCTCACATCTAGTCAGCCTCCAGGACAGGCAAGAGTAGGAAGTCTTGCATTTTTCTAACTGAATACCCCATTTAAGAGCAAAGTACCAGGGCAAACAATACTAAGGTGCTGTGTAACTTCTAAAAACAGACTTATTTGTGTTGAAATTAAATTCAAATTAATGGAAAAGGTATTAGTTTCTTCCATGGAGCATTCAGGATTTTTCCTATTCTGTTCCTTCCCCCCTCAACATTCACTTTCTGGAGCTTCAAAATAACTCTGTTCCCCTTCTCACAAATGGACATCCAGACATGTAATTTCCACATATTTAAACAAGCCTGAGGGTTTTTTTTTCCCATTTCCTTGATCTGTTTATCTAGTAACATTAAATTATAGGTAATTCATCTTTCAGTGAAATCATAGCTTCTGTTCTTTCCCCAAGCATTGCTTTCAAAATATTTAGGTGACACCAAGTGGCTAATTGTTGTACTGCTGTCTGTTCAGGACTACTGTATGTAGCAATAACCAAGTATTCTGCTATGTGAAAGTAAGTACAGAAAAAAAGTGTCAATAAAGTGCTTTGAGATTATTAATTGTAACAGTCCAGTATTAAAATTCTACCAAAGCACCACTTTTCTCTTTCACTTAGTCTGCTTATATGCTCTGAAAAGTGAAGAAAACCATGTACATATCATCAAAAATTAACTGGTCAAAAAAAAGTTCCTATAAGAGAATTTACTTACCAGAAGGAATTTCTCCCTGCATCATCTTTGTACACTCATGTTTATAAGTTGCTTCCAAGAAGAAACACATTCAACTGCTCCTTATAAAAACCCAAATGAACAACAAAAAACCCTGCCCCAACACATGCATCCATGAAGCATCATTCAACATGCCAAATCATACAACAGACAGCTGTGAGAAGAGATCCTCTGTCACACCTAGCAACTCTTCTTTAGCTTCAGATCTTTCTTTCAACATGGTGTATTGTATTAAATTGGAACAAAAACCACTTCTGTAGATTAGATAGGGAAAATAAGTTCTATTTCTAGACTCCTTAGGGCTATGTTTCAGTATCACGACAATGCCAACATCAAAAAGAGAGGTTTTATCAACATGAAAGAGGTTTATCTTTCAAAAGTCAGCCATGAATGTTTGCTCTGAAATAGGGCTCAGCATTCTCTGCGTGGGGTCAAATCCTCAGAAACAAGAACGCACAGAGACCATCAAAAGAAAAAGTTTTATAGTTCAAAGAAGATAACACAGTATTACTAGCACTAGGCCATGAGGTGAATAGCATTTAAAAACCAAACGTGAGATTTGGGAATTCTGCTGAGAACTCACATTACTTGTGATAATATTGCATACTGAACTGCTAAAAAGCTCTTAATCTAAACTCACCTTAAAATGTTTTCCCTATAGCTCTTGTAACTATAACTAAAGAGATAAAAAATGCAACACATACTTTTTTTTTAAGCTTGTTTGCAGTCTGGATTTTACCACAGCTGTGAATAATCACTCTTACTTCAGTTTTTGTCATTGTTCTGGTGATTATTTCCAAAAGAAGTACAGAAGAGAAAATATTATCTTTAGATAATGCTATCTGCAAGCCACAAAATGGGCAAGTATGCATGGGCAAGCACAGAATGTGAGGATGACTGAATTTTTCTTTAAAGAAAGAAAGCCTCAAATCACTATTTCAAGTTTAGCATCCTATTTAACTTTTTTGTGCTCGAGATTACATGGGCTGTAAAGATATGGCCCTAATTTTCATAGCTAGAAAAAAAATGGATACTCTACAAGTAAAATGCCACACACAGTGTGTACATAAACATGGACAGATGCTTAGTCATAGTATTATTAAAAATCAAAATAAGTACCACCTTCCAGAGGTGATCTACTACTACAAACCAAAAATACCATTGCTAAAGTGGAGACAGTGTTTAGGGCTTTGCATTTTGGAGACTCTTCCTCTGAGACCTTTTGGGAATTCAAAATCAAAACTACAGAGGAAAACAAAACAAAATAGTCTAACCAAGAAGAAACCTGTTTGCATTTCAAAAGAAAAAAAAATGTCATTGTCAAGCCTGGGATGTCTGCTACAAACTCATCCAGAATTTTACCACAGCCTTAGTACCAAGAGAGTTCCAGAACAAATGCTAAGCAGGAGTATGAGGAAGAGAAGGGTGGCAACACTATTTTAACAGTTTGCTAGCAGCAACAGCTTTTCAAAGAAAGAGGGGACGGAAAAGGAGGGGAAAAGGAGTTTTAAAGCATTTTCCAGAACAAGAGCAGTCATCATTAAGAAAGGACTTCACTTTATCTTTCAGTTACTACTTCTGCTTTCATTTATTTGAAAATTTAGTTTCATTGGCCAAAATTATGAAGTATTAATAAACACTTAATCTTTTCTCATTTCTTCTCCTTACATTCCTAAAGCAGAATCAAGCTCTGTATCTTGTGGATGTGGTCCTGGGTCCTGTATGCATGCACAGAAAAACACTGATATATATTTTTCTATATTATGTTTAATGTATCTATCTATGATTATTTACTGTATTGTAAGATCTCAATGTCTTCTATTTGGAGCTGCACAACACAGGATCACCAAGTCTGATGCCTCAGACAGTGCGTGGTCCACGCACAGTAGGCACTATCCCCAGAGAATGCCACTCCTTTCAAACCTGGAAGTCTGTGGCTTAAGAAGTCTGATAGTCTAAACTAGAATGTTAAAAACTACAGCAGTCTATTAATAAATGGAAATAATAGTAATCAAAGTACAACCTGATTGAGCTTCCTAGATACTTTAAGAATCTTGGAAAGACCTTACCTACCATCACTCCAAAAAAACAAAACAATACCTGTCAAACAACCGTGGCACTGTTCCAATTCAGAATTAAAAAAACAAAACAAAAAAAACCCAAAAAAACAAAACAAAACCAAACAAAAAAAAACCCCAAAAAATCAAAACCAACCCAACCAACAAAATAACAAAACCCCAAAACCCCACAACTCTCTACAAAGGATTAGACAAGAAACTAGTTTGTATTATCTGAACAAACCCATCATCTCTAACATAATTCTTCACAGAAAGAATTCTACACAGAAATAAAAAAAAACACACAACAGACCTCTGACTCTAGGGATTCATTAAAAACACTTTTTGTAATACCATAAAAATACTTATGTTGAATTCTTACTAGTCTTCTGCAGAAGATGTCATGATACAGCATCTACTGATCTAGTCATGCTGAAAGAAAACATGCAACAAACACACAAGAACATAACTCAGCAGATCAGAGAAATTACATGATGGTTCATAACACTTGCAATATTGTAAAGACCAGACCTATCTCATCTTCAAAAATACCAGGGCAAAAAGAACAGAAAGAGATAAAGAGCTAGCTAAGCAGAAGAGAGATCGTTCAAAAGAACAAGTGGAATAAATTACACAAAGCTTTGCCTGGAAGCATTAAGAGGTTTTTAACCTCTGTAACCTTTTTTAAACTCTGTAACAGCCTTCAAATATGAGTATCAAAGAGCCCAGATTCTGATTTCTTTGAGGATGAAGTTTGATCAGATGATGACTACAATTACTAATAAACAACCTGGCACTAAAAATCAGTTCTGTGTTCTGAATGTTCTGAAAAATGCTGGGCAGAATCTAGATGGTCAAAGTGTTATGTTTTATATTATTTATATATTTAGTTTATAGAGCAACAGGATAACGCTGTCAGAACTGCAGTGACCTGTTGTCTTAGTTATGAACAGAACACATTTTACTATAGCTTTTTATTATAAAAACTTCCCTTTGCTAGTAGTTGCATTCTAATTTTAATAAATGGGATATATATTAACAAAGATGCTAGATTTACAAAGTCATTAATAGTAACCGTATCCATATTTTTTCCCCATTTGCCAGTTAAAAAAAGCAAAACACTAAATGACAGCACTCTTTACTTGAAGGTAACAGATCTAGAGCCATGTAATGATACTGTGCTGTAGCTTTAAGAATGTCTATAAAGAGGAATCAAAAAAGCTTCCTAAGCCTATTTATCTGAATATGGATCTACCACTTCTGCTTTCCGTATTCATAATAAATCAAGAAAACAGCCTTTTAAATAAGTTTTCAGCACCATAATCATCACACTTATGACTTTATTCCCAAGTCACTTAACACATCACCTAGTTCTTCCTTATAGATCATTACAGTAGGTAAGCGTAAGCAAAAATGACCCTGGCATTACACTGTATAGATGTTTACAAAGTGCTTCTTCAGTGCTCTCACCAGATGGTCCAGACTCAGCCTACTACACAAGAAATAATTCTTCTGTAAATTAGCTTATACTTTATATAAAGATATACACGCACACACCAAGATTTATACACAAAGAACAATTTTAAAGTAACTTCTCTGGCTTCAGCTCTTAAGAACTACTTGAAAGCATTTATGCTTACCTAGATGTAGAAGTGTGAACTGTGCTGCCAATTCCTTTGCACCTTCTACTGTAGTACAGAGTTTGTCTGGCATGAAGCAACTCTGGGAACCATCTGCAATACTAGGAATAAGCACCTTGTACACCAAGAGTATCTTCCCATCCTGATTTGTGGTTGAATACAAGTAGTATTCTGGTGGTGTCCAGTTATTTTTATTGCAAAAATAATCCAGATGCATTGCTGCAGAACTGAAGTGACTGGATTTTAAAGAATACATACTAATTGGAGTAAGCTTTATTCCTGGAAAAAATGGGTAGGTGCATCTTTCAACTTCAGAGGGGCCTGGGCTATGGTGACCATTAAGACGAACTGAAAGACTTCCTGCTTTCCCTAAGGATTTTTGATGACCATCATCTTTGTTAGGAAACCCTAAGAGATTTTCAGAACCAGGACTTAGCTGACCATTAAAATGTTGTTTCCAAGTACTTTCTTTGTTGACCGGCTTTGCCAGTGTTACCTCAATACTAGCTCCATCAATGCACTTTCCATTCATTACAGACATGGCAGCAATTGCATCTTCTCGGTGGAAAAAATGAACAAAAGCGTAGTCTCTTAGCTTCTTTACACGTTCAACTACTCCTGGCTTAAACTTGCTGAACTCAGCTTTAATTGTATCCTCTGTAGTAGACATCATTAAATTTCTTACATATAATACTTTAACTCTCTGCATTGTTTCTTCATCAACTTCTTTTTCAGGGTCTGCCCAATCTACTTGAATAGCATGACCCCAGAGCTGGAACGTTCCTATGGCAAAGAAGCATTACATCAATAAGAAATATGCAAAGGAAAACAAAATCATTCTTATCAGCTACTTCTACAAAAAAACCAAAACATGATGCATGCCACATGAAACTGACTTTTGTTGCCTGCATCTCCTTAAGCAAAATATGTAACAATTTAAAGTAGCAATATTTTACAGAGAATAAGACTGCAAAAATGTGAAGTGTTCTACCTGCACCCTTTGGGTTCATTAAGCACTATAAGCCATCAAAACAGACTGATTCTGTGACATGCATATACCCGTGAATGTAAAGCAACCATAAGAAACACATTTTACTAGTTAGTAAACATCGCCTCTTCAATAACACTACCACTTTCTTAAAGTAAGATTAATACCTTAAAAAAAGTCATCTAAGTCTCATCAAAAGTCATCTGTGTCACAGCAGAAACTGAAACCATAAACCAAAGAAAAGCCACCTTGTTAACTCATTTCAAGCCAACACTTTGCAGATTCCGCAACTAGTTTATTTTACAAGGATCTGGCCATATTTCTCCCATGGCTTTGCAGAACCTATATAAAGTCTTAGGTAACGCTCTCTCCTAACATTATGCCAGGAATTAACGTGAGGCTTGCCTACATCTTAGCCTTAATAAATACAAGGAAGCCTGTCATTCATTTCAGCACGGCCTATGTTGTATTACCTGTTTTAAACGACTTTGCTTCTCCAATTGTATTGTTTCATTTCCTCCCTATGTAATTTCTCCTCCTTTCTCTTCTAGAATTTTCCTTTTTAACTGTTTACCTATTGTCTCCTCTTCCAGTATATTTAATACCTTCTACTTTCCTTCCCTCAAAACATAAAATAAGGTGTAAAGAAAAGTCATCTTCCACTTGCTAAACTCTTCAAATTAGTTTCTAACAAAAGATTTAAGACCTCTTTTCAAACATTTTTAAAAGAGGAAACATCAATAACTTCACTCCTGACAATTAGTAACTAGTGTTTATAAAACAGATGTCTGCTCTTTCATTCTCAGAACAGCTTAAACTTCAGCTTCTTTGAAAAACAAAAACAAGCCACCAAACAAAAAAAATTCTCTTTAGCTGAAAGGCACTACTGCAGTTTTAAAACACAAGATACCTTAAAAAAAAAAACAAAAACACAAGGATGATCCACTGATCTACTCCCTGCAAAATGGAGACAATACTCCTGCAAAAAGTCAATTTCATTACAAAACAGATTTACCTGGGATCAGCCGCCTTCTAGCCATTGCAGCTGCTCTGTGAGATTCATACTCTACGAAAGCAAAGCCACGATTTTTAGTTTTGTCAGGGGCGTTTGGATAAACAATGACATCCACCACTCCTTCTGTAACTTTTTTCATTTCGTTCAGTATTTCTTCTTTCTTCTTTTCTTTTGGAATTGCTCCAATAAATAGTCTGCAGTTGTCCAAGCTTACGCAGACCCCGATAAATTTCCCTGGACGAATTTCGTAATTATTAAGAATCTTGATAGCTAGCTGGGCTTCCTCTTTAGCAGTGTACATCACAAAAGCATAGCCTCGATTCTCACCACTGAATTCCATCATCAGTCTGAACTCGTAGATCTTCCCAGCTCTCTCAAAAACAGGAACTAATTCATCTTCATACATATCACGAGGAATCTTGCCCACAAACACTTCACATCCACGAGGTGGTGGAGGACCTTCCCAACCTTAAAACAAATTGTCCAACAACAATCTTAGTACAAATGTCAGATAGGCACCCCTCAGTTTGGAGGAGGGAGTTACTTATTTTTAGTCTTACTTTAAAATTAGCATATTCTCATCCATTAATTCCTATTTTTATTATGTTTAAATTTATTTTCTTTAAATGTCATAAGCCCATACTTTGTAGTTCTACTGAATTCCATCTTCTGTTTTTTAACTGGAATCTGTATGCCAACCCACTGAACCTAACATTATTAAAACACTGATACATTTGCTGCAAAAGTCTACATTTCAATCATTTTTTTTGCCCCTTAAAGTTATATGTCATTTATTAATACAACTGATAGGTGATAACTAAAATTTTGAAGTTGCAAATGCTTCTCTGCACTTCTTGCCCATATTTTATAAAATTTTGGTCAGGGTCTTCAGTGCAGTATTTATTTTCTTCCTTGACACCATTCAAAAGGTACAAACATTTTGCTTCCACCTCCTCCGTTCACCCAATAAAAGAGGACTCCCTAAGGAAGGTAGGATATGGAGCCATCCTTTCTTCCATAGCCAAAAAGACTGAACACTTTGCCTCTAAAAACAGACCACAGTTTTCACAGGCCGGAACCGGATGGTAAGAAAAGGGAAATTAAAAAAATCCACAACTTAAATCCCCAATTCACATCTGAAAGTTAGAATAAGATGCATGCTTCTGTCCATATGCTGTGGGTACTCATACTCTTTCACATATATGCCATACATGCCAAAAAGTATGCTCAACAGATAATGCAAAAATGCCTATGTACATGTAAAAATATGGAGTTATGGTCTGCAAATACGGCACTCTGATTTCCCTCATTATGCGCTTAAGAGAAAAAAAAAAAAACAAAAACACTTTTTTTTTATTGTGGTTTTTTTGTATTTTTTCATAAACAAATCAGGCAAAAGTTTCCATGGGAGACAAACAGTTAAATCATAACTAACAGCTTTTCTAAAGCTCTGGCAAGAAGGGTTCTCCACAGGAGACAAAGCAAGGAGTGCAAAGCTAGTAGAAAAAAACAAACAACACAAAATCCGGTAAGTAAGTAAAATTATTGTTGACAAGTTAAAACAAGAAGATAATGCAGCATTATACTTTGGCTTGAAGTTCAAAATAAACCACCTAATAAGGTGGGTTTGTAATTAACTTAAAACTTTTTCCTTCATGTAAGTATCATCAAAGAGCATGTCATTTATTTATGAAAAAGAACATTTAACAGAACTGGGCAATCCTGGCCTTCTCACAGAATACATCTTCCTCTAAACTGTACACTGAGAACTAACACGGTACGCTGGGAAGCTACCAAGACATCAGAATTAACATGCATTTGAGCCATGTTGCAATGGCTTATCAAGAAAAAAGCCAAAAACCTGTCTCTCTTTTACACAGCATTCAACATCTTTCTCATTTTCAGCTTGATAAACACTTATGACCACTTCAGCTGAGGTCTGACAGGACAAGGGCACAGCAAGTAACATAAGTTTGCAAGCTCATACTGCCATCACTCACATCATGCCAGTCAACCACTCACGTCAAAAAAAACAAACCACAAAGCAACACTATGTCATTTAGGAGCTCCCAAGACAAAAGCAACTGGATGCTTGATTCATCACTGGATGATAGATTCCGAGATTCCTTTTTTTGCTGCATCTCAAGTAATCAAACTTCAATCAACATTATATAACCCTCCCACTGTTAGTGAGATCCATGCCATCTCCAATTTTCTTTCATGTAATTCTAACAACTTACATACGTAATGACATCATTATATCTGCAGTAACATAAACAGAGGATCCAAACAAAGAGTTCAACACTCTACAGATACATTTTCCACGAGTGGTATAAGTTGAAAAAGAACCGTGCTACTGACAATTGAAGTTGGAAAAAAAAACCCAAAAAAACAAAAAACCAAAACCAACACCCAACCAACCATAATTTTTGGTTAACACTGCTTGCTCTGGATAATGTGTGCCAGCAGATAAAACAAAATGTTGACAGGAAAACAGAACTGACAGCGAGACTGATTTCTTTGGCAGAAACACAATCTTACAGAGACCAAACCTTAAAACAAGCAAAACTCAGTGAAAAAAAAAAAACTCAGTACAAAGTTACTGTAATTTCTTACAAGCCATCTCAAACATTCAAGTTTCATCTGGCCTAGAAAACCATTTACAGTAACTTAGGGTAATTCCAGCCTAAGCAAGTATGAAAATTTGTGAAGACTCAAAGGAGAGGTATACAATTAACATCAATGAACAGATTGAAGGAAGATACCTTGTCAAACACATCTATTTTCAGGAAAGATATTACCTAATGTTCGCATTAAAACTCATAATTACAATGTAAAAAACATTAAATCATTTTTTGCAGCGCCATTTTCAAAATCATTTTAGGTGGCCTCCTTTGGCTATTTTATATATGCTAGTAAAAGCATGTACGTATTTTTAGACAGAAAAAGCTTCAAAAGAGAAGTAATTTGAATGCAGCTGTATCTTAAACTACAGATAGCAATGAGCAATACAGTTCCTATTTATGAGCATGACTTCTAAAGACATGGGGTCACAGGCCACAAGTGAAAATAAACTGAAACGGCAACACAAAGAATTTTCCTTCTTTCTGTTTGTGTAACTGCATAACATGACTCAAAAAAAAAAGAATTACTGTACTCCTGAGTGATACAACCAGGACTAATGGTAAAGTTCAGCAACTGTCCATTGCTGATATCAACAAAGACACTGTAAAAAATATTAAAAATAAAATAAGGCTTCATAAAGACTTAAGGCATTTGACTAATTTCATCAGAATAACAAGAAGAGTTAAGATAAAGGTAACTGACACAGCATTATTGCAGAGAACTACAGGTACTAAGTATTTCATTAAGAAAATTTAAAAAGCCCAAACAACTATTTCAGACTAGAAATAAAGTCCAAATTCAGCAGGAAATATGCTAGCCATTTTGGTGAGTATAGTAGTAGATAATTACACCCTTTAGAGTTCTCAAAATTGAACCCACATACTTTTCTGAAAATGCATCTTAGCCAAAAAAAGTCATCAGGCTCAACACAGTAATACCTGAGCAGAAAGTAAATTTGTAAGATACACAAAAGTTTAAGCAAAATTTTCTAGAAGACACTTATTTTCTTAGCATATTTGTGAGAAGAACAAAACAGCATTTCGGGAGGGAAAATACCTTGACATAAATTTTAACTCCTGAATAGGGGAATAATGACAAAAAGATAACTGGAAAAAGAATTTAATTACACCTCCTCCTCTGTTCAAGTGTCTTCACTCAAAACAATTAACAAATTCAATCATTTGCGTGCTACTCACTTATTTCACAAACTTTCAGCCTTTGCAACATGAGATAAACCCATTAGTTACCATCATTTGTATAAGCATGGATTAAAGTTCAATGATTTTGCAAGACCTTCAAACAAGTCCTACTCAAAGCTAACAGTCATTTAAATGTATTTTGGAAAGCAAATTTAAAGTGATGAACAAAGTCTTTTCCTTGCATTACCAGTGTGTTACTTGATTTCTATAAACTAAATCTGCAGCAGCAGTATCAGCAAAAGTATTTCAGCATGGAAGAGAGATTTATTATTGCTAATTTACTCATCACAGCATCAGACATGGTTTTGAAATAGCATTTAATACATACAAAGTCTTCCAATTCAGTAACACCCTGCAAAGCACTCAGTAAATTGAACAGCCACTGTTTTCAAACTGCAGTGTACATACTCCATAAACTGCAGGCCTCAATTCTAATTCTTTTGTCAGTGACTTTAGTGGAAATATAATTCGGCATATAGAAAAACATTTTAGTGACAAAATTTGCTTTCACTGCAGCAGTAACTTTTCCATTCAAGCGAGTCAGTCTCCTATTTGCACCATGACAACAAATCCCAAAACACCATAAATTATCCAAGAAAACAACCGTAGGTTTTATAGCATCAATACAATCCCTGTTACTCTCTGGGATTTTTATCTACTGTTATTTTCTGGCTACACGTTCATACATGCTCAACAATTTCTGTTTTCTGGTGTATTGAGTCAAAGAACACATGACTGTTGTAGTTCGCTGTTAAAAGCATATCCAATGAATGATGAAAGTTCTAGAAACTAGTATTTGTCCTTTCTTTACCTTCACATGAGGGTTGAGGGTGGGTTGTTTATATTAGATACAGAAAATGAGTTAGCTCTGAAAATGAGCTGGATTATCTTCACTGGTGCTATCTCAGAGAACAGGTTTGTAAAAAATAAAAAAAAAAGCTTTGGCCAATTCAAGTGGTAAGACAAGAAGTAAAGTAGGTTATGCCTGCTGTGACCAACTAATTTTTCCCTTCAATGGCACTAAATTTTTTCAAGCATATTCTCAGTCATATGGAACACATTCGGTATTTCCAGCTCCACATTTGTTTTGCTGTCAACTTCAGCTGCTTTTAAGCTGTTACTTCTTAAATCCACCAAGAGCAAATGTTCAACATAGTCTAGCACAAGAGATCTTAAACTGCTGGAAACTGTAAAGCATTATCAGGACCCTGTATGTGTTCTGTTTAAATTATTTCCCTAAGCATCTACTACTGGTTGCTGATTCAGAACAGCTCTCCTTAGAGAAAATAAACTCCAACTTTGTTATCTCAAAATAAACACTTACCTGGTGGAGGACCACCAAATTTTCTTTGCCCATTTTCTTGAACCATGCTGTATCCAGTCTTCTCCATCAGGGCCAGCAAAGCAGCCTCATTCTGAGTGCCACTTCGGATTTTGCCACATCCATTTGCTGCAGCTTTGTTTTCCTCGTGCATATCTGCAATAGCTTCAACATAACATTGCAGATATTTCAATTCAGATAATTCTAAGTTGTTTATACAGAAACTACCAAAGCACAGAAAAACAATTTATGCTACGCTTGCCTATTCACTGTGACTTTTTTTAGCGTAAGACTTCACTACTACATTTTATGGAGAGATCAATGATTTTAAAACTGTATTTTAGTACAAAAATAATAAATACATTCATTCCATGCCTACTTAATACAATTAATTCAAAGAATTAATACACAAAAGTAATTTAATTTAAACCAATATATAATAAAACTAGGCAGAGCTGTCTGGCAAAACTAAGGGGTTGAAATAATCCAACCTCTGGGATCCTTGTTTTCATTACTTCATCCATTTTCACAATTCCCACAACTAAAAAAGGTTATCATTGTGGTTGTTGCTGCTCCATCCACTATTTCCCTGGCACAAAAAGATCTCACACAGCTGCTTTAGGTTTTTGGCATCCAGGTGATGGGAAACAATCACACCAAGAAGCCCATTTCATAATCACCAGCTTTACTACTCAAGCCCCTAAAAACAAACAACAACAAAAATAAAAACAAACCAAAAAAACCCTTTCAATCAGATTATTCTTTCACTGCCTCTTTTTGCTTGACCAATTTCCATCTTCTCTTCCCAAGTTTTTCTGCCTTAAGGTGTGCAATATTGACAAGCAATCTTCTTCAACACTTCAATCCTTCACCCAACTGGTAACTACCAAGTTCTATGCCACTTATTTTCAAAAAGAAATGCTGCTGAAAAAATAAGCTAGCGGTCCTGCTTGTTCTTTAATGTCCCATATATTTTCAAATTGCTTTGTCTTCAGGATCAGGCTCTAATAAACACTGTTCTGAGACATCAGCATGGCCAAGTGAATTACATTTGCTGTGCCTCACAACCTAAAAGCTGCATGGATGTTCTCTGATTGTGCTATCTCTTGGTAGTTTCAGACCTAACAAGGCATGAAAACAGGCAACAACAAAGCTGGGGCAAAGGAAAGATAATTTTCCCATTTTCTCAGTGAGCTCAGACATCCAGACAAGAACATTATCTGCAAGAGCAACTTAAAATTGCAGGAGTTGATGAGGGCGCCCACAGAGGTGAAGAGGCCCACAGAAGTTAGGATAAATGACCGGTAGAGGAAACAAGGGGACCACAGACAGGCCCCAGGGTGAAAACACCCACTGAGGAGGCAAGACGGCATATGGGACGGGGGGGGGGAAGAAAAAAGAGAGAGAGGAAAAACAGCAGCCGCGGAAATACCTCGCACTACTCTGGCCGACTCGCACGTCGAGGGCAGCTGCCGAGGCCCCTTCTCCAGGCACGCTCGTCTCTCACGTCGCCCTCCGTCTTTCCCCACAGCACAGCAAGGGCTGGAACCCAGCGGCCTCCCCGAGAGGCAAGGCCGCGACACGGCTCCCCACTCCCCCGGTAAGAGCCCTGCGCCGTCCCGGAGAAGGGGGCCTCGCGGAACAGCTCTCAACGGCCGCCTCCTCCCCCAGCCACCACCTTCCCGCCCTGCTCCCCGGCCTAGCCAATCACCAGGCAGAGAGCGGCGGCACGGGCTTAATTGACGTGCGGCGCCAGCCAATCAAATAAAGGCACGCGAGGTTGTTCGAAACAGGCGCGGGTTCGGCGGGCCGGCCCGGCCCGGCCCTCTGGCGCGCCTCGGCAGCTGTTGGGGCGGCGCGTGCTGGTGCGAGCGCCCTGAGGCGGGGCGGAGGCGGCCCTGCCGAGGCGCGCGAGCGAGCGAGCGAAGCGTGCCTCGCCTCCCTCCGCCCCGAGAGGGGGGCAGCCCGTTACGCTCTGCGTTAGCTTTTCAGATCCTGGCTGGTTATTTTTTGAGGCTGATCCTGAAGACAAAGCAATCTGAAAATAGATGGGACATTAAAGAACAAGCAGGACTGGGAGCTTATTGTTTCAGCAGCATTTCTTTTTTGAAAATAAGTGGCATAGAACTTGGTAGTTACCAGTTGGGTGAAGGATTGAAGTGGTGAAGAAGATTGCTTGTCAGTATTGCACACCTTAAGGCAGAAAAACTTGGGAAGAGAAGATGGAAATTGGGCAAGCAAAAAGAGGCAGGGAAAGAATAATCTGACTTGAAAGGGGTTTTTTGTTGGTTTTTATTTTTGTTTGTTGTTGTTTGTTTTTAGGGGCTTGAGTAGTAGAGCTGGTGATTATGAAATGGGCTTCTTGGTGTGATTGTTTCCCATCACCTGGATGACAAAAACCTAAAGCAGCTGTGTGAGATCTTTTTGTGCCAGGGAAATAGTGGATGGAGCAGCAACAACCACAATGATAACCTTTTTTAGTTGTGGGAATTGTGAAAATGGATGAAGTAATGAAAACAAGGATCCCAGAGGTTGGATTATTTCAACCCCTTAGTTTTGCCAGACAGCTCTGCCTAGTTTTATTATATATTGGTTTAAATGAAATGTTGGCCAGAATGTCATGGCCCGTTTTCCCCATCTAGCCTGCATCAGTCTCTCAAAGACAAAATACTTTCACCAAAGACTTCTTTCTCCCCGCCCCCCCCTTTTCCTAAGACATAAATGCTCAACTCAAGGTATATAATTCCAGAAATTTTACCTTGGGGATATGTATATTCATCATTACTACAAATGTGTTCCAGAGCTTTTAATGAATTAGTTTAACATAGGTACTTGCATAAAATTGTCGCTACATCATACTAGACTTCCTATTTGACTCCCTATTCAGCTTTGCTTACTTTTTCAAAGGAAAAGCTTATTATCCTTTTATTAATGATGACCTGATGCACAAATCATGTGTTTTACAAATTATATGCTTCCGTTTAAAAGTTCTGAATGGCCCATGTACCAAAGCTAATACCTTCAAGATTAATTTTCACCATGTTTTCATTCCAGGTGTCTGCTTGTTTTTTGACCACACCTAAATCATCTGCAAAGCCTCTAATATATCCCAAATTCATTCATATTAAGTTAAATAAAGTTTGGGGCAATTTGACTGAAGCTCAGTGTCCCTGTTACCTTGGCAACTGCTTATGCATCGCAGTTATTTCTGGTGGGAAGCAAGGAAAGAATGTGGACATGAAAACAAAAAAAATCCCACACAACTCCTCAGCGTTTTCTTCATGTAAGTGACAATTTACAGCATGAGTTTCTGTGTGCAGCCATTTCTAGAGTACACCTGACCATTTGCTGTCCTAGGATAGCAGAGCTGAACAGCTGCTCCGCTGGAAATACTACCCTGTTCCAGCACTTACCAGCAGAAGGCCTCGAGGAAAACACTCAGATTTACCATGAGGTTTTTTTACTTTATGATGTGACATGAATAAAACAGAATATCAAAATAACCAAAAAGTATTAAATGTCTACATTATTATCTCTTATTAAACATCAAAGTTAGACGTGGGAACTGAAGAGTCATTTGATTTTCTCCCCAACCTCTGCCTCTCTAAAAGAAATTAACAATTCTTTTCTTCCTTTGTTCCCCATGTGCTAATTGGGTATCAGAATTCTCACCACCCCTTTGTACACAGCTGCTGGCTGCTTTTCTCTGACAGTCTAATTGTTCAGTGTAATTAGGTTTTACTCATAACCACTGTTTCTAACCTGTATTTGTCTTGGATTTTACTGTGACTCATGATAAAGTCTGAGCTGAATATTTTTCTTTTCCTAGTAAGACAAGATTTACAGAACCATGAAGTATTTTCATTAAACCAAACAGTATATCTGATAACCTCAGGTCTTCGGAAAAGTGTTTGCACACCTGAAAACTTCTCATGGCCAAGTCAAAACGAGTTATTCTGAACCATTGTTTTTCTTGAATTACAATCATCAGAATCCTCACCAAGCAAACTCTTCAGTCTATCTCCCATTTTTATAAGTTAGGTTTAGCTATATATATCCTTTAACATATTGTGTAAATCTATGAAGTTGAAACAGTTGTGGGGATAAGCTGCTTCTCTCCTCCTCCAGGTAAGCACTGCCCCCAGTGAATTCCAGCTTCCTTTCCCTTTCCCATAGTACTCGATTGCATTGTGCAGTCAAAAGACACCTCTCACTCGTTTACCCACAGCCATCGTTTGGATAAGTGTGTAGAATGAGAAGGATGATTAACATTTTCGTTCACATTTTTGGGGCTAACAAAGTCTTCGCAGCAAAGGGACAGTTTCTCACACGTGTAATGTCTTTCTCCATACATATATCAATACCACTCCTCCAAATTAATGCCATATCTTGATGTTCACCTATTTTTAATGAAGATTTACAAAAAGATGTAAAAGAAGACCAGGTGCAGAACAATTTTTGTTATTTATCAGAGTATTTAGTTTTTTTACTGCTTTATTGAATCAGTACCTTAGTATATTACTGTTGAACCATTTTAACCTCATAAATATAAACTTAGGATTAGTTTACAAGAGTTACAGCATAATTTACAAACAGCATTTGGCACAAAATCTGTCTAGAAAATGGCTTTAAATTGCAAATAATATTTGCCTTAAAGCTTTCTACAGTTTTTATTAACACTGAGTTAGTTTCCTCACCAGCATCTTTTTGAAATTGTCCCAAATCTGATGGATAAGGAATGAGAGCAGAGTCCTACCAAGATTACGACATTTAATAATTTGGCTAAATTTGAAAATCTGAAGGTTTTTTCTTACACATTTTATTTTATACTACTGCACCAGACAGTTGCTTTTCTTTTCCTTCTAAGTTATTTTAGGTAGCTGTAACACAGAAGTCCTTGATGTTTTGTAACTCCTGTTTCACTGGAATGCTAGCAAGCCCCAGCATATATGTGTATGTATATATATTCCTGGAGTGGGCTATTACTGCGGTTGTAATATACTTTTGTAGAAGCATAAGTTTTTTTGGGGTTTTTTTTTGTCAGTGTAAATTTTACTATGGCCTGGAGCAGGAAAAGAGGGTATGTAGTATTTCTGGACTCTGACAGGTTTGATATGTAGGTAGTGGAAATACTTTAAAAGGAAGCAGACATCCTTTGAAGTTTAGACAAAGGTCTCTGTAGAAAACCTAGACATAATATGATTGTAAATCTAATTATAGTAAGCTGTCCAAAAAGACTTCATTTCAGTCAATCAGTCCATTTTATTTGGGGTTTCATTTTATCACGGAGCTGCAGTGCCTGGTTAGTAGGATCCTCCTAACAAGGCAACCTAGTGCCTCAAGGATCTTTTTTCTTGCACAGTGCTGCTTGCTTTCATTCAGCTTTCTGCCGTAAGAGAACTGGAGTCTTTTTTAATTATTAAATTACAAAATCTGATATTGCTGGAATAAGCATTGGGGGGAAAAGAATATTAATTTTAGAGAAAACATCATATAGAATTGCTTTCTTTTTTTTGTAAACTACTTTGAGACACACATGCTGCATGATTTCAACATGCAGATATGCAATGAATATGAAAAAATGGCTCCTGAAGCATCTTCTGTCTTCACTTAGGCGTATGAGTATCAACAATTTCACTGATGCAAATTGAATTAAATCAATTTTAAGCCAGTATTGCTGAGTGAAGAGTGATGTGAAGTGTACATAATGAAGGCCCTTTGCTTATTTCCCCCCCTGATATCTCCAGAACTATTGCTTTCTGCTCCCTCTGCATCTCGCTCCCAAAACGTGGACACTGTAACGAGGCCATACCTTGTCGGACGCTGAGCAACACGTCTGTTTTCTGGCAATACAGGTAAACCCCAGAGGGAGAGAACAGATGGAAACTGCTGAAAGAAAAATAGCCCTGCAAAGGGTTGTCGGAAGAAGAGGTGAATGTCAGGAAATAGAAGAAAAGAAAGGGTGGGAAGGAGGGAAGTGCCAAGGGACATGGGAATCCTGTCCTTCAACACTATGGCCTTTTGATGTCCCACCGTTACAGAATGCTTTCCTGGCTGCTTTTTAGGCATACATTTTAAATGAATTCTGACCTGGCAGTGTATCCCCCATACGTCTGCACAGCAGCAATTAAAGAGATTAAAGAGAGCAGGCTTCCTTTTGTCACACTGCTGGTGCCTCAGTCCTCACTGGAGGGCTCAGAAGGATCAGACAGTCCCCTCTTGGTCACTGCTCAGTTTTTTATTGCTCTGCAGATATCACCAGAAAATATTTGAATTTACGGTAGCTTCTGTGAAAGTCTGAGAACATGACATCAAATTGTGAAGTCTTTGGTCATATCTGACCTAGACTTACCTGGAAGCTTACAAAGATTTAATATCACATTATGTTTTGAATATTTAATAATTTGGGAAATAAATTATATTGTGTTCAACAGTGGAGAAACAGATTTCATTTTTACTTTTCCTAGATTTGAATCTTTAAAGTACTTCAACAGTAGTTTGAAAAGTGGAAAGATTCTGGTCTTTCTGTGGTCTGTTCATACTTGTCTTTGAATTCCAGCTTATTCTGAGAATCCTAAAAGGCATCGATTTATATCCTTTTAATTTATAATCCAGCTGCTGTGAGCTACTAATGAGCTTTTAAGTCAGGAAAGTCTGGATTGTCAATGCCAATTATAAACAACTTACGATGCTTCTCTGTAATTTGCTTTGTATTTTTCCTGAGGCTTGAAGGATGTAGTGCTGTGCTTGGAGACACAATTAAGAAAGTCTGAAGCAGTGTAACTGATTTTGTGTGGGTTTTTTCATTGTATATTATATACATATTTGAATATTTGTATATTATATATACACATAGAATTCCACGACTTATATTTGGGTTGGTTTATGGGGGGTTTTTTTTATGGTATTCATTAAGTACAGCTAACAGGATGATTTTTAAATGCTTTTCTATATCTAGTTATTGTTTCTACTACAAAGCCTACTGATACAATCAGAATTGCAATGAAAAACTAAACTGAGAACCACTACATTGTGGGCAACTGCAAACCACCTCGGTGTTCCGCAGTTAACCGTTCCGGATTGCTGGTTAGAGGTTACAGCAGCGAAACGGGAATTCACAATCAGCATCTCTAAACCTGCCAAGCAATGATGCCAACTTAGTAAACGTGTGATTTACTCGTTTGTTAAATGCGAGGCTCAGAGTTGACTGTTCCCAGGTTGTTGGAGGTCCGCACGCTGCATGTCCCTGAATGTAAAGAAGCCACTAGGTGGGAGTATGTTATCTCGAAAGGTTTGCCAACCCCGCTGTTTCTATTTTGCAGGAGCTCTGAAGCGTCCTTCACCCAGCATCCAGGAGAGGCTGCAGCCCTATCCCCACCGTGTCGCCTTGGGGTTAGAGTTGGGGTTTTTCCATGCCCTTGTCCACGCTGGATGCTGGGGAGAGGCACCACCGGCATTGCTGCTCCTGCAGCCCAGGGCAAGCTGGAACAATGCAGAGGCAAAGGCTCAGTGGAAGTTACACCCTCCTGAAAGCAGATCTTGTATCCAAACAAGGACCCACGAGCACTCTGCATGAGCTAGTTATGTAGAGGGATCCAGGCTAAGAAAGATTAGGAAGGATCAGTTTATTTATTCATTAGCTTGTATGTTAGCAACCAAAAAACAACAAAGAAACAACAACAAAACACCTTGTTAAATATATCAAAAGCCAGGCATTTGCCAGAGAAAGAACCAACAGATGATAAAGATATATGAACGAGTTTTTTGAAGAAGATGAAACCAAAAATTTTTATTATTACTTTTCATCAGAAATATTCAATAAAAAAACGATAGGGAGCTTTTCAAAGTCAGCCCATTCTTCTCTACAGGAAATACATCCTTACATCACTCTTAACCTGAGGGGTCAATAAAACGCAGTTTAGGACAGATGAATAAACTCAGAGTAACAAACTGATAAGGCTGGGTGTGGTCAAGTCTAAAGAATATTGTTGGACTAAGAGGTTTAATATGTAATAAATTTCCAATGGCAGCCATGCTACTAGAAAGATGGTGAAGAATTTCAGCACAAATTTGTGGAAACTGCAAAAAAATCTGCTTTCCACACCAGGAACATATTGAGAGTTGTAAGACAGTAAATGGGAAAAATGAGGACAAAATGATTATTCATTGTTTCCTGTAATACAAGGGGAGGGTCGCCTAATGAATCATCAGACAAATAAATTTAAAATAAAGTGCTTTTTAATATGTCATATTTCATATGTCAGTCTTGCCCTAGAACCTTTTCAAGGCCAGACAGGTCAGCTAAAATATATAAACTCCTGTAGGGTAAGACTATTAAGCATGATGAAATGAATTTGTGCTTTAAAGCTGGAAGTTCATGAATTGTTGCTTACAGAAATTTTTGAGAATATATCAAGAATCTGTCTGCACCCATACTTTGTCCCTAAGTGCTCACTGCTGCTTATTGGTTCATAGTGATCAGGAGCTAATTTCTGAACATCATTATTCAATTTTCACAGGTACAAGGTTTTGGGGAGGTCAGGGAATGGGTGTGAAAACTTCATACTTAATGTTGCTCTCTATGAAGACAGTGACAAAGCTCCCATTGATTGTAGCTGAAAGAATTATAACCCACTGATGCTGCTGGGATAAAGAATCTTGAAGTACTATGTACTCAACTGCTAAGAACCTGTCCCAGTGTGGTAATTTGTAAATATGCAGTGCTAGTGATTTTTTAAGTAACTTCTTTTACTTTTTTTTTTTTTTTAAATTAGGATCTTGCTCACATCTCAAATTCCTTTCCTGACCAATTATACAGTGAGTTCACAAAATTTATCTCACAATTCCAGTGTCTTTCCCATAAGGACACAGTGTTGTTGCAAACACAAATTTGTATTTAGTTGCAGGATTGAGCATTGTCTGTAAGAGAGCTTTTAACACAAACATTCCCCAAACTGAAATGTGGAAACTAGGAAGTTACTGGGGGAAAGTAATTTCTATAACTGGTGTGGGTGGATATTTTCAGTTTGCTTGTAAAAAATATCTTTGCAAGTCGTAAGAATCTCATAATTTTTAACCATATTTTATGACTATGCATCAGCTCTAGTGCCTGTGCAATTTTTTAATGCTTTAACAGTACTAGAGTTACTGGAATTGCTCAAAGGCATCAGAAATAGAAACGTTCCATTCCTCACTGGAATTTCAGTCCATTGGCCAAACAGAATTACTGTATTCTCCAGACAAGCTTTTGAAAAGACATTATTTCCAGGCTACGCCCTGTCTGTCAATATATGATCAAACTGTCATTCTGCAATAGTTATCTCTGCAATGGAGTGGTTCTTTCTCACACACAGTGTGACCGAACCTACTTGGTGTCAGACACTTGAGTAGTAACTAAAGGGAAATAAAAAGTTGTCTTTACCTTGCCCTTGTCAGTGCTGAGCAGCTGATGTACTGGATTAAGAGATGGTACTTTTGCCTCCATTTGTCAGGGACATGTCCCAGTTTATTACACATTCAGATTTGCAGAGAAGCTGTGTTCTGCGCACGTCCTGAGCTTAATGAAGAAGTGAGGAATGGGACATGGCCACGTGACTGTGGATATCATGGGTTACATCTTCATGTATAATTTATGCATTTCAGCTTTACACACTTACACATCTGAGCTGATTCTTAGCCCTGAGGGAAGCCTTCAGCCTACTCTTCCAAAGCTTGGGAAGACTTAGGATGCTTCATGAAAGACTCCAGAGGAACCAGCAGAGCTGGAACCTGTGTAAAGTAACTCATGAATAAAACGAG
Organism: Todiramphus chloris collaris; assembly: GCA_025345505.1. NCBI lineage: Eukaryota > Metazoa > Chordata > Aves > Coraciiformes > Alcedinidae > Todiramphus > Todiramphus chloris. The sequence continues at coordinate 12,503,761 of JANVCC010000076.1, read as the reverse complement.
TCTGGGGATGGAACTGAATCAGTCTGCAACATATCTGCATGATTCAAAGCTCTTGCTTCAGGTGAGTTGGTATGATGGCAAAACAGGACAGGACCATGAAGTGCTATCTGTTCGTGCTCCAACAGCGACAGAGCTGCGATAGCGCGATGCTTAACCGAACAGCCGCCTTCTCCTAAGGCTAAATGCACTTCTGTGTTCTTCCCAGCTACACTGTTTCTGGTCCTGGAGGCAACCAAGCTGATCGTTGGCTCCAAGCTGCTTACAGAGTGCAGTACTACATCATTTAGACAGACTCCAAATTAAATACTTAAAACCAGGTGCCTCCCACCTCCTGAAAATTCACGTGGAGCTACCTAGTCTTGTCCACAAACAGAAGTAGGAAAAGTTACTCTGTTTAATATCTAGCTCTAATCATCCCACTGGGGATGCAGGAGACCTCTGAGTATGTTTGCACTCACATTTCCTCACTTTTGATTAGAATTAATTATTAATATTGTACCTACTGTGTGGTAGTAGCAGACACACCCCCCACACCCACAACCCCCCCGCATTTCTGTGCAGAACTAAATGGAAATGTGCAGGCACTTTCTGCAAAATACTCACATCTGAGTAGGGCCTAAAAAGATAAGGTGGCTTGACAAGTTTAGCAGAGCATAACCCTTAATTTGCATATATTCTTAATTATATGAAGTAGCATACCTCCCTAGCCTCACAGAAAACTCTGGTTTCCCAGGCAAGGAAGTTGCCTTCTGGTAAGGAGCCATGAATCTTATTTATTTGGTATGTCCAATGCAAGGAAACTTATGCACATATTAACCAACTCTTGCAGCTGTCCAGAAAACACAGAGATGGTTATTATTCAGTTCTAGAAATGGGAAAGAAAGGTATCTGCTTTAACTAAAAGTATTTGCTTTTCCTAAAACAACAGTGCAGCAAAGCAGCAAACCTTTGATCTAAGCTGATAGTCTCTCCCACATTTTTACATGGAAGCTTTCTGTATGGCTGCAGTTTGTGATCTGTCAAAGTCAGAACTGTCCCAATCTTAGTGTTTCTAGTTCCTGGCTGCATCTAAGGGTCTGGTACCCACTTAGAACCTCACTGGGGCCCACAGACTATGCGAAGCAACACCTTCTTGGAGAGGGTAAATATGTGGAACCCAAAAAGAGCCTATTCCAACACAGAGAGGCCAGAGCGACATTTCTTCACTTCTAAAGCACAGTCATGGGTGCTGATAAAAAAGATTCAATAATCACTGCCCTAACCATGATATAAAGTTAGAAAAGGTGAAGGGTAGCCACCTCATAGCCTTATCCAAAGTCTGGTGAGTCTTCTGCAGGATGGACTGAGAAAGTCCTAGAAACAGGTCTCCCAAATCCCCCAAAATGCTGTAGCCATCACACTTTCATACTCTATAAAATGGCATTTCTGTTTGCATTCCATTCAAAGTGTTGCTCATTCAGGAAGGGAACTCAGGGTTTTGGGTAACAAATGGGAATGTCCACCTTAAAATTCTGGCCAGGTTCATCAGACAAACAAGCCACAGAATAGGTTTGCGTATTTGTACACGGTCCACATTTGTGTGATGCCAATTCCAACCCTTGGTAACTACTGCTCTCTTGCAGGGTGGCTTGGGACAAGGCAGGCCAGGGACCATGACCAATAGCCACCAGAGCAGCAGTGAGGGAGTTCAGCTATATGGACATGAGTCTCAGTGTACCACCAGATAGTCTGAAGATTGAGCCCAGCCCATTTTATTTACTAGGTTATATTACAGCCTGTGGCATTAATGGCATACCTCTCAATTTAAGGGAAGGCAAATTCATTTAATCATGACCCTAACATGCAACCTGTTTCAAGCCCCCTGAACTCCAGCTGGGGACAGGAAAGCAGACACATCACTTTGCCCACTGTGCCCAACTAAGCATCATCTGAGTCCTCACAGGCACACGCACCTCTACGTTCACGGACTGGTCCTTCAGCACACTTAATACACCTTACCCTTGCAAGTAACCTAAACCTACACTGCCTCGCACGCTTCCACAGCCTCCTTCAGACCAAGCACCTAGTTGTAGGTGTTGTGATGTAGTTGTAAGGAACTGTGGAGCTGATTTGCTCCAAATCACACCACCACAGAGCGGCCACTGTTTTCCAGTTCACAGATATGCTATAGAGAAGAGGCAACTACTAAAACAAGGTCACAAGGCTAAAGTTCCCTAAGAAACAAGGAAAGCGTTAAAAAGCTACAGAATATCTTAAAGAAAGATTTCTACACTATGAAATGCAGAAATAGTCAATATAAATCACAAATTTTGTCACAGACAGACGTGTGATACTGCAATCCATGTAATTCTGATTGAAGTCAGATAAGGATCACCCCACCTCCCACCCTTCTCCAACAGTCTCTGAGCACTCGGGACATACCCCAAATGTTCCCTTGACTTTGGAAGTGAAGCCAATCCACAAAACACAGCACAGAATTGATTTTTAAGAAATTATGTCAAAAATAGCCCTCAAATACTTTTAGTGGTTTATTCCTACAGCAGAGGAGATCATTTATTTCACCAGCACAGCGTTCTGAAATACTTCTGTAAGTATTACAGGAGAATGCAATTCACTACAGCAAAGAGGCTCAAAACTACTAAGCTTTTCTATCTTCATTTCCCATCAGTAACCCCATTCATCACAGGTAAGTGCTCAGAGGAATTGGGTCCTAAGCTACTACAAAGCATAAGGCTGCTAGAGTCACATGCTAACATTTTTTTTGTTTCATTTCAGTGGATAAAGGAGATGCTAAACTAATGACTGTCTAACACCATTCTGTCTCATTCAGCAGCGGGTGATGCTTTATTTAATGTGAGAACATGCAATAAATAACACACCACCGTATCATTTCTAGAGATCACAGTTCCAGTGTTTCTTGTTGCTGCAGCTTACTTTCTAAAACCCGTCTGGATGATGTCAAGTAACACACAAGTTTAATTCCCTCAGACTTTAACAAGTATTGCTATGATTTTGTTTTATTAAGAGCCTCAATGGTATTTAGATGTAGCATTCTCCTTCAGCACAGGAGGGCCCAAAGGTGAAATCAAGCAGCAGATGACTGTTCACCACAAAATGAGTAATCATTTATGTTCCAGGCTAAAGTAAATACAAACAGAAAGCTCACTGTTCTAATGTCTTCATTTAGCAACCTCCTTTTTTTTTTTTTTTCCTCCTTTTAAACACAGGTTTTGTAAAAACATTTCGAGCCTTGTGAATGCTCATTTTATTTTTATTTTCTTTGGAAAGCCTGAAGTGAACCGTCTATCCTTTTAGCTTGATGTCTTCCCTACTTGCCTTTCACAGTGGCACAGAGGTGATGGTTACACTCCTCCATTACATATTCTGGTTTAACCACACAGCTTTTCCAAACAGTCCCAACACTAAACTGAGCTGCAGTGCTAGATTTACACTCCCCATCACCATCACTTACCGTTACCTATGAACAAGTTCACTTGTAAGCACACACCTTTCCAAACAGCTGAACTGCTCCACAGTTTTCTGTGTTTTTCTTATTACAGCTACCTCCCTCATTTCAATGGCATCACAGTTGAGCTCGAGTCTGAAATGCAATGCTCCACCTAGGGCAAGTGCTTATTTTTACTCAAGTAATTACAGAAAAAAAAAAGTTGATGCTGACATTTACCAAAATATTTCAGAGCACAACCACCACCCGCTGAGCTGAACATGAGAATTCATGCTTGCTAGTCTTGTTTTTCCCCTCAGAGTACGACTGATTTGACTCACACCCAACTTGAACAGAATTTCCAGATCTCTGCAAGAATTATAGTTGGTAGGAAAGAGTCCTAAACATGCAGCCAAATTTCTGTTCTTATGCCCATGCTATTACTTGCCTTTAATGAAAGGATACAGTAAGACATTCTAGACCATGCGCTTAAAACCTCACATGTTGAAGGAAAATTCTCTAATACAGCTGGAATTCTGCAAAGAACTGCTTTCATTTTTTTCATAGACACTGTGAAAATCCCAGCTTAGTCCTTCAGTCCAATCTGGATGCTTCTTGTTCAGCACTGGCATTACCAAAACAGAAGCATTGGTCTTTTGATACTGAAGCCAGAGCACAAACATTTCTCTACCCTCCAAAAATCCCACTTAAGATTTTTGTTATTGGTCATGCCCGTGTTGTTTATTGTATAAGTGAATCATAAGAATTACTGGAATTCTTATAAATCCTAATTAAAGAGGAAAAGAAAAGCCCACCTGTAATTAGACATCATGTAACTGCATGGTAATGGACTGTTCAGTGCCCTACTAAGATATGTTAGCAAAATGCTATAGCATTATAATCAATTTCAAGAGGCTGGTAGATGTATTTAAATGAATAAATTCTATTTATGCAATTACAGTAATGACTACATTTCATATCTTATGCACAGCATGTAAAAAAAAACCCCACCACACTGGCATTTATGTAAATATTACTAATGTGCACACTATGAAAAAACAATTCATGTTAATTAAAAAAACACCTTAATTTTGAAAGTTTACCAGAAACAGTTAAACTGAGCATTGCAATCTTTGAAAGCAGAAGTAGTTTGCAAGGATCCAACAGTAACTGATATCCAGCTGCTTGGAGCTGGGCTGCAGGCTGAACGTGTACTGAAATCTGGGCTGAAATCCCCTCTCGGTTGATGGCAGCAACAGTCGTACTGCTCTTTCTTACAAGCCTGGAATTTCACCCCAGTCTTTACATTCTTCGTCGGTCATAATGGAGCAGCCAGAAGAAGAAAGATGATTAGAGAGCAGCCAAGTAGACTCACAGTTCAAGAATCCAATCTTCAAGCAGCTGTAAGTTCTAGGGGAGGAAGGGGGTTTATAGCACAGTTAAAATGAGTCTCTCTAAAAATGGGGAAAGTGGCCGCTTCAGTAGGAGAGGTGATGACAGGATACTGAACACCATTCACAGAAAGAAGGAAATCTTTGTAAGTCCTTGGTGAAGACACCGTTGTACTTGCCTTTGACTAGAAAGGAAGGCAATCGTAGTGCATCAATGTGTAAGTGCACATATTGCACACAAGGCATTCCAGGAGCTGAACAATTTCTCTGAATACACCAAGATATTACTAAGATTAAAAAAAACAGCAAAGGTTTTTAGCACTCAAACAACTGTCTTGATGAACTTGATTTCAAATCCAACTCTACACATTCTTGATAAACAGAAAGGCCTCGACATTGAAGACAAAACATTTTTAGCACCAACTGCTGGCTTGCAAGTGAATACTTAATTCATGAGAGACAAGTATATAATGACACGGCATTTTTCAGCGAGAGGTACCTTGTTTTAAGGCTATACCTAAAAATAGCAATATAGCTACCATGGAAACTGCTCCAACGATCCCTGAAGCTTTATGGCACCCGCAAGGGTCCCGTTGCTGAGGGAAGGTAGGAACTAAATTGGCGTCTGTCCTCCTCCTTCTCCCTGCCACATGCCCTGGAATGTTGGAAACTTCCAACATTTGTACATCATTAGGTGTCATAAAGCAAGCTAGTGTCTTCCAGTATCCCCTTAACCCCTCTGTAGCCATTTATATTAGCCACACTAACCACTACCAGCAGCAAGGAAAAGGCTGAGGAACTGCCATCTTTCCTTACCACTAAATCAATTAAAAAGTTGTTCTATATGGTAGCAAGTGTTACATAATTAATACAAATGAGAGATTTGTGAACATTTCCCAGAAGGGAAATGACTGTAGCCAGTCTGTCAAGATGTGCTCCTGCAGCACACCGCTTAGGGCTGGTTTTTCTTCTTTGCTGTCAAAGAGAGTCAGTTTACTTACTTGTATCTCTAGCACTAAAGACGGTTTTAGAAATGGAGACAGTAAATTCTAAATATACACTGTATCTATCAAAGGAAGAGGTAAATAGTTTGTTATCAATATCCATCACTTTGTGGAACCCCATCATTCATTTCTGTTAATAGTTACGGCACCTGGGTATGCAGCTAAGAAACTGAAGAGTATAAAGGGTATTACCAGACTCACTTATGGCTCAAGGCAAGGAGCAGAACTGCATTGCAACTCTACTTTTTAATGATTGAAAGATGTGTTAAAAATGTACCGAGATTTTCAGGAAATCTATTATTTGGCTTACACAGTAAGCTATGCCTTGTGCACTGTGTTCTAGATAAAATTGTATTTAAAAATGGCACACAAGGTTAAGATGCCAATGACTAATCTGTGCTTTTGTAAATACAGTAGTATACATCCTATATACAGAGGCAGGCCACAAGCCCCTTGGAAAGGCTTTTACCCAGCCATCCACAGAAAGAAGGGAATAAAGATAGTGGGGAGCGTGGTGGAAGGTGCCAAACCTAGGCAGACTATTGATGCTAATCCCACAAGCACTGAAGCAAGAACACTCCTCTGGTCCCGGATAATCATCTTCACAGTGTCACAGAACTGGAGAAAAAAAAAAAAAAAAAAAAAAAAAGAAAACATAAGAGTTACAGAGGAACGCTTTAACCACACAGCCGGAGGTGCCCGTTCTCTCCATCACAGACCAGCGGCTGCTACTGCAGCTCCCGGGCGGGCTCCCTGGGGCACGCTGCAGAGTAAAAAGGGAGGCTGGCACTGGCTCACGACCCGAGTTTTAGCCCCAGTGCTCCCTGCCGCTCCGCCAGGACCAAGCAGCTTGAGAACACTTCTAAGAGCGCGTGAATTGTCTAAGCGATTCAGCTTCGCTTTCCTCGCCACCTGAAGCCACCAGAGGCCAGGCTACCCGCCTTCCCGAGCGGCTCCGCACCCGCGGCAGTGCCCGCTGCGGGAAGAGCGGCCGTCCCCTCCGGCGGGGGCGGGCGGACGGTACCGGGCAGCATTTCCCGGGGCTCGCAGCGGCAGCTGACCTAGTTTCGGGGAGCGGAGCGCCCAGCGAGGCCGCCGCCGCCGCCGCCACGAAGAGCAGCAACGCCCCCCCCGTCCCCCGTCCCGGCAGCTGCCGCCTTCCCGGCGGCGCGGTTCCCCGGGGGACTCCCCCCTAACGCCGACGGCCGGGCCGTACCTTGTCGGTCTGGAAGCTGACCGGGGCTCCGTATCGGCAGTAGGTGACGAAGTGCTCGCAGTTGTTCCAGAGAAGGCTGTAGGCTGTGGCGCCCACCAGCTTCTCCGCCCGGCGAGCCGCCTCCTCGCTGCCCAGCACCTGGTCCTCGAAGAGCCGGTCCATGTGGTTGACCAGGATGCTGCCGCCGTAGGCGAAGTCCTCCACCGTGTCCACGCGGATGCTGGCCGTCTTGGTGATGACGCCCAGGATGAGCCGCTTGTTAGTCACAACCTGCTGGATCTGCCGGCGGTCACCGGTGAAAGCGGGCAGGATGTCGGGCATCAGGTGGGCCACGCGGTTCTCACCCAGGTAAATGCCGAAGTGGATGAAGAGGGTGCGGGGCACCTCCAGCAGATCGCCCCGCTTGAAGCAGCTGGTATCGTAGTAACCGGGGGCCGGCGGCGGCGGCGGCGACGACGACGACGGTTCCCCGCTGGAACCCGCGGGCAGAGGCCGGACATGGACGAGGAACAGCAGCTTCTCCAGCAGGAGCGAGGCCGCCTGAGGCACCGGGTTCTTCATGGTCGGCGGGGGTGCCCTCGCTGCCGCCGAGCGAGCGCCGCCGCCCGGCCCCGCTTTTCTAGGCTACCGGGCGGGGCGGGGCGGGCACCGGGGCCAGCCCCCCGGGTGAGCGGCGTGCGGGGAACGCCCGCTCTGCGGAGCGGCCCGGCTTTATTGGGGAGCGCGGCGGGCGCACCGAGCTGGCCCGGCGTCCCCGGTCCCGGCGGCAGCAGCTCGGCTATCGGGAAGACGTGGTGCCAGCCACCCGGGCCCTTGGGCTGGGTGCCAGCAGTTTCCCGCCTTCCACCGGCGCTGCCCAGGTAGAATGGCAATAAAAAGGGCGTTCCAAGTTTTTCCCCCCGCCCGAGGAGCACTGCGGCGGCCTCCTGCAGCCACAGCCGCTTCGTTCGCCTTCCCCCACCGCTGGGACCTAAGGGTCTCCAGGCGAGCGGCCCAGGAGCCGCCCGGGGCGAGGGGGCAAGCGGCGGCTGGCTCGGGGCCGGAGCGGGACCAGGACCGGGACCGGCGGTGCTGCCGCGACGCTCGGGCGGCGTCGGGAGAGGGGAGCGGAGCCGCGGCTCTTGAGCGTGCCTTTCTTCCTCATAAGAAAACAGGTCTCCGCGTGAAAGGGGGGAGTCACATCTTTATAAATTAACTCGCCCGAAAGGTCCGCCTGCTAAGAAAGAGTGGGAAAAGGCGGAGAGGCATTCCCGTGCGTTTGGGTTCATGCTAATCCATTATGTAAATGGAGAAATCCTGGCAACAGAGCCCACAAAAGGAGCAGCTCTGTCAGGTCAACAAAGCCGCCCCGTCTGAGGCTCATAAGTTTCAGCAGCCGAGCAAATTCCCGCCCCTCGGAACTGCGGGATGATGGATGGGACAGACATTCATCTTACCTGGAAGATGACAGGGCCCGGAGACCGGCAGAGGAGGGAAGGGGCCGCCCGCCAGCCCCCCTTACCCTCCGCGGCTGCCGCCTTTTCACCGGGTCCTTGCCACCTCGGCCCGTTCTGCTGCCATTGGCTTTTGTTCCTGCCGCAGACACTCCGGCTGCAGGGCCAAGTTTTTGTCTCTGTGAGAAACTCAGAGTGGGGAAGTGTGAATGAGGAGGCAGTGCTGGAGAAGTAGTCCTTTGTTAGAGCATCTTCCCCAAAACCAGGCTCTAATGCTGCCACCTTGCCTGATGTGTGCTCCTGCGGGTTGTGGCCACTCGGGCAAACACCACAACATACATGATGCCCAGTACAGAAAAGAGAAAGGAGAATGGCCATGGTGGAGGAGCTTGGCCTTTCTCCACAGGCAAACTGTGTTGGAACACCAAGGTATTTTTCCCTTCTCAGTCACTTTAAACCCAAGTCCCTGTAGATCAAGAATGAGATCCCTAGACCACTCTGGAGCTCTAGAGTCCTTTTGGTCACACCAGCAAAAAAAAAGCCATCCCTTTTCTTTCTACAAGACAACAACTCTGGTTTTAGCACCAGCAGATAGGCAGTGAACCTCCTACCACCATGGATACTAAACCAAGGCTCAGGCAGGATCTTGTGCAGAGGAAAAGGTAAGGTACAGTTTATCAATGACCCAAAGCAAGTTTTCCACTCCTTGGTGAAGAAAATATTTCAGGGCAGCAGTCCTTGCAAAGAAAAAATGACCGGTGTTGCCCTCCTGTTTCCTCCTGCTTGGAGCAGAGATCACCTTCCAAGAGAACTAAAGATTATCCTCACCTTGCTTCATCTGCAAAGAGGGAGGCCCCCACAACCTCTTGTTTTGTCATCGGTAACAGGTCAGAGCCCCAGCACTTCTTACCAGAGGGATCAGCCATTTGGGATTTTCTCTGGAGAGTCTCAGCCAATTTTTTTATGCAACAGAGGCTTAGCCCTCTCAAGCCCCCTACTTCAAATCGCATCACTTACAAAAGAGAAAATACCTCATAGATGGGGTTTATGACGCTGGTTGGAACCCTGGGGATTAGCTGCCAGCCGTACATAATTATAGAATTTAAAAAAGCATATATTTCAAATTCAGATGTTTACGTACACTTGGAAAGTTTGAAACTTTTGCTACTAGTAAATAAAAATGGGGGGAGTAGGCAAAGCTTTTCGAATTTTTAACTAAAGCATTATTTTTAAGCAACGGGCAAAAAAAGATTAAAACCCTTCATCACGATAAGGGGTCTCACCCATTTGGTGACAGTCAGAGCTGGAGCATTGTGCCTCAGCCAGAAAATTATCAAAAGGCTCCACAGAAAGTCTTGGCACAGAAAGGTTCCCGTCTCCCTCCTGTGAAGACAAGCACTGCTCCTGCCCTGGGCTGCCCCATCTCAAGACCCCCCCCACCCCCCTTCCCCAGAGCTGTCCAGGGAGCGTCTGGATGCTCTTTGTTGGAATAGGTGTTGGAGATGCTTCAGTCCTGCAGTTCGGATTTCTCTCTGCTGCTCCAAGAAAGGTAGAGGAATTCATCTAAACTCCCCGGCAGAAACAGACCTTTCCCAATGGGATCTTTTACTTGGAGGCATCCTTTGTTTGCTTTCTTAATGCCAGTTAGCTTTAATCCCCAAATCACCAGGGGCCATTTCAAGTAAATCTGTGAAGGAAACCAGGATGAAACCGAAGAAGAGGAATTGCCATGAAGAGGAAACTCAGTCTTACTGCATGGGAGGGTTTCAAAGAAGTAAGGTGAGAGGCGTGGCATTTCTCCAGTGCAATTTCCTCATACCTTAGGCATCAGTGAGCCTCCCCTCTCCATCCCTCCCAAACTACTCACTCACTCTCAAACCTGGCCACCCCAACTGAACAAGCACAAAAAGCATTATGCAGCAGACAGGTCTGTGAAATGGCTTTGCTCCTCCAGCCAACACAAACACACAGCTGGAGCAGGTGAAATCCATTCAGGTGGATTTGCCACTACTCTACAACTGTCGTGAGCATGACTGTGGGCTAAGCACTTCATACAGCCTATCAAAGCCATTTCTGAATGAAACCATTCAGATTCTTGAAAGGCAGCCTACAACCCAACATTGTCTGCTTTCAAACCTAAGGGCTGTACTCCTATTACTTTCAAAGTGCCACGATGCAAAACAAGATGTAAAATGTACACTTAAAATTGTTTTTCCTCTGCTCCGAAGGGGAAAATCACCCTGTATTTTAGTGGGAAAATGGCTTCATAGGAGATGGCTAACTTAAAATATACTTTGTGCCTCAAACAGTCTGGCACATCCTTTTGTTTTGGGTCTTTTTTGCACAGGAACTTTTGTACCTTTAATACACAAATTGCAGTGGGAAAGTCACTTTGAAATATTAAACATAAACCAGCAGACATTTACCAAGTATTTGTTTAGACTGTTAGATGCTATAAAATAATTTAGTTATAAAATCCATATTTATTTTCAAGAGGTAGGTGACATTCAGTAAGAAAGCTGCAAGAAGAGAGAACTGCAAGAGAACACAGCCTTTGTTTTGTAGCACAGATGAGCCACAGCACAAGAACCTCCCAGGTAAGAGGTGCAAGCCAGCTCCCTTTACACTGAAACTTGCATGTTAGGTGGAACCTTATTTTATATACCAGGAATTACTAATTCCATCCTGCCTTCACGGCTAACACAGTAGGGAAAAAAAAAAGGAAAGAAAGGCAACTGTAAGGGTAAGTTCTTGGCCATATGAGGAACAGCCCTGGTTTAACAAGCGGGCAAAATGCATTATTTTAAGGGACTGAAGTTAAACCAATGCTGACTGCATGCTTGCTCACCTTTGAGTAGAATTTGTTTTACCAAACCTTTCTCAATTACTCAACCTCTACTGTAGATGAAGAAACAAATACAGCTTTAACGAGCTTTCAGGTCAGCTGGGACTGCTGGAACAAGTACAGGTTCACGAATTCAAAACATGTTAAGGAGGTCAAGAAGAATAAAATCTTTGGATAGGGATTTTGGAGGCTGTAATTTGCGAGAGAAGTATTTGAAAAACAATGCCTCATGGTTTAAACTGCTGCACCAAAAGGAATAATAGAAAGCATGTCTGTGAGAGATGGTTTCAGAGCATCCAAAAGGGCAATTCCAGAGATAAAAAAGAACACCTTTGTATTCCCATATCCAATCCATTTGAACTCTGTACCATTCTTTTCTGCAAATTACAGCTTTCATTGTAGAGCTGTAAATGACCAGCTCTCTAGCAAACAGTATCATTTACTTTTTCAGGTTTTGTATTTTACAAAACCTACGGACAGAACAGACAAAATCTGAGGAAGAAGGGAACCAGCAAGACAATCCACACAATGGCAGACAACTGAAATCATCCCAAAACAAAGATCCTTTGAACTAAGTATCACCCTCTTCCAGTAGAAGAAACAACATAAATGACTAAAATAAATTTATACTTTATAAATGTTCACTTTTATTGAAAACTTACTGCATACACATTTACAGAGTCACTTAAGCAGCATATTGAGTGAACTGCAAATATTTACTGTAGCCTTTTTATCCTTGGAGGTTTGCTACTGAGGTCTACCACTTTATTTCCTCTCAATACCTTTGTCTGTTTTGCTAAACTAACAGACTTCCAAATTACTAACAAGAGTCTAGCGAAGAATGATTGTAAACATAAAACCAGCATGCTGTTTTCCCTTTGAAATTATTAAATTGGCTATTTTTCTGCAATAGAAGCAAGGACTCATTTTTACAAGTAGACTGAATGCTGTATACACAGATAGTGCTTATGATTTGCTCAGAGAATAGTATGTTTAGGTGAATAAAGTGTTCACTTATGATACCTTCAATTAAAATAAACAAAATCCCAGAAAAGGTGGGAAAAATTCATTGTATAATTCTCATTAGCAAGCAAGAGGCTGGGAAATCAGTAACAGTGGTAGCACAGATTTGAGATTTAAGAACAACCATTAAAAACAATAACTGGTTTGGTTACAATTAAAACAAAAATACTTATTTCATCATTTTATCGTATGAGTAATGTTGCGTTTTGTCAGCACTAAGTAATTAATAAAGTCTCCCCAAAATAAAGGAAAAGATTCATTTCTGAATATAAAATGCCTGAACATATAGAGTAGTATTTCTATGGCTTCTGCAGAGGAAATACAGCCAGTTAGTTACTAGGCCAGAATTTCAACCTTGATTTTGTGCCAGGAAGCATGATACAGATTTTTAAGTCTCTTCTTAATCAGGTGAAGAAGTTTAGGAGGATCCTAGATTGAAGTCATATTGTGCAGGAAGTGAGACAGGGAGGTGATAACTGGGAGTCAGAAGAGAGATGAAGCACACTGCATTCAGCATGGCAGGTATTCCCTTACAGCAGGAGACAGACCATTCTGTGGGAAGGGCAATGCAAATGACAGACAAATGAACTTAATCCAGGCAGGAGGCTGCTGCACAAAATGAAGACTTAAGAGCCCAGAAACAAAATGAGGTATCCCTCCAGCACCTACCCCCCTTCCAGCGTAGCACCTTCATGAGAGAGTGAGCAGGCAGACTCTTGCAGTGCTCACAGCACTTTTGTCTTCTCACCTTCAAATTTATTCCCACACCAAGATCTGCGATTTACTGCTAGTCAATACTTTTAACCAATGGATTCATTAGTAAGAGATGGTGGAAATTGCAATAAAAAAATCTGTCATTAAGTGGACAAAGTGCTAGAAGCTTGTTGGATCCCCACCAAAGGTCAGCATTTACTACCAGTCACTCTAGAACAGTCAACAATTGTTACTTCTCTTTACTGCTCAATGGGGAAAGCTGCCCTCCAGTACCACAGTGACGACTTCACAGTGATGCACAGCAGGTTACCCGGCCTCACTCTATGCACAGGACAAACACAGCTGACAGGAGCTCAACTGTATCCATTCAATTTCCAAATAAAAACTGAGAGAAGTCAAAGAGAGATGGACTGAACAGGAGGCAATTTGCATCTTGGAATGAACGTTATCTTGTCCCGTAATTAAATGTTATGTTGCGATTTGATTAATTCTATTTTACAGGAAATAAATTAATTCTTCATCCAATGTATTATCTAGACAGGAAATGTTATCAGTCACAGACAAAGCTATTAGTCTGGTATTACTCAAAACATTTGCTAATCTATGCCATATAGCTAAGCCTCTGAGAGATAACTGTCACTGATTTCTACTCTTTGACTTTAAAAAATAAAATCTCCCTCAAGAAGCCAATTCTTGTTTATAACATGTTTTTATACCACTCAGTGTTAAAAGCATATGTATTAAACACCTGTTACTCCTCTATCAGTGATTTTAAATCAGGAACATTTTTAATCTGGAAATCCAACAGCATCTGCCCAAGTGCTTTGCCCTGTAAGAAAAAGTAAAATGAGATGTTAGTTGGGGTTTTTTTTTGTTTGTTTGTGAGTTGGTGATTTTTTTAATCTAAATTTATTACCTTTCTAAATTAAGGTCTTAAAAATAGTTTAATAGGATATTTTTCCTATAATCAGTGTAAGGATTCAGTATGTTTTATTAGTTTGAGGAGTATTTATCTTTACATATGATTATACATAAATTTTGTTTGAGTTTTATCAAGCCTGTGATTGCAGGTTATCCAAACTTAGCTAAATAAGTGAGAAAGGAAAATGCTTCTCACTTGTGAATCAGTATTATTAAATAAGGAAAACTATACAGTTGAGTTTTCAAGCACCTAAACCTGAAGACTGAACAGCTTCCTCAATTTATTTGGTATCTAGTGCTAAATTCAATTTATTCTGGGTTCAAAACCATACATCTATTTTGTGAGCCATCTTCTCAACTATGAAGAGACTACTTGTACATGGAAGCATTTATCAGCCTACAGTGGCAGAACTGTGCTTTGCTGTAGCCACAGCACTGTCACATTATGGGATCTTCAGGTTTAGATGTTTCAAATATTTAATACTCAAATTGTACACTTGCAAGAAAGCGTTTCGCATTCATGTGATGTTGTCAACACAGAAGACCTCCTATCCATCTGTTTTTCCTCTTTCAAATTTATACTCATTTTCAGTGTTTTAACTACAGGTTTCATAAGCTAAGCTAGAGAAGTTGTTACAGCTAATGGTTCCTGCACGTACTAGGAAACAATCAGAATTGTCCAGTAAATCTGATTTCTCCAAAACATGACAGCCTTTTGGAGAAGCTAATTTTGCTGGTGCATCTAAAAACCACAGACAGCTCACCATAAAGAGCATAACTGATGCAAAGACCTTCTTAATAGTTTCCTGTACACATCTTTTTCAGCAAGTATTTTAAATCAACTTTCTACTTCCCTGAGCTGTTTTCAAACTCTAAACCAAATGAGTAGATAATAAATATTACCAGGAAATTAAAAATTAACTAAAGAATCAAACCCAAAAGTTACAGTTGCAGACTAAGAGTGGGTTATAAAGAGACTGTATAATATACAGTTAGAAAAGAGAACTACATTAAAATGAATGCTTTGATACATGCCTGAGGGTCACTTCTTAGGGATGCTATGCCACCACCGCCGAGGGAATTCTTCAGAACAAAATTTAATCCATGGATTCCTGGCAACTCATATCTGTAAGAGAAAATCTACACATTGTTTCTCAGGAGATTTTTTAAGAAACACTTGCACAGATCATCAAGCAGAAGACAGTGTGCAAAAATTTCATGCTTCTGATGGCATCCTACTGCTCAGTCAAGCCTAAAAGTTAAGTGGTTTTGTTTCTTCCCCTTACTCCAAAGCAACAATCCTTAATAGTTTTAAAGTAGGACCATAAAGTAATCGTCCTCTTCTTACTCAATGCCAAAACTCATTCATTTCTCTGGAACTCCCTTTTGCTAACAGCTAATTGGGCAGGCTTCCTCTTCATTACTGACAAATACCTCAGTTACTAGATCAAACTCTTAAGACCAACTACAGATAATTTTGTAACAAATGAAAAGTAGAGCTACATTTCAATGCTTTCTTGGAACTATGTACTTTGTTCAGGTAAAATTTTATATTAGTGTGACAGACCTGTTTTTCTGTTTCACTGTCACTGTTAAGCATTTTTCCATCCTTGCTTTTGACTGGGGCAGTTCCAATTTGGAAACTTTTGCACAAGTTTGGCAAATGGCTCTGCGGTTTCCTAATGAAATTGTTTCAAATTCCATAAATAGGATATTTCCATTTGCCTCTCCTTTCACAGTTTTTTAGTGTTTTGTCATCTTCCTTGTATTCTTCTTGTTTTCCTTTGGTTTTGGTTTCCTCCAATATTTTCTTTGTCTAAGGACTTGATAGCTTTCCTTTACTCCATAGGAATGGATTTAATCAGAACGACAGCAAGACATGAGGAATAACAGAGAAAGATGATATCCATTCTCACTCTGTCTCCAGATGTTTGACTGCTGCAATTTAAATCACGTTTCCTCCACCACCACCTATTTTTCTTTAGTCACCTATCTGATCTACATCTGTTTGGAACAGATTCTTCCAAACTGTCCTTGAAATAGCTGGAATTTCTTGCAGTGCTCTTGTACTGCCAGTTTCGTCACTGAGGTTTATGTTTTTCAGTCCCTTTTTAGCACTGTGAAAATTACAGCTGTTGCTGGTATTCACAGCTCTGTGTGCCTCTGTATCTTGGGCGTATGACCCAAACCTTTCATGGAAGGAGATGATTCTGCTGAGCAGCCTGGCAAACACTTCAGTACTCGTTATGCTCTTGCATGTAGTAGTCATGTAGTATCTGTGCTGTCTCCCTCCTTTCACTGTTCCTTCTACTCTTACATTAACACGCTCTATTTTAGTATTAACATTATTAGTTGTTATTAAGAAAAAAAACTTGTGTTAGTATTCTCTTGACCTTCCTTGAAAACTGGCTGCTGGGCAACATTATCATTAAAGGAAAATCAACTGGAAGGCAGGAAAGTTCAATTAATCCAACAGTGCTCCACTAGGTAACAGGAATATGAAGAATAAAGCAATTTCCACAATAGGTCATCTAAATAATTTGCTAAATTTAATAACATAATCAACTACATAGCAGGATCAGAGGAGCCCTCAAAAAAATTCAACTAAAAAGCTCAATACAAATTCCCAATAAGCATATACCACGAGAGCTAGAGGTCTACCAAAACACCGCACTGAATTTTACTCTGAAAAACTGGCAAAGATTTCTTGGCAGAGCTCTCCACAAGAACCACTAGAGTATGTATTCCAGAAGCTAATACCTCATCTCTCAAAAGAAGCTTCATGAAAATCAATCATTTAAACAAATAAGGAGAGAAACTGAAGAGTGTACAAGAGCAGGAGCAAATGACAAAAGCTGAAGCATTTAATTTCACTTTCTGAGATAATGCTCTCAAAGGGAATATGTAATACAAGCAACAGAACTTAATTTGGAACATTACAGAATGGCATATTCACTTCAAGTACTTTGAGGAAATATTTACAGTGAGATACTCTAGTTAAAACTAGGATTACAAAATAATGTACAAAGGTCAACATTTTCAGTATTTTAACGCGTGTTTGAAGCATCTGAGCATCCAAAATATTGCTGCACAAAAGATACATTCCCTCAATAGAACAAACAAACAAAACAACCAACCTCACTACAACCATCCAATAGTCTTAAGCAGCAACAATACATTAATCAAAATGTTGGCATGCATTTGTCCAGCATAATTAAACAATTTAAGTTTAATCAACTGAGATCTAAAAGAAGAAAATATTACCTAATTGTACAATTCAATCAAAAGTTGCAAGAGCTGCTTTTCAAAAGCACCAAAAAAAAAAAATCTAATAAACCCTTCAAAGAATACTATGTCTGTGACAGAAACCAGTAAAACAAGGAAAATTCACTGTTCTAGCTGAACTCCTATGCTTATGCACAATGGGGTGCCAGCTTAACTACCTCCTTTGAAGTGCTGTCCATACATACTCAAAGAAGTCAGGTTTCCCTGTGAATTTCCTGTTAAAATGCATGGAAATAATAATGGTACAAAAAATAATTTAAAGCATTTAAATCAAGGAAAAGATAGGATTTCTCCCATCAGAGGAAAGCAGGAACTGAGTCCATCGGCTCAAAGATGTGTTTGCTTTTTTGTAGGTATATTTTTTGAGGGTAGGGGAATATGTCTCTATGCAATCTAGAAGCACCAGTATCAACATTTCTTGTTCTTCAGCTCTTAGTAAAATTATCCCATATGAAGAAATCAGCTGTCATGCTTGTATTTCTGAACACCAGGATGCTCTCAAAACATAACCATATTTCAGAAGATGAAAGCAGCAAATTCTCACTGAATAATTTTACTATTCCTATTAAATGACTGACCTAATACCACTAAATGTAAAGTTTCTTATTCTATATCTTAAGATTATCAGATCTGTTAAGAATGTACTCTACACATAGGAGAGGGAAAGTAATCACATAGATTTGAGGTTTTGGGGTAGGGGGGGTTTGAAAGACCATCTTTTGTTATGGTGTCACTCGAGTATCTGGAAGTTTATGGATTTTCAGCATTGTCTATCAAAAGAACCCCACCTTTTCTCTGTTTAGTACACCTATTTAACAGCTTTAATGAAAGAAGAATGAAAAGCAACTGGCTGACAATCTCCATGCTCTGTAGTGAAGCAGAGCCACGGGTGGTATGCTTTAGGTAGCAAAACCAATATGTATGTATTTTAACCACTCACAATTTAAATAAGAGAAATGAAGGAAATTGAAAGAGTAAGCTCTTTTTATGACATTTAAAACTAAAAGTAAACAAGTAATTTAAAAAGAAACTATACAATCTGAAGCACATGAGCGTAATCCTTCTAATCCTAAATAGTTCCACAAAAGGATTTACTCTTTTTCCCCAGCAGTTTTTCAATTCACCCACAGAGCTCCATTATCACATCATTAAAGGAAGCCAACCCCAGGAACAGATAATCTAATTAATCAAAATAAATTGGCTTCATCCAGACACAGCAAATTTCAGCTTTTATTTATGAACATAAACAGCGTTAAGAAATGACAATGAATCAATTTCTAGAAGTATCATTAGGAGGCATGACATTTTTTATTTCTTCCCTTCTTTGCTCTGTTTCCCAGGAAATTCAATTACATTTCTTGGTATCACTATTTATTAGATACGTAGATTTGTTTAGCACTTACGAAACAGTAGGCGAGATCTGCACTGAGCTGCTTACGAAGTCAAAGAATGACACTTACAACTCAAAGATCAGGGGTTAAAATAACTCCAAGCTCTCTCTTGAGCTTTGAGCTGCACCTTTCTGACTCAGGCTCTTTGAGCAAGAAAAAAGACACTTAACAGTTTATCCATTACCCGTGGAAATGTCTTTTTGGCAGAATCTCCGTATTTGCAGAATAATTGATCTTGTATCAAAACAGGTTTTAAAAGACTGAACTGTTTGTTGCAAAATTAAGCTTGGTTTTGGTTTTTTTTTTGTTTTTAAGGAGAGATAAAAGTTTAAAACCTGTTGATTGTTTTACTGGACATCCTTAGGAGAATGATCCCTATTACTTTATTCTATAAGAACAGTGTATGTTCCATATGGCAGTCCCCAGGAAGGACCCTGAGCATCGGTTGAAGATACTATGAAAACAAAAGTGTTCCATATGCTGTCTGCTGGGAGAGGATACTCTTCTGTAGATGAGTACCAGGTAAAAGTGCCCTGTTCAGGATGTATTATTTCATATTTTAAAAAGGGAAGTTAGCTAAATTTTTTTCTTTAAATTCTGGCTTGGTATGTCTGGCAAAGAAGTGGGTAGGAGTAGGGTACTCAAAGGAATACTTTCTCTCAAGTGAGTGGATGTCCTAATGACTGATACAGTTTTGCAGAGACAGGGATAGAAGGAGGCATGTTTCTGACGGGCAATCAGTTCAGTTTGGGCTCCAGTCTATACTGGCTGTGTGAATGTCTTTCAGGTGGTGTTTTAGGGATTTAAAACTCCCAGTTCTGCCATAGCTCTGAGGCTTGGAAAGCTTCAGTTACTACGGCTGCTGCAGTCTCCAAATGGTTCAAAACAGTGGAAAGATGCATTTCTCAGAGGACATTAGAAGTTATTTCTATTTTGTAGAGACATTCTGTACTGGAGTACAACAAATAAATAGCCCCAACACTAATATGCTACTTCTGGGAATTTTAATGCCTTCAAGAGATTCACTGCCTTTGTCCAGCTTCTGGAGAGGACCATATTAGTGTTCTTTTTCAGTGACTATTGCCCAAGTTGTTATTTAAACAGGCAAAGAACGATACATAAAAAAATACTGAAGACAATACATGCAAGTTTGCAATATTTATGTTAGCATATTTTAAGATAACTTCTGATACCATCATGTATCTACTGTACAACCATGGGCTGATCAGCAAGATGCTCACCTTGTTACCAGTTCTTCTTCAGGATTTTCTTGCTCTAGAAGATGTTGGAAGTAACTCTCCAGGGCTTGAGCAGTCAAAGTTTTCTTCAGGTATGGATAGTAGAGGGGATGCCGTGCGATCACACCTGTTAAGGTATAACTGGTGTTAGCTGGAACAGGAGCTGTAAAAAACAATTTGCATTTATCCTTTCAAAGCTGATTTGAGATCCTCCTCTTAACTGAAATCATACATATAGATCCTCTTTAATGGGCTCCTGAATAAGACACAATAGTATGACAGTTTTCCTCTGTCAGTAGAGAGCTACTGTGGGGCATGACATGAAAGAACGCTCCCAGACTAAGTGATTATTGGACTTTTTCTGTCTTCAAGCAGTCCCTGCCACTGGAAAACACCTGAAGAACAACAACAACATTGCAACAAACAACCCCCCAGGCAGCTCTCTTCCCATAAATGGTTTCCAGGACTTGGACAAGTAATCGCAATGAACCATAACAAGGAGAGATCAGTGAGTGAAGGTTTGGTCCTTGCCCCGCTCCTTGCATGCAATTTCTCACATGTCAGGATCTCAATTACATTTTTATTGCTGTAAATATGCTTTCATAAGCTTCAGATAACTTTATGCTGAAGCTGAATTTCCACAGCAGTATCAGGAAAGCAGATTTGTGTCAAAGGGATCTTTTTATCTGTGGAGTTCAAAGCTAAATTAATTTAATTAATCTTAGGGGTCAATTTTGTTTTATTGTTATTGCTGTTCCTTACTGTTCCTTAATAAAGCAGTAGTGTCTTTATATCTCAGGAAGGCCATTAGCTATGCATCATTCATGATTTGGCAATGCTATTGCAACAGTAGTCCACTATGAGTAAAGAAAAAAAAAAAAAAAAAAAAAAAAAATACAAAATTCTTTCATTCTTCAACCACAAAAGTTTCACAAACAAGGACAAGGAAACTGAATGCCTAAATATACACAAACAACATTCAGCAGTGTTAGCATGAGAGCTAATAGCAAATCAAGTCCCAAAACGCACCTTTAATTCATACTGAGCTTTGAACACTCTCATCTTCCAACAAGTTAGAGAGCCAATTGTTGCATGCAGAAGTAAGGAACAGAAGGAATTATTAAATAATGCAAGAAGAAGCACAATGTAAAGAGACTGCACACTGAAATACATCACTTGGATTAACAATATAATAAAAACCTTCTCTTATATGCAAGAACAACTTTGCTATTTCCTAACACTGTCAATGTTTTAGCCATATAAGTGTTAAAAAATTAATATATGAAAGTATTATAATCAGACAGCCAAGACATTACATTATATAAAACATACAAGTGAAGAAGTAGCAACTAATGTGTAAAGGAAACCTGAAGAAGGCATTTCTTAACTTTGGGGAGCTTGACTTTATCATTGTTTTATTTTTTTTTGTTTCAGCACAGAGACAATTAAAAAAAAAGTGATTATAAAAAAGTGAGAGAGATTACATATATTAAAAAAAAAAATAAAATCAGAAGAGCACTTGGTACACTGCATCACTTCAGAAAACAAGAAAAAGAAAAATACCAATGTTTGCAGAGTTGCCTTTGTCTCCACTTCTGGTATAGGCAAGATCTTCTAAGCGGTATGTATGTGGTCCACTTGGCAGATCTATACAATATAAAAATGGATACATTTTAATGACAGCTACATACAATGAAAAAGGAATTGTCATTTTAAGTGTATGCTTTCTGCATTGCTTGTAGTACTCCTGGAAACATTTCCAAAACTTTCTTCCCAGAGGAAGAAACATCTAGAAAACAAGAGGTGAGGCTGAGGGCCAAAATTACAGAATTGATCCCTCCTGCTCCATCTCCCTTTAGGGCACTTTTAGGGCCAAGTGCCATGCCAGGCATCCTCTCTTTCACTACACTTGAATATGAAAATTCAGCTTGGTCTTAGCAATGGGGTATCTCTGAAGGAGGCAGAGAAGCTGCTTGTCATTTCTTGACTAGCAGACCACTTCAGTCCCCTTAACACACAGATCTCTCTGCTTCCAGTTCACGTGGAAGATACATGTGCTTGCTACTGATGACTCTGATTTATTCTGATGTCTGCAGAAAATAGTTACAATTTAAAATTCCTTTTCAAGATATTCAACTGTATAGAAGAAACTCCAGATTGACAATTACTAATTTTGTAACTATCTTAGTATTATCTAAGAAAAGGTCATAAATGCATGATCTATAGGAAGCCAATCTTAATTTGTTAACTTGCCAGTGTCTGAGTATTGGACTTTCAAGCCTTTAGAAACATAAAGATTGTTGTGCTTTACTCAAAGTTCCCATTAAGTATTACTTTTACCCATTTACGTATCCAAAAAAAAAAAAATTCAAACCCACTCCTGCCCAATTCCAGAAATTCAATCTTGTGGGATCCATAGTTTCTACGTGAGGTTTGATGGTTAAGTTACACAGCACAGGCCTCTTGCAATCATTATTCCTGAGAGTAGCAGGCTGTCACCATCTAGTTTCTGTATCCCAAAGCAAGAGGTGAAGTGCTCACTTTGCCACTGAGTTTCAATTATTTGCTGAGGGCAACGTAATACTGAAACTCGAAACAAAGGTTATATCCCAGTTTTTAGGCAGTGACAATCTAGTAACACCCAGCTGATTTTTCTTCTGATCCAACTTCCCCTACAGCCTGTAGCAGCTCTTCTGACATCCCTGGCTTTTCAGTTCCAGCATCTCTAACACGCTCATCTACATTCCTGACTTGCAGTAGACTTCTCACCCCTCAGCAGCCCTCTCCTCTGTTCCCTTCCTATCATTTCCTCATCCTTCTGCACACAAGTGGCAGCTCTCCCCCTCTCTGCTGCTTGGACACCAGTAGGGGGAACATTCAGCACAGGGAAACCACAGCTTTGTGTCACAGCTGCTGGTGTCAGCCACAGGAAGCAACTGAACAATGTTCCAGATTTGGGGTTTGTTTTTTTTTTAAACACTGACCAATTCAGCCCTAGGCACATGCTTGTCATAGAAAATTTCAGTCTAATGTGTTAAAGTCAAAGGGAAGAGAGAGGTCTTGTACATCAATCACATCGATGAAACTTCATGTCGCAAGACATTGCAATTTGAAAATGCATCAGTTAATCTTTTTGGTGGTGTTACTGATTTTGCTGAGGGTATCAACTCTTAAGCTGGTTTTGTGCTTTTGTTTTTAATTTTCCAGAGTAAGAGACCTATACTAAAGATGTTATCCGCTTAATGCTACCCAAAGGCAGGCTGCAGTAAGAACTGTAACTATCCCAATTTACATTTGTATCTTGAGGGTGGATTTATGTTTAAATCATATTTAAACCCCAAACAACACTGTGTTAAGTTCAGGCGTGACTGCAATTAAAGTGCACCTACTATTAAGGCATGGGTAGATACACACTCCGTCAGCTATATCAGGTGATCAGATAAACCCAGCCCTAGCCAAATCATCACCATTACCTTCAACTCCTTCCTGCTCACAGAGAATTGCTGACTCCTCAGGTTGACCTAAAGAGCTTTAGCAAAGCTCAGTAAGAAAGAAACCATATCCAAATCCTACTGGCTGCAGTTTCCACTGTCCCCATCAGAAAGGGAGGCTGCAAGTCCATGGCAGTGACAGCTATACAGATACCAAAAGTTCATTTGGATATGGGATGGGAGATACCGTGGATGACAGAAGTGTCTCACTACAATATCACACACAATTTGTAGAGTTTATCTTCATTCATATTACTTATTTGATCGAAACAGATCAGGCAACACTTACAAGAGTAGCTTTGCTGGCACATCTGAGTGGCAACAACAGGGAAAACAGTAACAACCAACTAGGGGCTCGCTGAAGCAACCTCTTCTACTGGATCAGAAAGAACATCTATGCACACCCCAAACAACAACATATCAGCATTAAACTAATTAAGACCTAAAGTTTATAACATATCAGGTTGCTGTCAAACATGAGCTAAAATGGTGATTATAGTTTAGTCTTGCACAAGAGTTCTTCATTGGTAAGTCACGGTAGCATGAAATGGGAAATTGTGAAAGTGTGAAAGTATACAATCAAAAAGTTGAGACAAGAGGTTTGTTTTGAACTTGATGCTCAGTCTTTTTCATGTTCACTTCCAGAAAAAAATGCAAGCAGAAGTGTGCCATGAAATTTGGCAGAAAATATTAAAAGGTGTATTAATTTATTTATTTGGGGAGTATTATTTTTGATTAAACATCTCAATTGAGAGATTCTGAAAAAGTCCAGCTAAAGCTCATTTTTTGGTTTGGACAAGACTACCACACTTCATAAACCACAGAAATCATAATGGTTTTAATAAATTCATTCAAATTTAAAGAAAAAATGTAGTGTTTCTTCAAAGGCTGAAGTATGACAAAATGCTTAAACTGTATAAGCTATAGAAGTCTTTTCACCATCAGATGTTTTACAGACAGTCCTTGACAGCCTCCCTTTAAACAAAACCAGTTCAAGACAGTGTTCTGGTATTCTCATTTATTACTACCCTAATTGATTTATCTATCATGATCTGTTTATCAGGAAATTGTTTTCATTTAATAAACATCTTAAACAAATCTACAAAAGAATTCTCTTCAAAGCTAGGGCAAATGGTAAATTCAAATTCCACCCTCCCAGAACCACATCTAGCAGCATTTTTGAAATCCATTTTCACATATTTCTCTTATCTATTCAAAGACAACTAACAGTCCCTTACACTTAAGATAACCACGAAACTAAGAAAAATAATTCCCTCCTTCCTAAATGCTGACAAAAAATGTTTTAGCAGAAATTACTCTTTTACAGTCTAACCTATAACTATTTCTCATCCATGCTGTCCAAGTGTTAGGACACAGAAGTAGGTAAGTATTTAGTCACATATGGAAAACATTTCTATTTACAACTAAGGGCAAAAGTTTAGAGATCCCTCTCAGGAGAAACAACTAGAAGAGCTCTGCTGTTCCTTCCTCCAAAGTGGGGTTTTGTTTGAATAAAGCATGAAGAACTCAGTACTTAAATGCTGATGTCAGGCACCTCACACAGTTTTCTCAAATACAGTAGCAATGGGGAGTCTTAACAGCTTTTTGTTTCCCCAATATTGTAGTCACCTTGGAAAAAAAAAAAAGAAAAAGAATAAATACCAGGACCTTTGCTAACCACTTTATTAAACACAGCAATGACTTCCTATTCTTTAACTCTCCCAGTTTGTTGGTATGAATCGCGCGCTGCCCTCCTGAGGACCTCCTAGGTATCAGAGAGATTCTGGTGTGACATCAGATTTGCAACAGACGTAAGAGCTAAAAACATACCCAAGAGTTAACTTGTTTCTACACTACATGTAAATCACTACATGGAAGAGATGTTTCAATAGATGGGGAAAATGGACTCATGCATGGCAATCAGGCATCCAGTATCAGTGACTTTCAGAACGCAATAAACACACAGTCATGTGTGCATTTCATGGTACAGAACATTTCCTACTGACTTAGAATTAGTTGTAGCACTATTCAGTTACTGGTTTTGAGAAATACTACTCACCTGTATCTGGAATCCAGTATAAATCTTAACATATTGGTGCCTTCACAGCATCAATTTTTTGAGTACACACAGACTTAAATACCTCCACTACTCTTTCAGCATTAGTACTATTTTCAGAAATATTTCTAACAAGTAATCTTTAGGTACAGTCACCTGATTTAGGTTTGAAAATACATATCTACAGCTTTAGAATTCTCTCATTTCTCTGGTGATCTGGAATAAGGTAATAAAGAATCTGTTTGGACCAAAAGGGAATTATAAAGTGTGCTACATGTTAAGAAATACTGTATATAGTTCTGTCATTACAAAGAATATAAAAATTTTCCAGTGTTTAGCACTTCCAATAGTCCGTAACCTAGTACCTAGCTTGTATGAACAACTCTGATTGAACACTTCCTCATCATTGCAGACCTTCTGACCTGCTCCATTCATCTCACTGGTTTGCCCTTCTCAAGTTTCTTCTTTTCTTTCTGAAGAGAATTTGGTTAGTTTGGTTCTAACAGCAACACTGCAATTATCATGCTGGATCATTAGCTTAGTGTGCTTTCTTTAAAAGTCACCATTTCCATTCTTGTTCACCTTGTGAAGGCTACCAGACAAACAGAGCCAAATTTCAATTATTGAAATTCTAAGCATTCTGTAAATCTGTCCTCCATTCTGAACACAACTATTCTGATGTAAGGTAAACCCAGCTATTTCCAGGATTAACAAAGAAAGACTGCAGCATATTTTAAAATCATATTTCAATTTCAAGCCAGACACAGCTAAAGACAGTCGAATGCTAAGTCTTATGTTTTTTGAATAACTATTTACATACTTACGTAGTCTCAAATACATATTTACATAATCTCAAATACATTTTATACTGTGAGATGCTAACATCCTTCCTTCCTTCCAAGAAAAGCAGATTCAGATTTTTGCAATCCACTTAAAAATATGTAGTATAAAGAGGTAAAATATATTTCACAGACAAAAATGTAGCACATGATTTTCCAGGACAAAGACAGAAAATGATACGCTCCCAGATTAAAAGATGAACGTACCTTTCAACTCACTGCTGATCTTAGGTGGATCAAAAGGAACAACCTCATCTGATGTAAACGTGAGATCCTCCTCAAATGTCTCAACATGCTGCCCATTTAAGAAGAGGTTGATCTGGGAAAAAAATACCCATTTTCAAACCATCAAATTAGAAATCCAGTATGACTAAATAAACCATATTTCTAATTAAGTATTGATCTGGCATATTTTCAGTAACTGCTTTACAGATAAGGTACTGTTGCTCCTTGTTGAGAAGTCACAATAACAATAAAGATCCATTATAAACCTAAACAAAATCTATGTGCAGGGGAAAAAGAAAGCATCAAAATCAAGGAAACCCCTCTATCCAGTTTGAAGACAAATTTCTGTCTTTCTGTCTACCTCTATATACAGCAGCATTACGTGGACTTCTGTGTCATAACTCTTTTGACAGTTGGATCCCAAAACTTGAAAGCTTCCAGCTCTTCTGTGATATAATTGCCTTTCTTAATGTCACTGTCCATATTAATGACAAACTTCTCTTTGGATCCTATATTAATCCTCAAATACATTTTGTGAAAGCAACTTAAAAAAAAAAGAAAGAAATACTGGGGTTTTGGGGTTTATGTTGAGATGAAATATGAAATAAAGAAATGCTATGCTGTTCATCTTGCATGATAAGCTCTCCCTACAACACATCCCTCCCCCCACCTCCCCTATACCCCCTCTCAAGAAATCTGTAGAAATATGGAGTCAAGATAGTTATTTCATTAGCTGATTGGGCTATTCACTTAAGATATAAGCAAAGCTTTCACTGGTTCAATCACGCAACACAATCATGTAGAAAAATTAACTGCATCATTTTATCTGTGTTGGAGGACTCCCAGTACCTAAGATTCTGATGTACAATTAGGTTATATTGCCACAACAAAACAATACACAGCAACTTAGCTGCAGCACTTATCAGTGCTCAGTTGTCAGCAAAAGCACGATAACTACTCAGCCCTCTTTCTTAAGATTGTTCTCAGAGAATAGCTAATAGTGAGCAAAGGCCTTCAATGCTTATGCAAGACAAAGATTAAAAAAATAGAAAAGTATTTTAGACAAGCTGTTCTTGCCTTCAGTAGGCTTGCTGGAATTTTTCTCCCTTTTTGAATACGACAAAGCACACATAGAAAAGAACTACCATTTGCACTGTAAACCCACTGGTGATCTACCATAAAATTGGGCCAATTGCATAAGAGCAGTAGAAACAACAAACAAGATATTGAATTCAAACTGACACTCAGAAAGAAACAAAAGAACCCACTGTGGCAGTGTTAGCACATCTGAAAATCTCCTTACGGAGGTTTTTTTGAGTTTAGGTCTAATGCCCAGCTAGAGCAACTAGAGTCTGTAACTGAAGTTCCAATGTAGAAAAAGCAGTTAATTCATACCTTACTCTGTAATCTCTAGCTTGTAACTCGTTGTTAATACACGGCTAAAACTCTGAATCAAGGACTTGAATCACACCACTCTTTTACGTAACCTTTAAAATTACCACAGTCCAACAGTGATAGGTCACACAGCACTTTGTTAACAGCCTATCAGTACATTCATTAGATTGGTTATACAGAGCAAGGATTTTGATTTTCTGTATTGAAAAGAGCAGATGAGACACTGCTACCTTTCTGTCCTAAATTAGGTTATTTTTTAAACTTAACAACATTTTACCAAGTCTGAAATACAGTGCTGATCATTTAATTTGAAGAACAAACAGTGGTAAGCTAAACTTCCACAGAGATACTAATTTCATATTAAACTTGGCAAAGACAAGCCATTTATATAAAACAAAATGTGTCAATAAAATTAAGTACCTGAACTTCTTTAAAAGACAAGGTGGAGGGTCTTTTAATGCATTTCCGCTGTGCACAGTTTATAAACTTAGCTTTAACAACTAAGTGGCATCTCCTCTGTAAATTAATCTTAAATTATTTCCCACTAATGCAGAGCACTACTCTAAGAAAAATCTAACAACAACTGGTGTTATTTGTACTAAGCACTGCAAGTAGGTTAAGAAATGGAAATGAAACAGGCCTTTTCTGAAATGCTTAGAACACTTAAATTAATTGCTGAAACTGTTGTTATGAACTGAATAGGGCCACAGAGAAAGATCACATTCACAGGCTCCTCCATGATGCTCATTATAGCAGCTGCCCAGGCTTCCATAATTTTACAGTTTTTTGCAATACAGGCAAGAGCAGAAGTTACTAATCCTATTTTTATAGGCAGGGGATTTGGAAGGAAAAGGCTCAGTTCTCCATGACGGTAAAATCTGTGTGAATCAGGAAATTAACTACTTTAATATTTCTTTCCAGTAGTACATACAAAATGTAGATGCCCCAAAAAGGTGAGAAGACATATCCAGGTTCAAAAAATTAATCCCTGAACATCCAATTGCTTTCTCTTTAAAGAGGGACCATTAACTTTCAAAAGATATGCAATTTTCATAAGCATTCTTTGCAAATGCAGTAAAAATAATTAAAGCCTACAATTCTAGGAACCTGAAAGGAGATGTTCAGTTTTGATGTGAGGTATTTAAAAATTCACAGCAATTAAAATGCAATGGTGGCAGGTTTGACTGTTGTAAAATTTTCTGTGTGAATAACATTAGTCTCTGGTAAGGTATCTTTTTAATAAAAGTTACTGAAATATTTTGCAGGTTTAGGAATCAAAGTCACTGAAAAATGCCAGAGTCAGCAGAATTTTTCAAATTACTTCAAAGAGAACAGGGCAAGATTTAAGCAGTAAGTCTTACCTGAACATTGCTTTTGGGATAATAGAAGAAAAATGGCTTCAAAACTGGAGACCTAGACACATAAAACAACAAGCATAAATGCATTTACTCAGAAATTAATGAACCTATCAGATTATACTTCTTTAGACTACTCATACATCATACAGACACTTGGGAAATCAAAAGCTCTTTAGCCATGATTAGGAATGGGTTTTCAATCAATATTGAAAAGCCTGAGAAATACATTCCTTAAAATTCATTAAGAAAGTAAGATTTTTGTTTAGGAAAAAAAAAAAAAAAGAAAGAAAATTTTACAAGAGGAAGTAGCCAATATACCAAATATTTTCTTGACAAATAATGTACTTCATGACACTGAAGTCTATTCCACTGTCATTACCCACATTATGATACCTAGGCTAGTTACACAGAGCTACTGGAAATATATCTACAGTTTCTTCCCTCATGTACATAATTCAATAAAAAATTTTATGACTTTCATATGTATCTTGTAGCAGACGTTATTATCTTGTTATCAGTTATTAAGCACAGTGTGGAACAGAAAGACAGAAAGGTGCTTCTGTGCTGGCTGTTTCAAGGTGGGGAAGCTTGTGATGGTGGGTGGTAGAAACACTACTATCACACACTGTAACAAGTTAATGATCAAAAGTTAACTTACACTTTGGGGCGCCCTCCAACAATTCCAGTGAGGCCAGGTGCTGGAAATGGAAATGAATTCACAAAAGAACTGTGAAAGCCATCTTCAAAATACTAGAGCTCATAGTTTACTGTAGCTCAAATTTTTTCTATAATGCACATCCAATTAATTCTGGGAAGTATCTAGCAAATTACAAGCATCCTCATATATTAATAAAAACATATACAACAGTTAAAAAGGCAAAACATGTAAAAGGTACTGTAACTTTTAACAAAAAAAAGAATTTGTTTAAAAATGCACAAAGTATAAATTAAATCTTAAGGTTTTTCTTACAAATATTTTGTGTACCAGTGCCAGTCGGGTGATACATTTGAGAGTAAAAGAACTAACTTTAGTTTTTTGTTGCTTTTAAAGAGAGTAGAGAAACAATTCTGACCTGAACCACAGTTTGCTTTAATACTTATTTAATATGACTTTGCTTATTAAATTAACTGTTTCAGACTGACTTGCATCTTTCTCTTCAGCATTTTCACCAGTTAACTTCACTTTAAGGTGCTGGGTACTGCAGATCCCACCCTCTCTCTTTGACACATAGGTAATTTAGGGGCTTAAGCCACTAGCATGATCCCAGATTTGCAGTAAGTCAGCACTGTGATTAGACTCTTGTTTATTCTCAGTATCAGGTCGCCACACTGTACTACCATTAAACCTATCTACCTAGCTCAGTATTTCTGAAAGCAATAGTTCTGCTCTTCTCAGCCTGAGCATAGCTTCTCATCCTTCTTTCCAGCATGGGTAGCATGACTACATGATACAACAGAGCTCCACATAGAAAAGAAACAGTAAAGTGCATACATTAAATCAGTCTAGGAATTAACAAGTGTGTTAAGTGGTCCCTTAGAGACAAATGCTGTGGAAAGCTGCCCACATGGTTTATTTACCCAAATTAATCCTGGCTAAAATGGGCTTCATGCTTCCTCCAGGTGTGGATTCTCTCTGTTTGTGCTCCAAACAGACTAAAAGCCATGTAACCATGCTGCTGGGATACTAAGCTGACACTGATAACCTTTACTTCTCAGCAGGCTGTTTTAGCTTGGATTCAGTGTCTTGGTAATGTGAACACACACCAGTGGCAGCATAGATGGTATAACACAGCATAGATTAGAGTCTTGGCATATTCACTGGAAGTGACTTCCCTGAAACAGTGGTTACCAAGGTGTTTTAATGAAGTTTTTGAAGAGGGATGCTGTTACGCAGTCCTAATGTTGATCATATTGCTCTATAATCAGAGACACATTTAGAATCAACAGAACTAAAACTAAGTGCACATCTAAACAACTTATTCAGAGATTATAATTACAGTAAAATCAACCTCACTTATGGGAGAGGTCTTTTGGCTAAGGCTAATCCATCATCACTCTACTAGCTTGGCCAGTGTGCTAGTACAGTACTTGCACATCATAATTGATTCACAAGATGAACAGACTTCACTGACTGTATTTTTAGCTAAAGCCTGAAAAAATACAAACAAATCAACCAAACACCCTCAAAACACAGCAACCTTTAGAAGGTGCTACAGTTGAAAACAACTGGAAGGGATTAGAAGTGTTAGTATTAAACTCCCCCTCTTTTCCCCCAAAAAGCCTATCATTTTTTTTTAATACAGAAAAAAAAGCATGCCTTCAACAACAAAAAAATGACAAATAACCACCTCCCTACCCAGTAAGTTCTGCTGCTAAAAACAGTGGTAGTGGACAGAATGTGAAAGAATCCCTTACATTATTGTTACACAATTTTAAATGATCCCGTGAAGATTCAGCTCTGTACCCACATGCCTGTTCAAGCAGAAAACTGCCAATCAACATTAAAACCAACTACAGTTACTTTACTGAATTATGTGCCTAGTTTGTTTATTTAGGTTGTTAGCAAAGGAGGCTGAATATGGTAAGGTCATGTTGAAAATATAGGTTCATAAAGTTAGTTAATTTAACTTATCTGTGGATTGTCACATGGCTTATTTCCTGCTAGGCAGCTGAACTGCTCATTAAGGAGACCAGATTTTGCTCTGACATCAATTTTAACTTCCTGAAAGCTCTCAAAGCAAGCTCTTCACTTGCCTGCTCTCATGCAATGGAACTTGTCTCCTAAAACAAAGCAGTTCTCTACACACTGACACGAAACCAATCCATTGAAGAGCAATGACTGCTCACACCTTAAGGCTATGACAACCTTCTATTGCTATTAGAAGTCTTGCAAAGTCCTCCATCACAAGCTGCTGCAACAGCAGATCTGCCTCTGGAGCTACTACAGCTACACCTGCACGTAAATGCAATCCCAGAGCAAAGCTACACCAATACCCCAGTTGCAACGTTATTAATTTTATGATTATCCAATCCATTGTTTACATTCACATATGTAAAAATCAGAGCGCTTCGAAATAGAATTTCATTTTATTTATATGCAATTCCTACTTAGACTTCAGGCAGAGAAGGTGACAAAATTTAAATTGCTTATGGCTTATAATCAGGGATTTGTTATTTGTGTGAACAGCACTAGAGCACGACACCTCACCTCAATCCAGGGTTCAGATCCGCGTTACGTTTCACCAGTAACACTCAAGAAGGGCAATGGAAGTGAAGCACAACCAGGTAACAGTGGGCTTGTAACCGTGGCCAGACCTACTTCTGCCAAGTTAGTTGTGATTTCCTTAGATCAACTGTTGTCCCAAGACACCTTCTTTAAAAAGACCTACTCAAGATACATTATGCTTACATTACATCGCTTGCTTAAATATCTGCACAGATTCTCCCCCTCCCTCTTTTCTGGAAGGAGGCTTATCTTTATCTACAATGACATTTTGTAATTTATCATATCAAAGTACAGAGTATCAGTCAGGCTGCATATCAGGTCAATAAGATTATCAAGTAAATTTAAGCTGTTGATCTCCTTTCCCAGAAACTGTGTATGACCACGTTCTGCTATCAGAGCTGCATTCGATAGTTCCTCATGGCAGATAAAGTATCCCTAAGCACTGTGTCATCCTATCTGTCACCATTCCTCCTCTTGAAAAAGTTGATTCACTTCCAGTTGACAAACAACTCACCAACACTTATCTGCCAGACTCAGAGTGGCATAGAACCAATGCATTGCAAAATGAGCTAAATGCCTTTCAACTGGAAGCCTTCCTTTCAATCTGCTTATCATGTTCATTTGTAGGTACACCATTTGTCTAATGTAATCATCACACTAAGTATCATGCTACTTATTTCGCTTCAAGTGTATAGGATCCAAAAGCCCACCATCTCCAAGAACACTACCTTGCAGTGCTGGAGGACCCAGCCTGATAAAACACAAATCCTCCAGGTGGCTAAGCATTTAAAAGGAATTAGTCAGCACTGGGGATTACACCACCGGAATTCCACTGATTTCATTAACTCTCAAATATATGGCATGATTGGAAAAAATGTCAGGCATTAAGTCCACTAAATTCACTTCTGTCTAGGTGACTGAACACTGGTATAGGACACCCTTTCTTTGTATTCTCTACTTAAAGGTTTGAATCTACACTGAAACGAGAAAGTAAAGAATCAGTTATTGTTTATCAAGTACTTCTCTCCAGTTAATCTGCACAATCTTTCACACAGTCTTAATCTGTCTTTTTTATGACTCTTCCCCCTCGCCTACTTTCAATTTTATCCGTATTCATCATCCTTTGTAGGTACATATATGTATATTTGTCTTTTTTTTTTCCTTTGTGTTCTTCCAGCACACCTGCAAGACCCCAAATTTTGGGTCCAATAGCAAATTTCACCCAAATCTGAAGGATGGAGAGGAATCTCAAGAGCATCACAGCATGCTAACACCCCACGACTACCACGACCCTGTGACTTGGTAACAGCAGAGTTGACAGATGTGCATGTAGATAACAGAACTCCAGATACACTCCTTGGTACAGCAGTTCCACCGTTTCTGATCCCCCATGTATGTTTTCTTTCTCCAGCTGCCTCTCAATCTTTATTTTGCTCACCCTACAAAACTCATCTGAGGATGGACTGGCAAATGCCAATACTTTTAAAGCTTATACTTGATATGCTGTAAAAGACAGCCGGTTTCCAATAAATTTCATTAACAGGGGTAGCAGGCAAACAAAACAGTAGTGGGAAAACCAATGGTGCTCTCAGTCAGGGCTGTCACAGCTTCCCCCTCCCCATCCTTTTGTCACTCTTTCTTTGCTCCCTCCCTACACCAGCTCTGGTGTTCACACAAGCATTTCAGAGAGTGGATCCACTGAAAATCAGCCCTGGTAAAAAAGAATGTTTAAAATCGGCCCTGCTCTGCCTAGTGTAAATCTAAAAAGCTCTAAGTACTTCAAATTCAAGAAGTAGTACTTATTTCTTTGAAACTTCACTCAAGTCCAAAATATAATGATGTCTCTCGCATACCAACTGACAGGTTTTGACCCTACATGTCTCTCATATCTCTGGTCACTGAATTAGTTCAACCAAAAAGTATTATCTATTTATTGTATATTCTAAAGAGTTGCATACATGATGTATTTCTATATAAGAAACAAAGAAGTCTAATTCTCAAGCATTATTTTTTTCAGTGATCAAACGAGACAAATCTGAAATCCGAAGCTTTATACTCAACAATTCTTACAATGTACTTAAGTGGAAGTACAAAGTATGTACAATCTTTGTTTACATGGGTCAATTATATGATCTTAATTATTCTGTGTCCTCTGAACACAGCAGATAAACTATCTTCTGCAATACTATTCTCAAAAAATGGGGACTAGAGTAAACTGTCAGAACAAGGACATTTCTGGAAGTATCCTCCAACACGCTTAGGAAATCAGTCATAATATTTACATATACTCAAGCACTTTAAAATCTCAAGTTGTATTAACCAGCTGTCATCTCAGTGTCAAACTCCGGTCATTTTAATGTGAAGTAAGGGTCAGCACATGATTATAGCTATCAGTATAACATTTCTTAGCTACTGAACCTCTATTAAACTATAAATGTTATTTTCCCACAGTATTAGGCTCTTCTTGAGCCTCTTCTACACTGTATTTTATTCGGAATAAAATATACGAATTAAAAATCACAAAATATACACACTGCATGAACAGAACTTATTTAAATGCTAACGATATGGCTGACCAGACTGTACATAATGAAGACATTTCCACTGAGTAGTACAAATTGCTCTGGTTTTATGAAGTGAGGGTAAATTTCTATAGACCTGGCAATGCAGAACTGCTGCAGAACTCCCGCAGAACTCCCTCCGGCTACTACAGATTTAAAAATCTGAGCCTGTGTGTCTAGGGCTCCTCACTGCCAAGTACAGAAAAGCTTACTGTATAGAACAAGAAAATAGCTCCAAAGACCCTGCTATTAAGAGTAAGTATTACAGATACATTGAAAGTTTTTATTTTTTTAGGAGACCATACATGCACAAAAACAAATTTGCTAGTTGCTGTTAAAAAACTCTGGCTCCTATCAACTTTCAAAGCATTAACAAATCAACAGAAAGCATAGTTTTACCAAGTGCAAGTTTAACAATCTCAGGTGTTAACCATAAAAAAAAAAAGATG
Organism: Todiramphus chloris collaris; assembly: GCA_025345505.1. Taxonomy (NCBI): domain Eukaryota; kingdom Metazoa; phylum Chordata; class Aves; order Coraciiformes; family Alcedinidae; genus Todiramphus; species Todiramphus chloris. The sequence goes on along the minus strand of JANVCC010000076.1, from coordinate 12,468,255 downwards.
AACAGACTGGATTAGGTGTGGGGTGTTTTTTGCTTTGTTTTGTTTTTTTAAACAGCTTGTATCCCTTGAAACCCATCAGAAGAGCATGATCCAAATGAAAACTGATTAAGTGTTCAAACAGGCAAACTAAATACCATGCTCAACAGAAGTTTACAGTAGAAGACTTCCATTCCAAAGAGAAAATAAACAACAAATCACTCTCTAATGTAGGGCATGTCTATATACAGTAACTTCAAATTCTTTGCTGAGTTTAAGAATCTCATGTGCAATTTTAATAATACTTCAGAACATTTCTGTGCAAGTACACTTATGTATTCCACTGGTCTTTAACAAAAGCAAAGGGAATTAAAAAAGTATTAGAGAAAAAAAATATTTTAGGGAGTAGATAAGGAAATATAAGTCTTGCACTCTTGATCATGGAAGTATTTTAAGAGATGCCACCTTCCCAAAGTTTTCTCTTGTAGTCCAACTCATCATCTGTACTGCAGAACACAAACACACACGTGCTTCAGCCAATTCCAACACAGAGGTAGCATTTAGCTTTTCTTTCTGATGCAGGGGATGATATTTGGTAAGAAACAGGGCATTCGAACTCAGCACAACAATACAAAGCAAGTGTCATATCCAAAAAAACGCTGAAGTAATTAAAGCTGGAAACTGAGTCAAAAGTTACGAAATACTGACATTAAGGTTTTAAATTCACCAGAAGAGCTGAAAACCACATCTCTGACACTCAAGGCATAACATCCTAAATTTTAAGTCTCTGCTGTGAAGTGTTAGGAAGATCACTCCTCAACAAAATCGTAATATGCTTTTTAATCACAGGAAGAAAAATAATTTCTTTGCATCTTACAGTTGTTCTCTGCAAAATCTGAAAAACTGTAACTGACAACTCCTTCAAAACGTCTATCAGGCAAATAGCTCAAAAAATTTTGGTTCAAGTCATTTAAATTTAGTCTAAGTGAAAGGCACCAAAACTAGGCTTTTAGTACTGGCTATTAAAGAAATAAATACCTCTATTACCTACCACTCATAATCTTCATATCATGATACTACTGGTACCCAAATAAAACTGCCTACCAAACCTAGTTCAGGGCTCCATGAGGAGTGGCTAGCAGACTGAAACAACCTAATAAAACACCAAGACTCAACAGTTCTCCCAGATTTCCTCTCAAAAGATGTAGCTGATAAAAACCACAGGGAAATCTCAAAGCCTAGGCTCACTGATGCCTCCTTTCTCAGGTACACAAGTACTGGAAGATCCCATGGACGAGAGCAGGAGCTCTTAAGACTCCTTGCCCTTATTCTGAACCACCAGATCTCCTTTCTCTATCCTTCTCTTCCCTCTCCTCCCCATTCCTAAATTTTAGCCATCCTCGTCCCCTTAAATATTGGTGGAGTCTCCTTCTAGCAGTTCTTAGGGGGAAAACAGAACCAAGGACTCCAATTCAAATTATTTTGTGGTTATGCTTCCCTCAGCTATCTCAGGAAACCATCTGTAAAGTAAACAGTGTACTTTCCAGTGTTACTAGACCTTACAAAGCTTAGTTGATGGTGTTTGTGTACACAGCCTGCTAAAGATTCTTGGATGAAAGGTGCAATGTATGAAAATCACTTATCTGTACAACTGTCCACACATCACTTACAGAGTAACCAAGTAACAAACACCAAACTGCTATTGAGGTGAGAGAAGAATACAGTTAAAACCAGTACCTCACAATCACTAGATATAGTCCAAGCAGATAGAACTTTTTCTTTTTTGTTTTCTTTTTTATTTGGTACAGACCAAATTAGTGTTTCTTAAAGGTCACTCAAAACATCCAAAAAAATAACAAAGTTCAGGTGACATCACTCTGCAAGCCAACAATTCCTTTTTTTTTCCTTGCTGCTGGTTATGAAGGGTTTATAATTTGTTCCTGCTTTTCCTCAGTTTTTCATTAAAAGGATAGACAAAATAAGAACAAAGGGCTGATTTACGAGCACTCCTATAGTCACTGCCTCTCCTGGAGAGCTGGGAAGTACATGACCAAGCTGGCAATCCCTGAAATGCAGGACTTTGCTACTTAAAGGCTGCTTGTGCTTTCATTTTAAAAAAGAGCCACACGTGTTTAAAACCTCACTTGGTGCACACCTCACAACTGCCACAACTTGGGCTGAAAAAAGCCATACAAGGTTACATCATACCCACGTGGGATGTGCAAGACCACATCCGACAGACGTGCTCCATTCCCATAGAGGAATGGGAAGAGAAGAGAATAGAGAAGAGGAGCAGCCACAGCTATTTCTGTTCAGCACCCAGCAAGAAAAAGTGGTGCAGTGCTGTACAAAAAGAGACCTCAGGTGCTCAGAGCACTTACTGAGGGTATGGAAGGTTCAAGCTCTGGGTTCTTCTCTTCCCGTGGCCATTCCAGCCCTCCCGTAAGAGTGACCTAACTCCCATGAGGCACGCTCTTCTTCTTGATGAACTTGTCATACTTTGGAGAATAGTAATCATTTGCAAAAATGGCCCAGTGTAACAGTGGGAGAGGAAAAACCTGAGGGAGAAGGGGGTGGGAAATGAATAACACGTGCTGTTATTATCCACCTGGGACAATAGTCATCTCAGTTCTGGCTCACACATCTATCCAAGAAGAGTTTTAATTTAAGTCTTGTCTATGGAGCTGTCTGGTTTAAGACAATTAAGCAGCAGGCATTCCTTGTTCTGCTCTTCACAGCAAGTTCTGTCTGCCTACATCACAGTCAGAAACCAGGCATCATTAAGCTGATTCAGTTATTAGAACACTGCTAATTATCCTTTGGCAGTGTTAAGCATTTTTTTCTTTGCCAAAACTTACTACAGAAAATAAGGAAAGACGACGACACTCTTCATAACCCCTGCCTTAAAAGCATTCCACATCAACAAGCAGCCTACTAAGCAGTTAGAGGCCAGATTAGACCACTCTCTGCATACACAGTGTTTTTGTCTGCAGGTAATATGGAAATCAACTACACAACAGCAACTGAAAGAAGCAACTGGATGAAGCAGTCTCAATGTATCTTCAACGAATTAAAAAAAAATTACTATTTTTGGGATTGTTCAAGCACTCAGGAACATGTCAGTAAACAGCCCTGATACCCTCTGACACTAGTAATTTACATCAGAGGCTAAAAACCTTGCTGCAGTCCCATACCTGGCAAGCAAAAATGCTATTTATCATTAGATGATTCCAGAAACATGCTCTTTCCCATTGCTGCTCATTAGCAGTAGTTCTAGGAATTCAAAAGAGATTTTTTTTAAATTTTTTTTTCCTTGAGAATAAATGCTATAGGATGTTCTAAAAAGTTGAAGCTATGAAAGAACAGGCATAGATTAAGAATTGGTCAGACAAGTATATGTCCATTAGCTTCATATCTTACCAATAAGCACTTGTTTTAAAACACCCAGCCAGCTTTTTCTGTTCAAAGATATTTTCTAGGGGATTGTCTATGCATACATAAATAACAAATATAGATCTTCATTTTCATGTATGTTACATAGTCTACTTGCATAATGAAAAAGGAGAAACTACTGCCATTATGAATCCCTAATAGAAACTGTGTTGGTCCAACTGTGAAAATACCATCTTAAATTCATTAGGAAATCCAGTCTTTAGAAGCAACTTATATCCAAGCTAAATGCTGAAGTACTAAACAGCCTTCAGAACTGAAAAAATCTTTTAAAATTATCTCAATATTTCTGATTAGTTCTACATGACCATATTCTATAAAGACTACAACAAAGAATGTGCACACTTTGGTACAATTTTGAATCCACAGAAAATAAATCGTTTGTTAACTCCTTAAGTGCAAGGCTCTATCTACCCACCAGTCCATTAATCAGGATTCTAGATTTGCTATGGAAGTTGAGAGGTTCAGGTTAAGCTCATGTAATTTAATTTTGAAGATCTATGTAAACCCTCAATATATTCTTCCGTAAGTTACACAGAAGCCATTACAAAATATCTGAGGTCTGGAGTCCTCAAACTAAGCTGTCCAATTTTTAAATGGATAATAAAAGTGCGACGAGTATCCATAATGTAAGCACAACATATCATTTGCTACTTAAAGATTGAGATGGATACAGTGGTGACACTTAAGTGACTTGGGAGGAGAACAGAAGGAGAAAAAAAAAAAAAGTAACAAAACACACACCAAAAAACCTAAACAACAACAAAACCAAACAAATAAACCCAACTAAACAGAAAACAAAACAACAGTAAAAAATGAACAGTTTACTTCAATAATCAACAGTAAGTTCTCCTAGAAAGCCAAGAGAATCCAGTGACACAAAAAACACATGTGAAGGGTTTTGTTTGAACAAATGTGTCATAATCAACAGTATAAATCACTTCACACTAGGTGACCCTTATGCAAGTACTTTAATATATACTCAAAACTAAGATGGCATAATTAAATCCCACTTTTTTGACTTTACCTCACAAGTCAATTAAAAAATAAATCTTGCAATAGTTGCAGTACACCACTGTTTCATATGAAATCAAATGTTAAAGACAGATTAATTTGAGGTTAGACTTCATAGTGCAGGATCAGAGTGTAAGTTGGGTAGTTAATATACACTGTGAATAAAGAATTAGATGCATGTTGTTAGCATTCTCACTGCAGCATCATATTAAATTCTGAATTCTATCCGAAAGTTTTAATTACTTACACAGGCAGGTACACTTTAAATAGAAGTACAGCAGTATAACTAAGTGCTGAAGAGACCCTTCAAAACCCTCATACTGCAGAGCTCTTCATAAACTGCAATGTTATAGCCAGACACTACAATAAATGTTTGCCAGGTAAATAATCTTCTTAATTTTATTGCCATTAAGATCTAATAGCATTACTGAGTTTTAATAACATGGTAAAACAGAGTAAGACACTGTTGCACATCAGTGTAACCATGGGTGGGAAAACAAAGACAAATGAGGAAAAGAAAAAAAGGCAGGAAGGGACAGTAGCAGCCAGAGAAGGATAAAGAGTCTCAAAGGAACAAAAAGGTGGGCTTACAGAAATGTTACCATTTTCCTAATGTTGTCATGTCCCATTTTTACACCAAATATAAATGCCTTTAAAAAAACCACAACGTGATGATTTCACTATGCACAGTGCAATGAAACATGACTAAGTCTTTGGCTGATAGTCATGCTCAGAAAAAATAAAAAAAACAAAGCACATAAACCAAAACAACTTTAATATTCATATAATTATGTGAATATTTACCCATGCCAGTTCCAGCTGGTGCAATCTCTCTGGAGAAGATTTCTATAGCTTCTTTTTGCTTATGGTGTACAGCAAGCCAAATAACAGCTTCCCGAGGACCCTGCTTCAAAAAAGTAGAAATTAGATTAGCTTCAGTGCACAACATCATTTAAATTTACCAAACTGAAACATAACTGTAGCTCACCATTCAAGTTTAATCTAATGGAAATGTTTACTGCCAATTGCTACAAACTACAATTTTCATTCAGTGACTTTTCATCCAGCATCACTATAATTTTCTGCTAACATTTCATTAGCTTATTTTACTACTGTGAAATGAATGATTGGCTATTTCAGTCTGCTAGGATATTGTGCTGCTTTTCCATCATTCTCAAAAGATGAAGAAGGATGGATGTTGAGGTGCTGGAGAGGATACAGGTGTGCTACCAAGCTAGTAAAGGGTTTGGAGCATGTGTCTTATGAGGAAAGGCTGGGGGATCTGGGGCTGTTTAGCCTTGAGAAAAGAAGGCTGAGGGGAGACCTTATTGCCCTCTACAGCTACCTGAAGGAAGTTGTAGTGAGGTGGTAGCTGGTCTGTTCTCCCTGGTAATGAGCAATAGAACAAGAGGAAATGGCCTGAAGCTGAACCAGGGGAGGTTCAGGCTGGATATTAGGAAGCATTTCTTTCCAGAAAGGGTTGTCAGGCACTGGAATGGCCTGCCCAGGGAGGTGGGGGAGTCACCATCCCTGGAGGTGTTTAAGAGCCAGGTAGGTGTTGAGCTTAAGGACATGGTTTAGTGGCTTTTGAATATGGCTAGGAATAAGGCTGGACTTGATCTTGAAGGTCTCTTCCAGATGAAACCGTTCTATGATACTATGATAAGTACTATAGCTAAGAATACTTTATAAGAAACTAAATACTTGGCTTGACTCTCAGTGGAACTGGAAAACAAACTTTCCTCCTTTTTAAGGGCACTGAGAATACCTCTTGGGTCAAGTTAGAAAGCCAGCTTTACTTAATACCAAGAAGTAAGCGAATCTGCTCATGGAAAAGGGGATTAGAAAAGAAAAATGGGATAACGGAACTTCTAAAATCCAACACATTTCCATAGAAGAAAGCAGACAGTCCTCTAAAGGTCAACCAAACCATGACTCTATAGTCAACTAACGCAGCTTCCTTTGCAAATAAGCACTTTCTCTCGCTTATTTTACTTCTCTGAAAAATCTCTTTTCTACCCTGAAAGATCTACCACTGGATCTACACTGGCAAAAGCCTTAAAGTGAACATTAGGTCTCACTGAGGGCAAAGACTGTACTTACTCAATAATTTGCACCCACCAGTAAGAACCACCTTTGATCTACCTTTGAATCTCTACAAATGAGAGATCAGCTCAAAACACAAGTCTGTCCCTAAGCGCCTCTTACTTGTCCCAAAGCACAGGCACAGCCATTTCCATCACACATATGAAATGGAATTGCACAAGGGCAGGAGTTCCTCACCCAGCACTAGTCCAAGTATGGAGTTGTGCAGCAAGCTATTTCTTCTCTCTGGTAGCCAGCTCCCTGTGAAGTCAGCTTGCTTTTTTTGGTTTTGGGTTTGTTTTTTTTTTGTGTGTGTGTTAATGAGCACAAATAGAGTTTCTAAAGGTTCTTTGGTAACCTTATATGAAATTCTTGGCTTACTGAAATCAATATAAAATTCAAAAAAGGAGGAGTTTGACTACAAAACAGTAGGGGACATCTTCCGGTGTTTATGTTCTTTTTAATGTCAGTAGGAAAGAATATATTTCATGAAAGCCTGATAAACAAACCAAGGTTCCTGTTTGTTATTCTACAGAGCTCAGAGGACTTCAAAACTCTCTAAATACCAGATCTGGTAGCTGTTCTACTAAAAATGTATAAAAGTAAAAGGAAAAATTGAACATATAGCTACTTAGGATACCGAAGAGGACATTTTCCTGGAAGAAAGGAACAACTGGATGTTGGATGCCCTTCTGAATCTATGCCTGATGTTTGCAATACCAATAAATTAATATACATATAGAACGCATTCACTTAGTATACTAAATATACCCCTTTTTAGTTTATTGCAACGTTTGTCCTCACATGTAATAGCTGTTGTGGTAAAACAAACCACATCTCAACCTTCTTGCTCTATGTTGTAATTTTTATTCACTACCCAAAGATGAACGCACATCCCCGATTTCAAGAACTAGAAACCACGTGCAAAACTATTCTAAAACAACTTGAAGCAATTGTCAATTTATACAGCTGGCAGTGAAAAATGCTGGGCTGTTATGCCTAACAAAATACAAATTTATTCATGAGAATTCCAGTAAATTTGACAGTATCACCTGTCCTCTTCCCATCCCCTAAATTTTAAGACTCGACTAAACATTTTACAACAAAAACAAACAAAAAGATTTTTTTCCTCTTCAAAATAACCTGAGAAACTATGTGCTGCATCTGAACTCCTAAACTGTCCATCTTTTAATACACCTCTTAACTCTAGTGCCCTTATTTCTGTAACGCTGCATTCTTTAAGAATATTACATGAACCAGCAAACTGAATATCAGCTTTTCAGCTACTGGTATCTTGTATATTGGTATCATTTTCCTGTGTATATACAGTACATTTTTCTCCAAAGCAATACTGTTGAACATGTCAACATTAAAAATCTCAAGTCAATTTGAGGAATTTCAGTAACTTCAGCAATGTAGGAGCATGGATGGATTTCCTAGTGGCAGCTGTTGAAATGGTATTTATCATAAATGCTGTAATATGCTGCACCAAGCACTCTGGCTACTCTAAGAGTATCCCAAAGAGACCGTTCTGTTAACAAACTACTAAATCCTCTACTCAAACTCAAATACACAACAAAATCCCAACACAAACAAGCCAGCTTATACCAAGGGAGGAAAACTTCCTGACCTGATCAGCTAAAACCCAGTAATGAAGGGCCTTCTTGGTTTAGTATGTTTAAACTTAAGTCCTAAATATTCATGAAGCTGAAAGATTATTGTTTTCCTGCTTTCTAATCTAGTAGCCATGCACACAGAGGTACTCTGAGGTACAATAATGATAAACATAATTGCTTTCATCCTTCTTAAATACCTCTATGTAGGCATGCTCACAGGGAGGCACACACAGTTCATTTCTCAGCCTCCAAGGTCCCAGACTGGAAAATACCTGCCACAGTACTATCATGCAGGAAATCTGGTAGATTTGTTTCACGTTAGTTTATTTTGATACTCATGTAGGCAAACAGTAAAATAAAACTTTTGCAGGGCCAAGAGACATGAGGTTATAGTATTCCAGCAGGTCATATATCACTTGAAAGGACAGAAATTTCCTTCTATGAATAAAGAAATAGATAAGAATAAGAAACCAAACAGTTTTCCAACTTAAAAAGAAGTTTCATGAGATTGTTGTAAAAAATTGTTGCTATGAAGGAAATATGCAGCCATGCCACAAAAGCTTTATTCTTTTTTTTCTAACATTTAGTGTTCCCAAAGCTACCATGAGATTCATTAAACTACTACAAATTATAATTGATAGGAAATATTCTTGCAGAAAACATCTGCTTCCTGGTTCTAAACTGTACCAACATTCCATTTAAGTTCTAGGTTTACTTCCTTGCCCACAGATATAAGATACAGTGGTCTGTAAAAATAATAAGCTGAATCTTACTCTGAGTGGGTGAATCCAGTATTAAAACTGGATATACAAACTATTTTTAAGCCATTATCATAATTAAACAAAAAAATAGCAAAACAAAGTTACACTTCATCAAGTCTTAATGTGTTGTAAACTGGTTAACAGCGGGTTAATTGATAAGTAACAGGCAAAGCACATAAGTTTTTATATAGCAAGCTCCAATACCTTATGTCCTATTAATACCTTTAACAAGAAACACACCCAGTATTTCTAAACCATAAACTCTATGACACTGTAACTTCATCATAACCCCTTCTTCCTCCCTGAACAGTAAACCACAGAGCAAGAGATATTAAAAATTAACCACCACTAGGGTTACACAGTGCTGATTCAGGTCCCTTCCTTGCTCATGCTGGGCTGCTGCTGACGAGGCACGCTTTCAGTGTGGCAAGCAACAACAACCATGTAAACACACAGGGAGGATGAAGAAAGGAAAGGAGGCAAGCATTTCTTGGTTTCTCAAAGATATTCTGTGTTGTCAGAACAGTTAATACTCCACACAGCAGCTCAGGCTACAGTGTACAGGCCTGCATAAGCCTGGGAGACAAGCTGATGTCACAGCTGCAAAGGCAAACCTTTGCATCCAGTTTGACAGATTATATGAGAATTAGTCCAGCCATACCAGACATCTACACTGAGCTCCAAGTATTTTTCAGCTTACCCTGTCTTGGTATTTATATGCATATTTGTTTCTGCTTTTCAACTTTAGATGCTAGAATCTTCAAAGAAGGAATTTTTTTCCTTGTGTGTTATTATACTACCTAACATACATGGTTCTGGTTTGAAGCACTGTTATCTGCAACCCAAATAACCATGTCTAATTTTGTATGGAAAGACATGGTAGGAAAGAGCGTTTCAGAGACTACATAGCTCCTACATAGCTACTACATAGCTCTACCCCAACAGGCAGATGTTTTCTGTAGGATTCTATGATTTTGTATTTTAAATGGAAAAGCAAACTCCGCTCCCATCCCTTTTTCTCAAGCTACTATGGCTGCTTTCCTCTCTAGTTATTTTATTCTGGACTCTTGGAGGAACTGGGTGAAGGGAGAAGGCAAAAGAGCTATTTCCTGTATTTCAGCCTCAGCTTTCATATCCTATTTCAAGCACATTTAGGAAGCACACACAATGGAAACGATGCCCTATTTAATATAAGACCTGGGAGTCAAGGCTGGAAATATGGAAAGTACTACAAATATCAATTTCATTTGGAAAATTTATTTAATGTATCATATGCAAGGGAAACTGAACAATAAGGAAGGAGAAATTACTCTTTTTCAAATTATTATTCATTCTGTATGAGACAGAAAACTTCCATATAGCTATTTAATTATAGAATGTATTATAATACATAATCATAAAGAGCTGGTATGAACAGAGCACAGACAAGTTCAACATCTGGAACATCTGTTCCTATGTTTCAAAATTTTGATTCTGCAATCTCAGTAGCACAGTTAACATTGCATGGTTTATGGTCATAAAAGGAAAAAAGACCACATCATAAAGCTCATTTCTCAGGAAGCAACTTTTGCTGCTGTGCAGAATGAAAACAAAGCTCAAGCACTAAAATCAACAGCCGCAGACATAACTTGCCCAATTTCTAAGAACACTTAGATTTCTACAGTAAGAAGTTCACTGTCTCTCTCTATATCACGTTCATGTTTCCTATCCATAAAAAACTATCAGCTATTTTAAGTGTTGGCACTCCTAAGATCAAACTGAGCTGAGTTTTGCCACGTGTACCTTAAGAGTTTTGCAAGAGTACCATTGACAAAGAAGAATTAAATGCTACTGTTTTGGAACAAACTAAACTGTCTAAATATTTAAAGTTCGTGTAGTGAGGGCAAGATTTACAGACTTTTTCCTTTAAAAAGGACTTTCATATTCTAGATTAGGAAAACAGACCATGGATATCACAGCTGCAGTGGCTACAGCCATCATTCATATTCTTACATGTGAATTTATTAAGTAAAAAAATACGAAGCTGAATGATATAGTTGAAGATTTTTTCACAAACAGTACTCACAGATGGTTTTAAAGTTAACAGGCAACAATAATTCTGCATTTTCCTGGCTCTGCAATCTTTATAATGTCGTCTGTTAGCTACATCTCATGCAATTTAAGTCTACCTCATAAGAGCTTTTATACAAAGGTATTTCTTTAGATGAACAATATTAGAACAGACTACAACAACATTTTTGTAAGATTTCATATCAGTGCTTCCGGAAGACCTAATACTGAAAAGACCATGTCTGTGTTAATTCTGTACACTAAGTAGTGACACTGGATTCTTTGCAAGATGATGGGGTGAAATTCCCAAGATGATAGTGACTTCCTTTAAAGTTGTGGAAAAGATAACAATATGGAGAGATTAAAAGAGGTCAGTAAAAGTTTAAGAACACTCCACTGAATACTTACACCATCTATACTCCTTCTAGCATGAGGTCCGTATGTATCTTCAGACCCTAAAACCTGTATGTTAACTGCACTGTAATCTTCATACCCAAGCTGACTGAAAATAAGACGAGTCCTGCAACAAATGATTTTTTTTTTCAATTAGTAAACTGCCTCAAAATGATTATATGAAGTAGCCCTGTGTGGTACACAGAAGTTAGCTGTCATGTAAGCTGGACTATGAATACTTAGCATTAAACAAATATATCTGAATACTACAAATCAAGCAATTACTGACAAGGAAGTTATGCCTCTGAATTTAACCCTAGGTTTCAAACTGAGCTTTTTGGTTATTTGGATGGCAAAGGCAAATAAATGGATTTCAGCTCACTCTTATCTTTAAAGCAAAGACAGCTTGAAATGCAATTACAGTATATGCAATCTTCCTGGTTTTCACACTGGTAATTCAGTTCTGGGTTCTGTTTCTGCTATCAGGCATTATGAACTAGCAGTCATTACATGAAACCTCTTCATTACATCACAGGCACCAATGACCCAAAAAACCAAAAAAAAACCCCAAACAAAACAAACAAACAAAAAAAAAAAGCAAACCTTTAAGGTATTTATTTGGGATTAATGAACATAGGACTCAAACGTCAAAAAGCAGGTTAAGTTTTTAAAAAGAACATTTCTTCATTACTCATGCCTTTCCATTCTGGCACTGAAATCTCTCAAACTCTTTCTATATGGACATTTACACCAAAAGCACATTGTGTTGAGTGCCAAGTTTGTCCAATCATGATAAATAATGGGGATGAACATTACCTTCTTTTTATACATCATGAAAACAGCCACTGCTTTAAGAGAGCCAGGAATTCATACTGTTTGGCAAATATTAAGTTTGGATTAAATAGACTGTATTCAAAAACTCAGTTAAAACAGCTCAACTCTCAAGCAATAAAAGTTAAAATGACTACAAAAAAAAAAA
>JANVCC010000076.1:12416056-12455832 GCA_025345505.1 Todiramphus chloris collaris | reverse complement strand
TATATATATATTTATAACATAACTTGTTATGTTAGGATGAGAAAAATATTTTCTATCAGTGAAACATTTTGAAGACACTGTTGATGTATCATCACTGTTGCAAATACTAGCATGGTATGTGAAAAAATGAAGCAGTATACTCGACTAAAACACAAAATGTAATTTTCTAATTGTTGTAGAGATGAAGGTGGCCCGTGTACCACAAATGAAGCGATCTTTATTTTGATGACCACAGAAAGACAGGTACTTGATTTAAGGTATCTAAATTTGCAAACCATGTCTGTATTAAGTTATTTTAGGTTATTTATCTACAAACATTACAGTTCAAGATACTAGCATTCAAAATATGTTCTGTGGGCAATTTTTAGCCCTTTCATGTGCCTTGGTAATGAAACAGAGAATCATAAAAAATAAAAAGGACACCAAAGACTACTCCAAAGAGACTTCTTCACACACATACTGCCAAATCTCTCCTGCTTTCAAAAAATGAATAAACAAATAAAAGGAGAAGCGTGCAAGAAAGAAGTGGAAGAAGTCATATTACAAGCTGACAGAGCTGCTTAATATCTTAGGTAGTCAACTAATCTGGCCTGCACAATTCAATCATCTTCAATTTGTGTGCCTTATTTGGACTCATTGCCATTAGACTGGTGGGCAGAATTTAACCTAGAACATACTGGAAACTGGCTAGGTGAAAGATGATGTACTTATGACATTCTCCTGCAACAGGAACTGGTGGAGAGAATGAAATCAGAGCTGCCTAAAGAGATGTAGTTCCTGACAGAGCATTCTCTGATAGTGATCAGAACAGCTTAACTCTGTATCTGTGTTAACACACACAACTTTTTTGAACATGCTGAATAAATGATGGCCCACATTAAGCTTTTTAAGACTGGGTATGAGAAGGAGAATATACCGATACAGAACAGGCCACTGCTGTTCCAGGCATGCTTCATGGCCTAGAGAACACTTATGAAGCCAGTTAACCAGTCTTTGGCTATCTCCCATCAGTCCTCTTCTAAGGATTACTCAGGACAGCACAGTAAGCAGGCTGAACTCATTTTTTAGAAGTCATGGAGGCAGCAGCACCACAAGCTGTTTCAATCAGGCAAAAGATTCACGTAGTCCACTCTGAAATGATGCCCAAGAACAAACATGAAAGGGAAAATATACCACTATTTTTTTTTTTTTCTTAAATAATCCACCTAGCTTCCAGAAAGATTGCTTTTTGGAGATTTTTGAAGGCCTTCAGCCTTTGTATTTAACAACTCTTGAAGAGGTTTTTCTTGTTTCTTTTTTTTTTTTCAGTAGCTCTTAGACGTTTAGTATTTGCATAACTCCAAGGAGAGGGATTCCATAGCTTAATTACACATCCCATACCAGCCTACTCTCATCTGCTATGACTCTTGAGGGCAGTCACATAACTCCCTCTTCATCACAGTGCTATACATGGGCACACGAGCAGTAAGTCACTCTGAAGTCCACAGTAAACTCTGCACTTCTCACAGGTGTCTATCCTAGTGTACTTGCTCCATGGGCCTAGAAGAGGATAGGGGGAAGTATGTATAAAACATGGCACAAAGAGATGTATCTCATAACTAGAAAGATTTGGGCTATTAGAGTTAATGCTCAGAGACTTCCATTAGGATATGGAACTATATTTAAGAGCACTCTCTCCCTGCCCAAATATGCTGGTAGGACAGTATGACAAAAGTTTATCCAGTTTGTCTGACAACTATAAAATTGTTCTAATGAACAAAATAATTTGTCATATTTTACAAGGTACTAAGATAACTTTGTTTAAAAAAACCCCCAGTTTGGTAAACTGTGTACATTTCATAGCACTAAGATTTTTGATCAAAAAAAGTTCTGTGAAAATTAGTAAAAACTACTTTCATGTGGGTTTCTTTCTGGCACCGAATAAATTTTAACCTGAATTGCAGCTTTTTCCCTCATTGTTTTGGGTTTATCTCCACTATAATGCCATCTATTTTCAACAATATTTGAGATCTTTCTCACTCTGTCAAATGTAGCTGAAGTGTAGTTGTATGTTGATAACAGGTTTCCTACACAGGCTACTTAAGTCTTGAAATGCCCTCCAAATTGGAAGATTATAATCTTCTAGGGCTCTTACAAGGTTAAGATGGTTGCTGTCATATGCCATAGTTCTGTTCTCATCACCTCAAAAAAGAAAGCCCCCTTGCCAGACTCAAATACTAACCTTTGCAGAATACTTTCCGCAGTGCGTTTTCCTTTCTGTATTGCCTTTGGACCTCCCACTGGGCAGACAGCAGTAGCTCTGAAGCCATCGAGGAAAGTGGCATTTACCTAATGATAGAGGGATAGGAAATTACATGGGATTCAGTACTGATATGCTATAAATGCTCTGACTGCTTTTCCTACAGCAAATTTTCACTTTACCCAGTCTCCTTCAGCTGTTTCTTTCAAGAAGCTGTTTCTCATTGTTTTGCCTGAAGTTTAACTTGTATCTGTAGTTGTTTTACTAACTACATTTCACCTTTAAAGCAGCCAATTAATTTTCCTCTACACTTACTGTAAAGTTACTGTAAGATGTAACACTCTTCAAATATTTTTATCTTGTTACAATGCCCATTCAGTCACTTCCATCCATTAATTTCCTAAAAATTACTTCTAAAACAGATGTGCAAAACATCTATTTATCACTGATGGCCAATAAAACAATTTCCAAAAATACAAATATTTCACATGTTGTCAACATTACATATTTTAGAATACAATTACACTTAAATGTATCTTATGTCATGTAAATAACAAAAAAAAAATACTCCTAGATACATACATTTCAAATGTCCTACTTAACATATAATAACAAATAAATAAATTAAAACTTATTTTTATTTTACTGCTATGCCAAAAAAAAAAATATCAACAAGTATCAAGGTGTTAGTGGGCTAAGATGTTTTAATCATTATTATTATTATTACTATGTAACAACCATCCTAGCCTTGTCTGGATATTTGTGGATAAGCCCGTTATATGTTAAAACATTTACAGTCATATCAAACAGGGTTTATCTTTTTTCCTTCCCCCCTCCTTTCTTTTACTTTCAGGGCAGGGGATATGAGGATTTTAAAGTGGTAACAGCTTTTGGCAGAAAATACTTAGTATTTTCTCAAAAATACAAAGTTTTGTAAATAAAAAATACTTCACTCTCCATAGAAAGAGATTATACCTTATAAAACTTTGAAGGAGGTGATCCTTTTGCTCCATGAACTTTCACTGCACCGCCATCAAAACCTATAGTGGTTAAAAAAATCAGTACTTAAGCTTCTTCAATATAACTTCAAAGACATTCTTCTTTTGATATATATTAATCAAATGCACATAATTAAAAAGCAAATCATTGATAGCTGTACTACCACAGAAAAGAGACCCTTTCATGAAACAGCCCTTCCTGCCTCACAAACACAAACCAGTAAATTAGAGACTAAATTTATTACTTCAACAAGCCTTTTTAGCTGAATGCTTGAGATGTTTATTCATGTACTTAAAAAACACTTCACACAGAAAGCAGCCTTGGGACTTCAGACCCAATAGTTATTTTCCACTTAACAGCCAGTTAATACATACACAGAGATCACACAATTTACTACAGTTGGCTGTAGTGGACTGCAGTCCTTCACTTGGTAAAGAAATGGAACATGAAAGATGAGAAAGCAGTGACAGCTCATTTGCCAATAGCTTAGGAAGTGAAGGGGTAACTTAACTCTAGCTTTCTTGTCAATAATAGAAACAGAACACTCTGAATCTATGTTCCCAGGCAACTACCATGTTCAGTATTAGGAATATTAATTAACATTAATACCAAAAAGAATTGGAGAAAAATGCTGTCATGGCATCAGGTTCAAGCTTGAAACGGAGAAAATAAATACATGCAACTCCTTGAAAATCAGCAGCACAGGATCAGCACCTCAAGTCAGACAGAATTATACTGGGGCTCACCTGTACCTAACCTGTGCTTGCAAATATTTAGGAAGCAGTTTGAAGCTTTACACAAATACTCTGAAGATATCAAATCAGGACATATCTGAAAAAGTGACAGTGACTACCAGAAATTTTATATGTCACTCCAGTAACACCACCACTCTCTCTGCAAGACTGACCTAGTAAGGTTAAACTTAACTCTCTCAATACCAAATGATATCCCTGCAGTCAGGGTGAAGACCTGGAAGAGTTTCACATTCCAGATGAAGGAGTGACACAAAGAAAAAACTTCATAAAACAATATGCATAGCATCCATTGACAAAAAGAAAACAGAAGCACCTCTCAGTTCAAACACTGCAAGTAATCCAGCAGGACAATAAAATCAGCAATGTAAACAGCAAAAAATAGATAGCTTGCCTGTTTTTACTGGTGTACGTGTCAAAGCACTTCAAACTAAAAATATTTAAGAAATCTGCCCATTTTCCATCTGTTATATTTCTAAGAGGGCTAACTAAAAGTTCATGTGAAAGTTCATTTTAAGTTCAGACATGTCATATCGGGTCATTTGCAAGCTAAAAGTTCATAGGAAGGTTAGGGTTCCCCCCCCCCCCCCTTAAAAAAAAAAAAAATACTAGTGGCTAAGAGCAGCAAGCTGGCCTTTTCAGCCTGCCATTTGGTTAAGCTGTACGAGCAGAAGGTTCTCTGTCCAATGTTATGGTATTTTTATTATTGAAGCAAAATGGTTTTAATGCTACAGTGTTTGGGGTTTTATCACAATAAGTTTTTAATTTGAGATTTCAATTGCTCTAAGTCTTCTGAAGACACTCAGCATACTGTCACAGACAAGTTCTGTTAGAAGAAAACAGACATAATACACATGCAGCAAAAAGCAAACTTCAAATGACTGTAGCTAAACATTTATTTCAAGCTGTCTTAGCCAATCTACAGATCTTCAAATCTGTTATGCCTGTATTTTTGTTTGTTTGTTTTGCTTTTAAAGTTAAATCCAGAACATACACCATATCCATCTTTAGTCTACTGGCTGTTAAGAGTTTCGAGGATAGCAAATGGACTTTTTCAAACAGAGATGCTCTGGTTGAAATCCTGTACCTAATCATGCTTCTGCCACTTCAGATGATCCATCTAAATGTCTAAGAAAAACACCATTACCAAGTAGTGCTTTGAAAGGCACAGATTTCCATTGTTACTAACACTTCAAATGCCATATGACACAACATGTACAAAAAATATTTTTTTGAGCAGAGAAACTGAGATGCAGTTTAAAAACTTAAATCATAGTGGAGCTGTCTCAATGTTGCTCACACAGAATACATGTTTTAAAGCCTTGGTAGGTGCACAGCATACACTGAAGAGAGAAGCAAAAGGAGTAGTGGTCCAAGTTGTGAATTAGTCAGCCAGCAAAATAAATAAAGAGTGTGGTTAAAATTTTTAACATAATTTCTAGCATAAGTCCTTGAAAAAAAATGAGTTTAATACAGTATTAGACTCCAAGGAACTGATTTAACAAGAAATATGCAGAGAAAACATGGAAATTAAGTTACTGCTTTAATTTGATATTCAAGTTCTTTGATAAAAATGTCTTCACATGTAAAAGGACTAACCTGGAACTTCAGTAATGGAAACTTTGGAAAAGTCACATGTGACATCTGGTAAAAGGTAGTGCTGAGGATTGCCCAATTCATACACCAGCTGTTCAGCTACAGTGCCAAAAGAGATTAATCCTCCTGTGTCTGGTGGCTTAGAAAGAATAAAGTCTCCTTCTGAGGAACATTCTACAATGGGAAATCCTATGTTGTGCCTAGAATATGAAAACATTGAGAAAAACCTTATCAATACAAAGGGAAGGTAAAAAGAAAAATGAGGAACAACTTACTAGAATTTTATAGCAATCACTAATCAAATAAAACTGACCAAAAGTTATAACATATCTGGTTGTTTCTGCAGACACATACACATGAAAAAGCACTGAACAAACTACTCAACCACAGTAATAAGAGCATGCAGTTCATTGCTTGGCAAAGGAGTGCAGATATAGTAACAGCTACCAACAGTAAACAGAATTGGAGAAGGGACTGGAGAAGGACACTTACAGAAATGGCTAAAGTAAAAAGAAGCCAAAAGAATTGGAGGACTATGACTGAAGAGGTAAGTTCAGAAGAAAAACCATGACTGCTACCACCAGCCTAGTTTGGCTGCAGTAGCACACATGGCATGAAGGTGAAGACACGTAAATACATCCTGCACTCTGGATTTGTCAATGGCAGTCCAAGCAGGAAGAAGAGGCTGTGCTGGCAGCCTCACAGATGAAGGGAAGTAGGAAACAGGAATAATCACAGGCATTAAGGACAATTTCACATGTTAATAATAAATTATACACAGTAGAGTTATAATCAGAAAACAGAAATATATATAAGCTCTTCAGCCCAATACAATAATACTAGACAGAATGAACAGAAAATCATGAGGCATAGCAAAAAGAAAAGCAGTAAAATAGAAAATTATAGAAAACATTCCTCCTCTTCACATTCTCACAAGTAATATACAGAAAATGATCAAGTAATTCATAGTAAAAGGCACATGCTGGTCATTATAGTAGCAGGGCAGACTTTTCAGGGTTTTATGGACAAGATATAGATATATAAAAATATACATCTATATATAAAAAAATATAGAAGTATTTTAAAATTAAAATAGAGCCTTAATATTCTTCTGGAAATGCTGCCTGGCTCACTCCCCTCTCACAGGAAGTTGACAATTTGTGCAAATAAAGTGTCCCAGAGACACAAAAAGAGGAGTTAAGGAGACACAGCCCCTTGTAAAAGCAAAATTGTTCTAAAAAGGTCCTAATAACGAAAGGTGAACAGCATCGCTCTCATTAAATCCAATGACCTTCATGTCCTTTCTACATACTTAAAAATCTGTCTATCCCTCAACTCAATTATTTTTGGTTGCTAGTGGTAACAATACGTTGAACATACACCCAAATTAGTTATCAGCAAAGGTCAGATGAACATAGTTTGTATAACTTAAATCCACAAATTTTTGAAGAAAGTAAGCAAAGAAACCAGTGAACTCTTCTGTGACATTTGTAAAAGTTCATAGGAGTTTGAACAGATTCCTTATCACTGAGAAGCTTTAAACATAACCCCTTTATTTAAAAAAAAAGGATTGAGACAAGCTCTGTTAGCAGAGATCAGCAACTTTAATACTGATAGTGTACAAAACTTGGAAAGTATAGTAGCTGAAGGACACCTACAAAAGCCCATGTTGAATCAGTAAAGATTGTACTTCATTAGACTGGGCTTTGAAACTATTTAAACAACTAAACAGATAAAGTGAAACAAAAATACCCTACCCTGGTGAATACTAAGAATTCCAAGGAATCAACCATTTTTCATACAAGTTATTCTACAGTTTTGTTTTTTTTCTGAGGGAAAGTAGAGGGACAAAAAGATGGTGGCAAGAAGTATGTAACATTCAACATTTTGAAGTGTGGCATAGGAAAAAAAAAAAACCAAACCACCCAAAAAGCCTCTCAGTTCTTGGTCTTTAACATTAACGTAAGGAAACAGACTTAACATATGTAATTATCCCAATTTTACAGCTAAGGACACACATACAGGAAGCATCATTTGTTCACAATCAGTGACTGAACAAGACTACAGTTAAGGAGTTTTTACCCTCTTGGTTCCGTGCTTGTGTACTCTGACCCCATCATCTATCTGTCTTGTCTCAAGACAGCAGCACCAGGTGCCTTGCTAGCAGGCTCCATGAAGCTTATTCAAATCACCTACACAAAAGTGAAGTCACTTCCATCAAGACAGATTCCCCAGTGTAGTCTCCCCCACCACAGTGACTACCAGGACCACCTTTATCTAAGTCATCAGCACATGCAACTCTCCTGAACCTACTCCCCAGTGATCTTCATTTTCAAGGAAGAAGAGGTCAACTGTATCCACTCAACTTTCTACTCTGAATGACTGAGTCTATTAACATTGATTAAACTCCAGTTTGCCCAAGATCTACTCTTAAAAGACCCAAACCATTTAAAAAATAAAGCCCAACAACAATATAGCAAGGCAAAGAGAGAAATTTCACTCCCTAAAATTCTTAATATTTGGCAAACACTTAAGTCATTAAAAGCAGACCAATGGTGGAAAACAGCATATAAAAACTATCAGGATAAGCAAGACTATTATTCAGGTCCCTTAGTATGGAAAAGGAAGGACAGACTCTGATTTTCCCATTATCTTAGGGCCATCAAAGTCAGACGATCTTTATTGTTCAGTTTTTTATCCTGCCAGAGTAGCTGTAAGGAGACCATGTAGGTACAAATGTACTTTCTGGAACAGCTCCTAAATAGCCTCTGAGGCTGAGACATATATACTATATAAAAAAGGCACTCAGTTCTCAACAGTCACAGCAAAGTTTTGACCCAAAGCTTGTAAGAAAATTCTAACATCAAAAAAAAAAAAAGCCAATCAACCAACTAACCAACCAACCAAAAAAAAAAAAACAACACTACCACCCAAAACTAAATCAAAAAAAGAAAAAAAGCAAAACCCAAACCAAAGGGGAAACACAAAGGACTGCCTAGGAAAGGCATAACTGACACAGGACACTAGCATGTCATAGCATGATAGTAATTTTCATCTATATTTAAACTATTCTGGAATCCATGACCTAGAATGTCTATGAAAAAGAACTTTACAGTAACTTACTCTGGTCATCTCTTCTGTTACTCTGTTTCAAAAGTTAGTGAAGGTATAAAGGAAGTCTTTTTGCCTTTGTCTGAGGTAAGTGTGAGGGATGTTTCCTCCTCAAGGACCAGCACCAACCAATGAATTTTCCTGAATGCTCAGTTAGTTACAGAAGACGTGTGTTCTCCCAGGTCACGTCAGCTCTGAAAGCTTCCATCACTTTTTAAAAATTGAAAACCTAGAGATGCAATGAATTGAGCAAGAAGCCCCTGGATTCCAAATGTATTGTAGCCGGGTGACTGGGAGAATACATGCATCCTGTATTACCCCACAGTGGATGCCAGTGCCAATCTCCATTAACATACACATGCTTAAGAGCAAAGTCTATTTTGTATATTTCTAAAACACAGTACTTAAAATTAATTTTCAGCTTGGAAACAAACCAAGCTAAGTCACCCCTATGGCATGATTCAGTCAAGCGACTGCTAGTTACACGTGGCATTAGAGCTCCCCTAGCAGCAGCAACAGCCACCTGGATGAGGTGGCTTCAACAATGAAAGAACTGCATCAGTGTAGTGATAAAAATCCCCTAGTAGGATGGGGTAATATCAAGAAATGTAAACCATTCTGAAGGAAAACGACTCCAATGAATTTTAATTAAACTGTATGACTGTGCAATAAAATACAATCCTCAAATGCAAAAGAATTACTTTTAAAACATTTTGAGCAGTTCTTTTAAACAGAGTTAAGATACAGAAGTAACACGCATCAATTTGTGGGAGGAGATGATAATTACCTTTTTTTGTTCTCCAAAATATCTGGTTTGGGTTGCATATCTGGTATTTAATAGTTAAATAAATCCAAACTAAGATTAAGCCTCAGAAACCCCCTCCAAGTTGGGGCTAGGTGAGGATTTAACAGTTAAAGCATTACCTCACTGACTACAGCACAGGGGTAATGAAGTCCCATACCTTGTTTTGGTGCTGAAACCACCTTTTTAACCACCACCTACATACAGCTGCTGTTCTACTCTAATAGGAATTGGGGCTCTGAAAGTGAGTTTCCTGTTAGTTCTCTGCCTGTCAATGACTTCTGTGAAAAAAAAAAAAAAAAAAAAAATCAGTAAAATGCTGGGTTTTATTATTTTTTGACTCTCAGAAATGTTACAGCTTATGGGCATTTCACAGGTGAGAACACAGACTGTTTAAGCATGGATGTCACCTCTGCCTACTGTGGGCCAACGCAGTGTTGAATCTCTGGGCAGCTATGAAGATAGTCTTCCTTCTTGTTTTGCTACCTATCGTACACCTTTTGCATTACAAAATCCATGACCAGTACTAGATCCTGTTGGGCTCAGATAGAATGATATTGTCTAAGATAGAGTTCTCTTCTCTCATAAGGTGCCACACTCCTCAAGTATCTCATTCTGGCCACTACTGGTAGACTGAAGAGAAAACTGGCAACAAAAACTGTGACAGTTAATGTAGTACATTTAGTCGCAGGTGAAGATGCCACAAGAAGGAAAACAAAAAAGCCACAGCAAAGCATGTGACATGCTAATTTACAGCTAATGCAGTTTCCTGGGATGTGACACACTGAATGCCACACTGAGGAGAGCTCTAAGCCAAGCCTCTCAACATCCTGGCCATGTATTTTAACTGCAATGCTATCAGGCAAAAAGTAGAAACTGCTATGACTTCCAGCAGTGTTTATACAAACAATACAAACCAGTTAATACGTCAGGCAAGATGAGCACAATCTTTTGTGTAAGGTATATGTACCTCTGTAAATGCAGGTACCAACACATTTCCTAATCTGCTGCAATTCTGATTGAGGTAAAATTTAGTGATTACATCACTTATCTGCTCTGACTAGGGCATTTCAGAGTATGTGTTGTATGTAAGCTCTTACTGCCTAGACAATTTCAGGACTATCAGACAGGCTGCCTGGAAGAGATGGTGCTACAGAGAAAACAGGCATTCCACATTGCTAATTAGGACTTGCATGCTGGGTTCTGTCCAAGTCCCAAATGAAGCAATCTGGATCTAGCCCTTAAAGAGACTACAGCTATTGACTTACCCTTTTGGTCATCCCAGGCCAGAGGATTATGCAGTCTCAACCACTGTAAACTCTTGGCTTAGGGCAAAATGTCAGTGTTTATCATCTCCTCACAATGATTACTCTACTGATCAGCATTAGCTTATTCTCTCCTGCATTTCAAAACAAAACAAAACAATGTACTAATCACCCACTGACACTAAATAGTCGTAAGAGACAGCAATGTCTGGGGTTAAATGGATATTAAATACAGAGCTGTGCATTAACAATAGAGTTCTCTCATCACAGTTCATTTTGACACATTGCATGAATTTCCTATTGAGTGCTGTGCACTAGACATTAAATAGGGAGCAGTGGTATCACCTCTTCTGACCATCTGCTGACATATGATTCCTACACAAATAATAAAAAAAGAATAAGTGCCTTTTTTTATAACATTTACTTAAAAACAGTCGTTTAAGAATGTTCATTGGTCTTCTATAAACTGTGGACTAATGGTTTCATGCACTTCTCTGCTAAACATCAGAGGTGACTCAAACAGCCTTCCTCTCACTGGAAAAGTAAAGAGCATCTATCCCCTCTACGTGTCTGCCCATTTTCATAGAAACCAGACAAAATTTTACAGCTTCAAGATTCTTGTGTTTAAGTCAAATACACTATAGAGATACACCCAGCACAATTAAAGAAATCCCAGAATCCTAATGTGCCTTAGGTCAGCAGACAGAAACCAACTAAGTCCAGCTTGTATCAATGAAAGTAATTAGAGAGTCATGAGTTAGAACATGCAGCTTTACTTGTTTGACATTAAAAAATAACTTTACACCAAGACAGGAAAGAAAAAGAAAGAATAGCTTAGATTTTCATAGCTAAACATTCAATTGCTACAATACACCCACGTGAACATTCCTGAAACTTAAAAGTACCCTTTTGCTGTGGAATTGAGTTCCTAGAGGTGGTCTGCATCAAACATTTAAAAAAAAAATTAAAACAAACCAACCAATCTACACTGGATGAATGAAGTTGGTCCAATCTGGTGCCTCAATCCTCACAGGTACACAATAATATACACATGCAATGTGAGTTTTGACTCAGACTTGCCTGGCTTTAGATAGCTGAATTTAAAGCGCTCTTGTTTTCATAGTTGTTTCCTTCTGCTTATGCATAAACTGTAGACAGATAAGGTTTGTAAGCCTAAAATATCATAAATTTTTCCCCCTTCTTTTTTTCGTTTAAAAGTTAGAAACTTATACCCATCAGTCCTTCTTAGCAGTACAATTACACCTTTTTCAGCAGCCAAAGACAAAAGAGCAACATGGACTACTGTTCTGGGAAGGTGGAGGGAGAATAAATTACCTCATAACCAAACTTACCCTCTGCAATAAAAATAGGAGGAAAAGAGAGACATTGCCCTCTCGTGTTCAGTCACGAGAGAACAGCAGAAATACTGGGAACTGTTTTCTTAAGTGCTACCATAAAGATCCATTAAATGTTTGCAGAGCTGAATGGTGAGTGGTCCTGGCTGCATGAACACACTCATGGCAGTGAGAAATTCCTATGAGAAAGGTACTTCCAACGACAAACACAGATTTGACAGCTTCTTACCCCCACATTTACTGACTTTGTTGAGCTGGTTTGGATTTAACACAATGGATCACAGACATTGTGATTTATTGAGATCGAAATTACACTTGCTTACTTTCAGGAGAATGCTAAAAATGCAACTTTTCCTAAATGAGGGAGAAAATACTAGAATAGACTACAGTCAAGTAGCTTTGTTGACCAATATAACTCCATTGCTCTGTTGGCAATATAACTAATGTTGGTGGCAACACGTAGTGCATGTGTTGGTCATCACAGAGAGTACAAGTTATCACATTATTATTGTACAATATTAGGCAATGCATTATCTGCATGCATTGAAAACAGATTCAGACTGTCTAAATAACAAAAACCCCACATCAATCAAGCTTCAACTTCAGAGTCAACAGATTACTACTAAGCTATCAGATGGAAAATGCATTATTGTGCAGTCCCAAAGCATCTATAATATTTCCCCTTCATGCATTTGGGCCTAATATAGTAAAAAAAAAAAAAAGATACAGCAAAACTCTAACAAGTCTACTCCCCTCCTTCCTTGCCTCTGTATCCTAAACAAAAGTGCTGGACCACAAGTCCCCTTCTATCAGTCTTCTGCTCTGCCCCTCCATATATAATATTAAAGCTCACACATTATTTTGGAGTTGACTAGTTTTGACTAGTGTCTTTGACTAGCTGACTTGGAACATACTTTTATTTCAAGAACTGCATTAATAAAATGCCTGAGACTTGTTGAATTGAAAACCACTAGTTCTAAGGCATGCTGATTAATTCTTTAGCAGACTTGACCTAAAGGTAAATAAATTACTGTTATATTAGCCCAGATACAATCATGCATGGTTCAGCAGTACACATGCAAACTGATGGGGTCAAGGTTAAGAGGAGTATTCAATGCTAACCTTCTGTATTCTTTAATAGCAATTCAAGCCAGCTCTAAACTATAAGACTACTCTGACTTCAGACACAGTTGTACAATTTTTATATACACGCTAAACCACAAGACTACTCTGACTTTAGACAGAGTTGTACAATTTTTATATACACACATATGCTAGCTATGAATATATAATGTATACTTGTCTGTAAAATTAGATACTCCCACTCCAGTAGCTCATCACTTAATATACTTCAAATTCCTTTTTTCTTTTAATCCAAGTGGACATTTCTAACAGAAAAAAAATCCTTAAAGAACTACCACACCTTTTAATAAGAAAACTAGTATTATGTTGTTTTCTTTCCTTCTTTTA
Organism: Todiramphus chloris collaris; assembly: GCA_025345505.1. NCBI lineage: Eukaryota > Metazoa > Chordata > Aves > Coraciiformes > Alcedinidae > Todiramphus > Todiramphus chloris. The sequence continues at coordinate 12,442,243 of JANVCC010000076.1, read as the reverse complement.
CAAAGCAAGATCTTTTGGAGTCACAGTTACAGGAGATTTTCAGAAGTTTCATGATACAACATAATAAAATCATCAGGAGATACATCAGAATAGGAATAAGATGAACAGTTACAAATTTCCAGACTGAACAGTGTCTTATCATTATAAACTCTCTCATTTGATTTTCCATTGAACACAAGAGTGAAGAGTGAGTGCAGTCTGTTCAGAGCTAGTAGCCTTCTAATAAGTGAAAAGAAATCTCTCCCCCTGTTTCTTTCAGTGCCTTATGTGCCTTCACCTGTAAATGAGCAATGTTCAGGAACTCAGAAAAGTAGAATACATCTTCCAGGGTCACACTCTGAGTCAGAAATAGTCACTACAAGGAGAAAAAAGCTTGACACCTGTAGGGAACTAATTCAGGAGCATAGCTCTTCAGATCACAGGGCAGTGTCCTGCGGGTTCATCCACATGGACTATGGGTTGCCCCTGGTGGCCTCCCTTCCCAGGGTCAACCTGGGAACAGGAATTCACCCAAGGAAAGCCATGCATCCTTCCCTCCTGTACCTCTTCTGCAGCCCTTCAGCCCTTTCACCCATCAGGGAAAGCAAGCGCTGCCTTTCTCATGACACAGCACAGAACACGATTCCTCCTTCTCATCCCCAGGAAAACGGGAATAAACTGCAGTCAGAATCACTCATACAATGAAAAACATTTTTCCTGACTACTTTTAAACTATTCTGAAAAACAAGTTGGTCAAAAGCAGGCTACATTAGTCCTTCCTTGTGATACTTCTCAGCAGGTAGAAGGACCTACCTACACAAAAGTCTAATTTAGTAAGTCTGAACACAAAATACATAACTTTTTGTAAGGACAGCTCACATTTGTGGAGAGGACTGTGACCCATCCCTACCAAAGCACATTATATAATATTTGTGACTGAGAAGCAGGCAACTGAAGTCTCATCAACAGTATCCGAAACATACATTATCATCTTTTCCATTACTGTCACTCATGAAAGCCAGTAACAAATCTTTCAAAAAATATAAAAAAAAGGAAACAGAAAAAAATAACCTAAAAGAAAGATTCCCCCACGCCCCCAAAAACAAAACAAAAAAACAAAAAAACAAAAAAACAAAACCCCAAAAAATCAAAGGGCTATTTTTTTTTTTTTCCAAGTCATCTGCTGATTAAAGTTAACAAACAAAGCCCCCAGCTGACCAGAAAGGAAAACTGCAAAAGGGAGAACAGACCTTGCAGAAAACTAACATTAACACAGAAAAATGCCAAGAAGTCTATGTGGCCTCACCCAAAAGAACAAAGTAAAAGCACTTTTCACAACACAGATACATAGTAGGAAATCTCATCCTTGGTCTATGACAAACATAGATGCTGATGTCACTGTTACCTACCAGTCTGGTACTGCATGCCAATCAGTGAATATTCCACCTGTACACTGAGCACCACATTCAATGAGATGACCTGCAAGGCTGGGAAAATGGCACTCAAATAACTAAATATTCTGTAAAATCAAGTTTCACAAATCCAGCTTTAAAATATAATGCAGTGCAAATAAAGCTAAATAGCATAACATGCTGGGTTTTTTCCTCCACAGAAATCTAATGTGTTTATAAATAATTATTAAATGTAACAAGGGATTCTGAAAGATTAATATAAAGAGTCAGAAGGAGGAACTTTTACATGAAGAATCAAATTAATTTTCTGAAAATACAAATGAACACCTAAAAGATTATCTGGCAACATAAACCAAGTTTCATTGGCCATTTCGAAAAGTCTTGATTTAAAGTCAGTATCTTAGTAGGCTGCACTGTAACTAAATAGGCAAAGTGCATTTTTACACCAAGAGATATAAGATCTCACTTCCAATGTGAGGGACAGGATGTATTAACATAATGTATTATGAATTTCAAATCTTTGATTGTGATAGTCCATAAACAATAGAATTATATGGAAAATCCTCATCTTTTATCATCCCCTGTTCAGTGGAGCTGGAGTTTCTCTTCACATATATTCCCAAGCAACAGGAGGTCCAAGCATACTACTACAGGTATACTCAGGTTACCTAAGTAGTCATTTATATGGACTTCCAACACAGTCAGATGATAAAGTTAAACCAGGTAACAGGATTTTACCCTATGCTTTCTGCATCAGATTTAACCTTAGGACTTACGACTAGGGTTTGCAAATGGGAGTACTGAAACTGAGCTTCTGCAAAACCACACAAGGATGCATCTTTGAGGGTAAGACCAGCTACCATCTCAACTATCAACACTGATGGCAAAAATGAAAAAGCTGGAACTACCCATCTGTACAGTAAGATTTCATCACCTCCTGACACAAAATGGACAGGAAGAGAAAGTTAATCTTTTAAATAAAATCATTCATTCCCTAGTTATTGTAAGTTGGTTCCAGCATGAAGTTTCTGCAATTTCAATTCCAAACAAGAGAGTATTAAGTGTATTAAGTAAAAAAGTATTAAGTATTAAGAGTATTAAGTAAAAAAACCCCACAAAACACAAAACCTAGCAAAATCATTAAAATAAATTAAACCAATAACAATACACAAAATCACCAAGTGTTAAAAAAGTTCTGTTATCCTGACACTATATGGTATGCAACCTAAATTTACCCATTTCTTCTTAGATCATTTACCTTCCCGCAGCCAGCAAGTCAAATTCATCCCTATTCCAGCCAAACTAGAAGAAAAACATAAACGTTACATACATAAAAGTTTAATACAGTACAGAAAAACACATATAGTACATTGACTGCTTTGAGTAACAATGTAGTGGATATATTTCTACTTAACTGCAGAAATCTAAAGAACAAGAATTGGCAGGCACTGTATGTGGGTTTGAGTTACTACACAATAAATTAGTAGATGAGCTCCTGACGCATTTCAGTTTTCTTCTTGTCAATAGACCCAAACAAATATAAATTCTCAGTCACACCCTCTTAAAAAAAAATGGAAGTGCAATATTCATATTATTCAAAATTTGCCTAACTCCCGAGATTTAGCAGTATAGCACCTATTTTGTGTCATGGAAAAATAAAAACAAAACCAAAACACTTTTTAAAGTTCCTGGAGTATTACCAGTCAACCCTGAAAACTGGAAGTATGTTTTTGGTTTCACCACAAAACCAATGTGAACTCTACCATCGCCACCTTGCGGTAAGGAAAAATATACTTGTCCCAACCTTTCACACTGAATTTTAAAGAGGGAGGCAGAATTAACAGTGAAACACTGGTGAAACATGGTAAGACTTCCTTAATTTCATCGAAATGATTTTTATCCTCATGATACACAAGTTCCTAAGTATCCCTGCTGTAAGTTTAGAAGTGAAAGCTGGAACTTCTCACGCACAAAGGAAACAAAAAATTTAAAAATTTAAAAAAATTGAGATGCTTATTATCTTTAATTTAGTATTGACATTTTCATAAGAAGCAAACGTTGACATATGATTCATTCACATACGTTCATTATCATATGGAAATTAACTTGTACTTACAGAATGAATGAGTGGTCCTAATACAATCCCACTGTCAACACATCTACCCGTCACAACGATATCAGCTCCCAGGTCAAGAGCCCTGCTTATTGGCCTTGCGCTAAACACAACAAAACACAACATTACTTTATAAAGCATTGTTTAAAAAAAAAAAAAACCACTCCAAAACATCAGTTCTATCCACACAGAGGATAAAAATCACGTAGAAAATCACTAAAACAACTTTAACAACTAATCTGGTATTTTATTTATACAACAGGAATATTTTAAAAAGCAATCATCACAGCACCTTATCAAATTTTGGTACCTAAATGATGTAAGTGAAATACTTGTCTCGATGCTCGTAGAAACCATCCTGAGTAGGCTGCATAGAGGGTCACTTCTGTCATCAGTAACAGAAAATTGTAGTTTTCAGAGAGTCATTGCTCGTATTTCATTTGTAGATGAGTGTATAAAGACCAACAGTCTTCAAAAAGAAAGCCTGGTAATTTTGTCCTCCAGTTTTAAATTTTTCAGGGCATCAATTTTCAGGGTATGAAGAGTTTTCAGAATTTGCAATATCAACCAACTTCACGAAGAGCACTGTGCAGTCATAATTTTCAAAGAAACTCAGGCAAGGGATTTTCCAGACTGGTCAGGTAAGAGTCAGACCAGTCAAAATTAGTGGGGCTTGGAAATATTTACTTTCATTTATACACTTCACTGAGCAAGCTTTGGCTAGCTTGTGTGGCTTCTGGCTTCTAAACCCATGCTATCTGCTGGATCCTTCTAGTCTTCATTAAACAGGCACTTGAAAACACAAACCACGTAAACCATGTGATTTGAAGAAGTGTTAAGTAACAGTCACAGATAAGAAGCACAAATGGGGGTTCCACATACATACAGGATACTGAAAGAAAAAATGTGTAGCTACCTTTAAAAAGCAGTAGATAAAGACATTTAGCTCTTATTGTTAAAAACACGTGAACTCAGCCCACAGAACTCCTATAGGCCAAATCAGAAGCGACAGAAGAAACGCTTCAGATTCGATACCCCAGGGGAAATTTTTCAGATGGTGTTTACACAATCGAATCAAGAACTGAACTGTAAACATCATCAGATTTAAGGAATTAAAAGCAAACTGTCTACAGACTTTACAAGTTTTGTACAACCCAGTACACTCTGATGTTGACTTGTTTTACAGGCATATATAAATTTATCACTTGCTTTACAGATAAGCATCCACTGCTGATGCTGCTAACTTAGGAAAGGACTGATTTCAAGAGGTTGGCAATAGCTTTACATTTCACTGGAAATGAGATTAAGGAAGCCTACAGAAATACCACTTCTATTAGAAACCCAAGAGCAAGAGTCTGCTGTTCTAGAATCTGTTAATGAAGCAGAGACAGAGTAATGCATTTTTAAAACATGTCATACTAGCCTGCTTTTGTCCTCTCTGCTTTGGCTTGTACTGCTTTTTTGATTCGTTCATAAATCATGAAGCACCAGAATTGGAATTAACACTTTCTGACAATTACAAATCTCAAATATTATTTCTTAAATTTCATTTACAGACACTCGTGTTCTGCGAATGTCGCAAGTCGAAGTTTAACAAACGGAAAATCCGGCAATAACAGAAAACACTAAAGATGAATTAAAATAAAACTCGTGTATTATAAGGTTCTTATTTTACAGGTCAAAATACATGCTGTGTTAGGTGCAGTCATACTCTGTCATCTGCCAGTGATGCATTTTTGGAAAGTGCAATGATAACGATACAAGAGAAAGCTCAGCAATTGCTTCATAAAGATTAATGTAAAGAGGGGGGAACTGTGTGCACAGACTTAAGAAATACACTTAGCAGAAATACAGGAAGGATTACATATATGACATGACATGGAGGATGGAAAAGCAAAACCAGGATCATCAACTGGAAAAAATGGTGGCTTTTAGGAACACCTGATCACTGTCCCATTTCTCAGTCCTTCCCCTTTTATAGGCTTGATTGACACTAATTCATCTGAAGAAGCTCATGGTGACAATGAAAACACAACTGTTCACAAACCGCTAGCTAGAACACCTGCATTTAGAGATTTATGGGAGGTTTTTAGTATCATAAAAGAGGCAAAGGAGATCTTTCAAAACAGTGATCCATCCTGGAAACCCAGCCTCTAAAACTTCAATGGTACAAAACTGTATCAATTTAACGTAGCCCGGTTGACCCTCCTATTGTCCTCAGAGCATGTCCCAGTACTTTCAATGCTCAGCTGCACTTCTGCAGTGACAACATCCTGAACAACTGCTCCATGCAGGAACAAGATGCTCTGCCTATGAAAAAGCACTTTTGCAATTGCTAAAATAAAATTATTTTGGCTTGAACTAAAACCTGGGGATTCACAGGAGCTGTAATTCTAAGGAGTCACAACGGGCAAGGTTCTAGATGAAAAGTTTATTTACAAGTTACAAAGGATTTTATTGTTCTTCCTGCTTGCCTGAATAGTGCAAAGTTGAACCTCACATACTAGGCGATTCTACTTGCAAAACAAACCAACTTCATGTAGTCAACATGTTCAAATTATTTTTCCATAATAAACCCAACTTGTTAAAAAACTCACCCGAGATATACATTCATGCTATGGACAGTCTCTGGAAACTGTCTGCCGCTCTCTAAATCAGTGATACCAGTTCCTCTTAGGTTCTCTTTCTGTTAGAAAACAAACAAAACACCAAATGTGTCAGTATTTTGTAACATCTTACTGTAAGCCCTTTATTAGTATCAGACAACAGATACACATCAACTCTAAGCATAAAGTACAATCATCAGTAACAGCAATGTAAAATCATTGATATTACCAATGACACAAATCAGTTGAAGGGCTAAAAGCCCTATACAGACTTTTAACCATAGTTTTCCAGCACACAAAAAATGTCAGTCTTTAAAGAATGCTAATTCATTCACAGATGATCAACTGCAATGAAATGGTATACTCTCTAGGTTTTTAAACAGACTTTAACTGCTGTAGGACTGAATAAAAGAAACCCTGCAAACAGAAATGTGTCTGCTGTACCAGCAGTGGTGGCATGGCCAGAAAACAAGGCTAATTCTGCAGCTCCAGGTGACACTTAGAATTGCGTTTCCAGAGAGGTTGGTAGGAGGGTGGCTATTTTTGACCACACATCACAGTGGATCCAGGAGTCAGTGACTGCATAGACTCAAATGTCTAATGCTAGTTACAGCGGGATCTATACTGTGGAAAAAACCTCTCCACTTGGAATTCATTTGGTAAGGACCGAAATGCTTCAAACCACAAAGAGCATTTCCTAGTGTAATTTATGACGTTTGGTATGTTTTGACTGTCTATAGACAGTAAAATCTGTCTCACTTTTGTTCCTATTAAGTTACATACTGACAATAACATAGAAAATAATCCATTTCAGATGAGAAATGTCCATGCCAAGCTCAATTACCATTTCACTGTTGTACCAGTAATGCAATTCTGGACCACTGATGCTAAAGCAATTTCATAGGGCAGAAGTTTCTTGAAAGGAAGTCCAAGCACTGCACATAATTTTCAAATGAAAAAAAAAAAAATCTTACTTGACCATCTTCCATATTCAATAGCATGCAATGAGTAACAGAGCCTACACAGATAAATAATTTTCCAAGTTACAGACAGAGAATTAACAACAGTGCAAACCTAGCCCTCTTAACCGCTATCAAGGTATAAACTGTTTTCACAGTGTCTTTTCAGATACGGCCAATGCTTTTTGTGGAACTAGACTTTATATACAAAGTGTTATCCTTTAAGTCAAAAATGCCATCTATTTAATCTGTAGATTTCAAGGGGGGGTTTAAAGATTAAAGCTTTAATCCTCTCACTTAACATTACCTTACCGGCTATAAGCTAATTACCTAGTAAGAGAAAAACAGCTACCTGTAAACAAAATAACAACAGGAAATGCCTGCAAACTGCTAAAAACAGCCAAAAGATATGACTATTTGAACATGTCTTAACTACAGCACATTTAAATTTAAAAGAGATACAACTGTCACGATTATTTGGTTTAGACTGAAACATTAAGTAACAGCACATCCTAGCTTCTGAAGAGCAAGCAGACCTTAGATTTACAGTTTGCATCAAAAACATAAACAGCAGATCCACAGCCTGATAAAATTCAACCCCATTACACCTCAAACATAAGATGTGTCAGGAATTGTTTTCACACACAAAAAAAAAACCCAAACGAAACCAAAACCAACAATTTTTAGATGCTTTTAACAGCAGAAGGATACACAAAATAAGTTCCAATGGGACTGTAAATGCCACCTTCATGCTATATAGACTGAAATAGTTTCCACAATGCTAGTAAGCCTTAAGACCAAGCAAAATACCTCACTCATTAGGTCATCTCCAGCAACAACAGCTATTTTCAAATCCACATCAGCTTTCTTTGCCACCTCCTGAAGGGCAGCTGCACAAGCAAGTGGATTAATTCCACCAGCATTGCTGATGACACGAACACCTAAACAAAAAAGACAAATTAAGTTCAGCAGTGTCAACAATCACTCAGACAAGCATGATTGTATCTTTGCAAGATGTCAGACATCCAGTCAAGTAAAGTACTCTAATCACATTAAAATATGACCACAATTAAGTCTGTGAAAGGATCAGAATAAGCTAATGCAAATCTGTTTACAGAAACAGTCATAGATACTTCTCATCTTTCCTTTATGTATGAAAGGAGAAAGTGACCAAAAAGACACACATGATGAAGCAGACAAACAGTATCAAAACAACTGCAGGAACAGTATCTGACAGACATCCATGCTCTCCAACTGACTGCCTTTTAGCAGAAATACACATCTACCTCCATAAATTCCAGACTGTGTTAGCAAGGTATTGGGTACTTAGAAGTAATTCCCTTTCTCCTCTCAAGCTCAGAAAGCTGCAAAGCTATACTAATGTATACAGAAAGTGATCAGAAAGTAACTGATATTCTAGAACTGTATGGGAAAGTTGAAAAAAAAATTCAGATTGCATTGAAAATGTCTAAATCTCATGTTTTAATGAAGATCTGTAAAGTTTCCACTCACAAATTATGGCTACAATAAGAAATATATAGAGATATATTTATATATCCTAATTATATCAAACATTTAAAATTAATCCCATTTAAATGTCACCATCAGACTTGCACTTCTCATTTACTTCCATGGGATTTTTGCTGATGTAAAACATCATTCCTAGAGGACAACAAAACACTTTAAAAAAAAACAAAAAAACAAACAAACAAAAAAAAAACAACCCAGCTGTTTTATAGTGATAGAACCCATACAAAACTTATCCAAGCAAGAGAACTTAACATACAAAGACACACAAAGCACAGCATACCTTGCCTGTGAATATCTTTTATATAGGGAGCCATGGCAGCAGACACAAAATCTGGAGTGTAACCTAAAGCCTGGAAGAATGAAAAGCTGTAACCATTTGCTATGGTTAAGTCAACCCAATCCCTTTTCTTGGCTAAAAGAGAAAACAGGCAAGAACAACCAGCTCTCAAAATGCTTGGATAAAGCTATAGAAAGGGAAATAAAGGCTTTCCAGTTTCAGATGAAACTGAATACATGAAAATGAATAAACAAAGGCAAGTGAGAAGTATATAAAAGCAAAAGTGTCCCGATTTGGGTGGGAAGAGAGCTGGGGAGCTACCGCAGCCCACCCGGACCAGCTGTCCCGCCGGGGCCAAGCCGGGCACGCTGGGGCAGAGCAGGGGCTCCCGGCGGCTACTTACGGGAGACCGAGCTTTGGCGGCCGTCAGCAGCGACATGGTGATCTCGGAGAGATAATCGAAGACAAGGAAATCCAGCTTCCCGCCGTAGAGCAGCTGCGGTACTGGCAGGGCAGGGAAGGACCCTCTGTTACCACCGCGGCGGCCCAGCCCGGCCCGGACGCAGCCCCGGGGCTGAGCCGAGCCGAGCCGGGCCGGGCCAGACCGAGCCGAGCCGCCCCTGCTGACAGCCTCGGAGGCGGCTCCCCCCAGGCCCAGTCGTGCGGCGGCAGCCCCGGCCCGGCCCGGCCGCTTACGCAACGGGGCTGGCGGCAGCGCTGGCAGCAGCTCCCACCCGCCCACCCGGCGGCTTCGCCAGGCCTCGCTGCCCCCGCCACTGCCCGGACGGGTCCCCCCGCCGCTGCCACCGCCCCCTACCTGCCACCGCCGTGTCGCCCCAGAAGCCCGAGGCGCAGCCGATGCGCACCGCAGCGCCCGCCGGGGGCTCGCAGCCGCCGCTCCGCCGCCGGCTCCAGCGGAGCGGGTGGGCGGCTGCCCCCAGGAGCCGCGGCCCTCGCAGCCCCAGCAGCGCGACGCAGGTCATGGTGGCGGCGGTCGCGCTCGGGGGTGCCCGCCCCTGGCTGAGGCTGAAGCCCGAGCCCGGCCCGCGGCAGCGGCCTAGCAGCGGGCTGGGGAGGTGCTGGCGCACGTGGGAGTGGTTGGGAGACGGGGCGGGAGGACGTTGCAAACACGGAGCTCGCAGCGGCGCAGCGAGGCCCCGGCGGGCGCGCACGGCCCTGGGCGTTCCCCAACAGGGCGGCTGGTTTGATTCTGGCCCACCCCGGGCGTGGGTCAATGGCAGGTGGGCTTGGGGCTGCTGCAGGGTTGGCACCCGCGTCGCGATGCGCGGGGTGGTTTGGTTAGCCTTGAAGTGGAGTCCTCTTCAGGGTTGTGGTAACGTCAAAAGCCAAAAATAAAAACCCCAAACTAACCCAAAAACAAACTAATAAGGCTTTCTGTGGGAATACATGTCTTGTTCTTGACAGGAAGGGTTTCTCAGGTCCCAAACTGAAGTTCTAGTCAGTGGATGCGAAGTAAGTGGCATCAAATTCCCCCATTTCTATAAGGAGGGAATCCAAAAGTCTGGATTGGAGGGCAGTGTTAGACCATCTCCACAGAGAGCTAAAGATACAGAGATACTTCAGAGTGACTCCCTGTGTAGAGAAAATCACAGAGTTACGAATCTGGAAGAGATTATGCTATTCAAAACTGCCTAGAATCAAAGCATACATGTTAAGGCAGACCTAATAGTCACTGCATCCTAATAGTCGCTGCATCCTAATAGTCGCTGCATCCTAATAGTCACTGCATCATCTAGGCTGATAGATCAGCCTAGAGAGGAGCAGGCTGCCAAAATCCACGTTGTTTGTCTAGTATGACAAGGACTCTCAATCAGAGTCTTATATAGAATCATAGAACCATAGAATAGCTTGAGTTGGAAGCGACCTTAAAGATCATCTAGTTCCACAGGCAGGGACACCTCCCGCTAGACCTGGTTGCTCAAAGCCCCATCCAACCTGGCCTTAAACACTTCCAGGGATGAGGCATCCACAACTTCTCTGGGCAACCTATTCCAGTGTCTCATCACCCTCGTAGTAAAGAACTTCTTCCTGTTGTCTAATATAATCTACCTTTCCATAGTTTAAATCCATTACCCCTCATCCTACATGCCCCTGTAAACAGCCCCTCCCCAGCTTTCCTGTAGGCGCCCTTAGGTACTGGAAGGCCACTGCAAGGTTTCCTCAGAGCCTGCTCTCCTCTAGCCTGACCTATCTGATGCAGTAACTATTAGGTCTGCCTTAACAAGTATGCTTTGATTCTAGGTAGTTTTGAATCATATAATCTCTCCCAAATGAAACATTTATAAAATGTGTGACCTTTGCAAGAATGCAGAAAAATATGACATTCTGCGTGACGCTGACGATGCTGAGTCTACGATGATGAGAGGTGGTTTTACTGACGTAAAAATTAGCTGTGTAGAAAATATTTAAATAAGTGCTCCTGAAAATAGTTGATAAAGCATCCATCCAATTAGGCTGATTGCTAATTGCAGTTAGAAATTACGTAGTCGAGAGAAGATGGAAAATAGTCATGCTGTGTTCTTAGAATTTGGTTCTTTATTTAGGGAGCTGCAATGTTCTCCTATGCAGAAAGGCCATAAAACACCATCTTCTGACCTTCCAAATGCTAAGAAATTATGAATAATTGCTCTACTAAGTTATTAAATGGGTAGAACAAAAGAAAAGCTGGTTCCCTACACATAGAGAGGACCTAACTTTTGATTATTAAATTACCGAAGTATTTAATTAGTATGTTGAAAGCTTGCAAAGTTTGAGTCCCTATAAATTTGTAAATAACAAAATAATCACGGTGGAAAAAAACCCCAAACAATACATGTTAATGTATGCATGGCTGACTCCAGATAGCTTTATCCTAGAATTACTGATGTGTATTTATTGTAGCTCCTTAAAGTAAACTTTGAAGCAGGAATCAGAAAGAGCACTGTCTGGTACAAAATAGACAGCTATCAGTGTAGACATAAAGACAACTGTTTCTGTAGTTAACGTGTCTTCCACTTGCATCTCAGTATGGAACACAATGCAGTAAGATTTCAACATACTGTAACGTAGCAGGAAACATGGCTAATCTTTGGCAAGTTTTGCAGTGGTCTCAAATCCTCGGTTGAAATTCAAATGCAGTTTACCCTGGCTGAGACTCCATAATCAATGTACTGCAACATCGCTCACTCCTGTGCTTAAACGTAGACAAAATAAAGGCCAATCACTAACAAACATCATCAGTTATAATCCATGAATGTAAGACTTCTGCTGAAATAGGCTGGGACAAGTTTTCATGCTGCAAAACTGCCTTTCTGGACGTGAGAAGACAGGGATGCTCAAGCAGCCAGCAGATGGCTGTGTTTCACCACTCTCCGCACCCACCTCATCTGCAAAACCACCCCTGGCCCCACAAAGTGTCATCTGCTCCTGGCAGCATCTCCTGTGGTTATGACAGCATTAAGTAGATGGTTGAACTTGATGATTTTGGAGGTCTTTTCCAACCATCGTTAATAATAATGACACTGTGATTCTGTGCTGCCTGTGGTATGCAGAGAGTCAACTGTGTGTATTTCACCCTGGGTGAACAAATGCATTTTATCCATATTAAGATATAAATATTCACATGCACGTGTGTACGTTGGTAGAACAGTCTGGGGATCTAGGAGGCGCTTTGTTCTTTTGCTTTCCTTCAGGTGTTTTTGTAGCATGGGTTTTGACAGCCCCTGCTCACGGGTCTGCAGTGGACTGGATCTTGCTTAGGCAGAAACCATTCTAAAACCCCTGTGGAGCGTGAATACAGTTTTAGCAAATCTGCATGTGGATGTTTATGTGTGTTTGAGAGAATTAATAGCCAACATGTGCAAGATACTAAGACAGTGCTGGAATCATGATTAGTTCAAACCCCATCATTTCATATGCAAGGTTAGGATTGTTTTGATCAAAGCAGAGGCAAGATAATTAGAGGCTCTTTTCCAGGTAGGCTTGGGAAGCAACATTCTGTGATGGTCGAGTTGTAATTTGGAGATTTTGACCTTCATGTGATTTAACAGATTTTAGAAACAGTTGATTGCTCTTTGAGGACATCAGATGGCACTGTGTGGTTGGTAACGCCTAGAAGAAGCTGCAGTCACTGACGAGCCTATGTGAAATTCATACACAGAGGTGCCAGTCAAAAACTTGAGTGGATTTGTGGCCTGTGTAGGGGATATGGGTCAGCAATAATAGACTGACGCATGGTAGGAATCCACATCCGCTGGCTCTTAAGAGTAAGACAGATTTTTAATTCTCTTGTAAATTGTGAGAAGGAAAGGGGAAAAAAAAAATCAGTCTGGCTTTCCTTTTTATGCTGGAGAAAGAAAAAGGTTACAGAGTAAAAAACTAAATTAAGAATATCATTATTTTCTTGGTCCTGTTCCAAATGTAGGTCAGTCTGACATTAAGTTTCCCTCAGGGACTCTAAATACTTGTATTTACTTTTATTATGCTAGTGCCATTAATGTTTCAAATACAGGCCCGTAAATGGATTTGTGCACCAGCATGGAGCACAGATGATGTGTAAAGGATATATATGAAATTTGTTCTACTACTATCATCCTGAGTTAATAGTGTTTGGGGCTAATCCTGGAAGTCAGGGAGGACAATGCAGAGAGTACTTTTCCAAAGCAAATACACTTTCTGTTATTTTTCTAGGATTTTTCTGGCAAGTCAGGCTTCCTCTGCTTAAAAAAGTACAAGCAAAGTATTTTACAGACCCAGGTTTTATTGTGAAATGCATTACATTTTTGCTGTGTTTCCTTTAATGTTGCTGTAAGTTCCTGTCCTAACCAATAGTATCGATACCAACAAATATTTTCATTTATTGAGTAGGCTCTGTTTAGTTTATTGAGGCTCTGTCCTCTCAACTAATTACAAAATATTCCGCAAATATTTGAAATCTCTGTGTTTAACAAATGGAGTTCACTGCTCCTGGCCTCAAGGTAAAGCATACATTGCAATCTCTCCTTTGCAGCCAGCCTGAAACCCAGCCTTTCCTAAGCAAATCAACAGTTGAAAATGTTCTCTGTAAATCAGTAAAGGGAGAGAGTTTGCCATGTTGCATCTAATACCCCTGTATAAGGCACAAACAACTCAAAGCTCAACAATGATGTTTAACTGATCCCAACACATGGTTTGGGGGTTTGCAGCATTTTAGAATGTTGAAGTATAACATCCTATGCTCTGGGACTCTGAAAAACAACAGCTGTGACAAAGCAATAAAATGTGGAATCTTCTGAACTACGTTGATTTTGTTCCTTTATATCACATTTCTGGGGTTTTTTAGAGACATGTTCTCTCTTAATTCCTGAAGATTTGAATGAACTTTAAATAAAATCTTTAATGTGTGAAAATAAATAACTACTAAACAGAAACACTAAAGGATTTTTTCTTTTAAATTCAAACCATAAAATATTTGGCTTATGGACATGAAATATTTTCAGAAGTACTTTAATGATGAGGTTCCTTGATTTTTGGTCTTGTTAGTTGTTAAATGCTTTTAGAAAGTTGTTTGTAATAGTATTTGAAGTCAAAATAAGATCTATGTATGTTAATGATGCCTAAGCTACGTTTAAAATAAAATCCAAGCCTTAGTTATTCTTTACAGAAGGCAGAGAGTCTTTTACATTGCTATATTCTATAGAAAAAGTGCTGGAAAAAAATGACCACCAGAATATGAGTCACAAACCAAATTACTTCTAGCAGATATGCATCAGTGTAATTTCCCTGCTTAGATTTAAGAAACTATAATATCCCATCATTAAGTGAAAGCACTTCTGAATTCACAGTGTGCATGCAGCAAAATAGCCCATGAATTCTTTGCAAAACGGAAAGCCATAGCTGACACAAAGCACTTGTATTTCATACATTTCCTCAGAAACAGAACAATTTACAGCCTGTGTTTGAACTGAAGGATATTGAATGTCTGTACTGAAAAGAAACAAAAGCCTCTCCCAATGCAGAGCAATTGAGGGCTGGTTTTTGCTGACTCACAAACTTGCCAGGCATTTCACTTCAAAAAGGGTGAGGAAAAGTCTGCTGCACAGAGTGGACTATTGGATTGGGAAAAATGTTGCCATTTACCTTTTGCCCAAGTTTTGAATATTGAAAGAGAAAGAGAAAGAGGACTTGCAAAACTTTTTTTTTTTTTTCCCCCCATTTTCACTTTTTCCTTCTTTTTGTAAAGCTGACAGTTTTATAGCACACTAAGCAGCATAATTTCCTTACTAGACAGCTTTTTAGTTGTCTCTTTCTCATTCTAATTATCACTCACTGATTGACTCACTGAAGGGGATTTTGCCCACTAATCTGTATAGTGCAAGCAGGTTAGTGCAGGTACTAGTACTACAAGTAAGGTAATGCACATTGATGATGGATTGCAAAGAAAAGCAGGCAATTTTTTCAATATTTACTTTTGGGGGTCTTTCAACATTTCTTTTGGGTAATTTTTTTTACATAAGAAAAGCAACTTCAGGAATATCTGAAAAAAGAATCAAGTCCAAGTCAATTCCACTGAATACTTTCAGTCAGAACAATAGCAAATCCCCATTGGAAATGTTAAAATAGATGACTGTAGCATTCCTGAAATAATACAGACTGATTTTTTTAAGTTAGATTCATAAGGCATGTAATTATGAGTCATAAGCTTAAAAAACGGTTGGTTTTCCAAGACAACGATAAGAGTACTCTGATATTCAGGAAGTAACTTACAAACACAACCATATTTCTTCTCATTTGTCTTCCTGAGGGAATGTTTACTATGAATAATGGGAAGGTATTTGGCAAAAATACTAGTCAAAATTGAGTTGAAGTTCTTTTAATCCAGTAATGATCCACTTTTACTATCTACTCAAAAAGAAATTGCAAGGGAAAAGTAAACAGACTTTTCCTTCTGCCTGTGCTTTGCCAATCATTCCTTATTTGTTGCCAAATCAGCAAATAAGACTTACTGGAAAAGAAAAAAATGGTCATAAAATCAACACAAATTATTTTTGTCATGTCTCACGGTACAACTAGGTCTTTAGCACATTTGTGCAGTAAACGGGTCAGCTATTTTGCAGCCAGGGCTAACCAAAACAAAATGGTTTGTAAGGGAGGAAAAATACTACATACCCATTCTACTAAGAATACACATTGTTTACAACTTAATGAAAACCAGGAATAAGATATTTCTAAGGTGGAACCATAGAAGAAAAGAGAAGTGAAGATATGAAAGGATTAATTATTCAAGGCTAAATCTTGACCATGTAATCAGTAAAGCAAACAAAAAAAAAAAGGTGAGTTTTAAACATTTACATCTTCTGCTAAGTACAAGAGGTTGTAACCAGAAATACAACTAGGCAACACTTAGCAATGCAATGTACAGATATTTGGTAACCATCAACACAATGTTAAATATCAGTTCCTTCATGAATGTAAATCTATACAGTGATAATTTTGTGTTATTGCTGGTACCTCTGAAAGAGTTTCAAACCTGTATGTACAACTATTAGTGATAAAAGGGGAGGGTATATTCCTTACTCTGTTAAAGCATGAGGGATACCTGGATTGTGTTACATGGGTCACCTACTGTGTCATGAACATTACATACCCATCTGAGCTCATGAGCGTACATCTGTCTCTGAAGCTGGGCCAGTTAATTTACAAAGTGCATACCATCAACCTACTCATGCTATGTAATTGTACCTAAGGCAAGTCGTTGTGGTGCACAGCCACTGAAATTGCACCTCCAGGATCCTCTGAACCCCTTGTCATCCTGATGCCAACAAATGACCTGCAGCAAATGAAGTTCAAAGCAAGCTGAAGCAAAAGGTTGTCAGTAGTGGTATGAGATTCACTAGTAGTTTCCTGAGTCCGTGTTAACAGCATTAATGAAGCAATGACAGAAAAAAACAAGAGCAGGTAGAATTTTACCCAGTTACATTTACTTTATTTTCACTCTTTATGAAACAGAAGTAACCATGTCAAAGGTGAATCTGTTTCCTATTTATATCAAAAGGACAACAGAAGCACATTCGGCACATGCCTCTCAAAAGTATCTAATGCCAGATTTGGAAGGTCAAGCTTGTAGCACTGGTCATTCTTTGGAAAGCCCTTTTGGCAGCCTGGCAGCTATCTCATTGGTCATCAGTACAGTTACTGGAAAGCTGACTCTCCCATGAACTGTGCATCAGCTTCACACAAGTGTCCCATAAATTTGATTTTTAGCATTATAAGTGCTCAGATTTCCTTCTGGCAATATGCATGTGGGTCCTCAAAAATGAGGGGAACCGTCTGTTTGTCCAGATGTGACCAGGCGAAAAGAGGATATAGATGTCAGGAACTCTCCAAGTTTCAGGACATAATCATGTCTAGTTTTGTAATAGTACAACAACTAGCTGCTACAGATTGTTTTATCCATGGATTTTAAATACCTATTAGGCAAAATTTAACCATTGATCCTGCTGTAGAGAGGTGAAATCACCAAGGCAATCAATAACAACAGAACTATCAGTGAGCCCCAGTCCCACCATTCTTTCCATCACTTGGTATTGAAGGTATTGAAGTCAAAAGCCTCACCCAACATTGTCTCATCGTGCATCATACTGTACAGACATAAAATCAGGCTTTCTCTGGAGAAGCCACAATCCTAAAAGTCCACGTGCAGGTCATGAGTGGAAAGCTAATAGTGCTATTAATACAGACAGCAAGCAGAAGCTCATACATAAATGAATTTGGCTGGGATAAAATCTGCAGCAGAAGAGGGAGCCTGTCACCACTCTTGTATCGAATAAGGCAGATAGTGATAATATCATTCCCCAGCCAGGAAGCTTTGACCAAAGTCATTCAAATCGACTCCTTGAGTAAAGGATGGGGAAAATTCATGCTTTCATTGCCCGTGAGAAACATGACAGCTTCTTTTCCAGATATTCCGCTGCCCAACATGACTTCATAACTTTCTCTGACTTAGTTGTGTCATCTGCGGAATAGAGAAAATGATGTTGATCTCTTTGGTGGGGAAGTACTACGTAGTCATGAAGTAATAGTCCTTGTTAGGCTATTGATAGTTGTTACCCAATTCAGATAGCTCCTATGGCTTTTCCTTGTGCTGTTTGAGGGAAATTTCTGTCAGCCCCATCCTGGAGCCCCGTGTGAGTTTCTTTATGCTCTGTGTTACTAGAAGTAGCATCTCCATGCCTTGTCTCACTGTCCTGCCTCTCCTGGCTGGAGCAGAGATCAAGCAGGGAAGTGGGAAGCAAGTTCTGAAAATGGGAGGAGTAAGAGTTGCGTGCAAATTCTGGGAATCCACCTCAAATCCCTACCCCACCTCTTCCCACCACCTCCCAGCGCCCGCCCCCAGCTCCAGCCTTCTCCCTTAAACCACTGCCACCCCGTGCTGGGTTGAACATTTTCGGCCGCCGACCGCACAACTTCAGCGAGCGAGCAGCAGTGCCCGGGACAGCGCGATGGTGCTGAGCTCAGGCAGCTGGGCTCCCCTGGGGCCTCTCCTCTCCCTGTTCTTGTCTACCAGCATGGCGGTAAGTGAAGGGGCAGCGTTAGAAAACACAGTGGTGCAGAGAGCGCTGCCGGAGAAAATTCACTGAAAAATGGTCTTCTTTCTTCTCTTCAGTACATTGCTACCAGAGAAAACTGCTGCATCTTAGACGAACGATTTGTAAGTACCTGAGTCATTTCCAGTGCTCTTAAGAAGACTCTTTAAAGCTTTCCTATGCTGATCATTAACTACTTGTAGCTTTATTTGATTCTCGTTATGACTTTTCATGCTAATTAAATGCGCTGTGCTTAAACTGTTATCTATTAATAGAGGCATGCGCTTGGTAAAGATGTAGGGGAGGCTGCGCTGTTGACAAAAGTATATACCCAGGAGATGCTGCCAGGAACAGCATGCACCGTTTTCTTGCTATCTGTGTGAATGTACACACAGTAAACTGCCTCTGTAAATTCAAATAAAGCTGACCAAGTGGCAAATGCCTGACCTTTTTTTCCACAGTCATTTGTGTAAGCAGTGCCTGGAAGCCCCCCTGCCCAAATACTCTGCTCTCCTTTTTTTTTTTTGTTTTCCTCTTAAAACATTCCCAATTATTATTCTTTCCTCTTTAGGGTAGCTACTGCCCAACAACCTGTGGCATTGCAGATTTCTTTAATAAATACCATATCACTGTGGATACTGAACTGCAGGAAATGGAGAGAATTTTGCGTCAAATTGCTAACTCCACAGGAACAACAGAACATGTGATTGAACATATCCAAAGCCTCTATCCTGCAGAGAAGCAGACACTACCAAGTGAGAATATAAAATTAACTACACAATTGAAAAAAATATAGTTTATGTAGTTTTCTTGGGTTTGAAGTTGCTTAATTGCAATAATTTTTTACCTTTGTTTTACAGATTCAATTGATGATTTCACTAAAAAGTCCAGGAAAATCATTGAAGAAATTATCAGATACGAAAACACAATTTTGTCTCATGAAAGTACTATACAGTAGGTATCTTCCACCTTTTATATCACTCGACAATCCAAATAATTTTTTTTTTTATTCGTTTATCAAGTGCAGCTAAGTTTTTTTGTGCTCGTGTGGACCATTGTGCCCACACTGTTGTTAGAGCTACCTAGCAAGGCACAGAAAGATCATGAGGATGTCATATTGCATTTTCTGATCATCTGCATAAGCCATTAATTGTGCAAGAAGTGCAAGACAAGAATGTCAGGAAGCACGGCAATATTTTTAGTCATGTTTCTTTTGCTGTGCTGCCTACTCCTAAATTTTTTTTCCTGACCTTTGGAGATTTTAATATGCAGTTGTGCTGTAATGTATGTTGTGTGGAAAATTTGTACAAAAATTGGCTCTGGCTAATTTTGCCGCATATCTCCATAAAAATCATCTCAGTTACACTGAATCGTAAGGAACTATAAACTCAGTGGTAGCCTTTTGTAAATTGACATTGAAAATAAAATTGAAAACATCATTAACTTTTCTAAATCTTAAGGAAATGTTTTTTGACCTCAATGTAGAAAAATCTCCACTTCTCTAACGTGTGTCAAGGATGATTTAGGCATTCTGATGCTTTCATCAGTTTATTTATAGCATTTATGTTTCACATCTGTGCCTGTAATTAAAGAGGAACAATTTATCATTTACTTCAGAAGAACAAAGTACAACTTTCCATAGAGTTATATTCATACATAAGTTACTAGTTTGAGTTTTGCTGATTAGAGTCAAGTCAAGATTTGTATAAGATTATGCACCTCTTTCCCATTTTTGTCTAGTTTCCTCAGCTTTAAATATCAGTGCTAATAGAAGCACGTCCTTTTACATGGGGGTATGTAGCAGCATGCTATGTAGGTGAGGTATGTGTGCAGGGAAATGTGTATTATATATTCAGAAACAGCTCAAACAACAAGCCATTTTTCTGTCTCCCTGTCCAGACAGTTGACAGATACACACATACTGAACAGCAACAGGATCATGCAGCTGAAAGAGAAGGTTGCCCAGCTTGAGTCAGTATGTCAGGAGCCATGCAAAGACACAGTTGAAATACAGGAGATAACTGGAAGAGGTATGGAAAATGTTTCTTCTATGGGGGAGAGTTAATTCAGTTACAAGTATCACAGCAAGGAGTTATTTGTAATCTTATGGGCCATAGATTTCTGCAAAGATATATTAGATTGCAAGTTATGAAACCAGTGCTTGGATCAAAAACAGTGCTAGGTAGATGCTCTGCGAACAAGGTAGTCAGATGCTTCTTTGGCCTTTTTGTCCAAATTATGATTATCCCAAAACATATGACAAACATATGATAACATGAGGGACACGAGTAGAGACACGGACATAGAACAAACAGAAGAAACTCATTATCAAATTTCTACTGAGTCACCTGAAAAAACTGTAATTATTCCGTTAGCTCCAAAAGTGCCTTTTTTTGTTGATGTAGAAATAAATGCAGTGACTGTATTTTACATTTAAGTTGCTTAAACTCTATGTGAAACTCAATTCCTCCTCATCTTACACAAGTCTTGTGACCTTCAGTAGGGCTTTTTATGGCAATGACATGAAAGTGTGTGGACTAAAAACCTAACTTTGCAACAAAGACATTTAGATGAATTGAATTTCTTGCACTAAGAAAGTTACAATATCGACTAAATGTGAGTGTAGACCTAAAGCAAGATTAATAATTATTGTTTGAACTAAATGTGAGTGTAGACCTAAAGCAAGATTAATAATTATCATTTGAATATCTTTACTTCAGATTGTCAAGACGTTGCAAATAAAGGTGCCAGGAAAAGTGGCCTCTACTTTATCAAGCCTCAAAAAGCCAAGCAGTCATTCCTAGTCTACTGTGAGATTGACTCATATGGCAATGGCTGGACAGTGTTACAGAGGGTATGTTGCTTACATATTATTACCATGAGCAAACTTATTGCATCCGTGCTCGTTTTATTTACCTACATAAGATACATTTTTTTTATCATGGTTTATATTTGTTTTGTGATTTGATTTGATTTGATTTGATTTGATTTTCCCAGAGACTAGATGGGAGTGAGGACTTCAAGAGAAATTGGGTTCAGTACAAGGAAGGATTTGGACATCTGTCTCCAGATGACACCACTGAGTTCTGGCTGGGCAATGAAAAGATTCATTTAATAACTACACAGTCTGCTCTGCCATACACCTTACGGATAGAACTGGAGGACTGGAGTGGCAAAAAAGGGTATTTACTTGTGATGCTTCTGAAAATGACAGCTTAAAATTTAGAGATCCCACAGCTGCATCAGTTTATACATCGCTATGAAAAAAATGACCTCCTAACATGCACAGGACACTGCTTTGGCTTCTGAACTCACAGCTGTGACAGCAGTCACCACGTTTGGCTTGTTGGCAGGCACACATGTATGTTGGAAAACCATGTGTCAGCAGCCCCAGTTTATTTGGCCGAAGGAATCTGTTTCTTCTCTAAGTTTCTTCACATCTTATACATCTTATGGACTAGATTGGTTTAGGTCCCTTCCAACCAAAGTTGTGGGGTTTTTGCTTTATGTTTTTTCCTTTTTTTTTCTTTTCTTTTTCTCCTTTTTTTCCCCCTTTTTTTGATCTTTTTTCCCCCTTTTCTCTTCTCTTCTCTTCTCTTCTCTTCTCTTCTCTTCTCTTCTCTTCTCTTCTCTTCTCTTCTCTTCTCTTCTCTTCTCTTCTCTTCTCTTCTCTTCTCTTCTCCCTCTTTCTCTGTATTCCATTCTACAGAAGGGGTTACTATCCCTGTTATTTCTTGAGGCATGTCCTTCCTCCTCCCATCAAAAATTTCCTCATGAGCTCATGACCTAAGTAAGCCTTAGCCTGGGAGATCTATATATATGTATATATGTGTGTTTGTATAATGTAGATCTTTCATACATAACTGAAGACTAGTAGTCAGAAAATATGTCTGATACTGGAGCACAGAAGTGGGTTGGATTACAGAATTATGCAAAACTAATTCATTTTCAAATGCTGGGGTGCCATAAATGCATTTTCTGCAGTTCTAACACCTATGTGTCCTTCATTAGTGCACGTGCAGGGAATGCAGCATGCTCATATTCACCATTCTCCTTTGTTAACAGCACTGCTGACTATGCTGTGTTCAAAGTGGGAAGTGAAGAAGACAAGTATCGACTGACTTATGCCTACTTCATCGGTGGTGAAGCTGGGGATGCCTTTGATGGCTTTCATTTTGGAGATGATGCAAGTGACAAATCCTTTACCTACCACAATGGCATGCGGTTCAGTACCTACGATAACGACAACGATAACTTTGCTGGCAACTGTGCTGAGCAAGACGGATCTGGATGGTGGATGAATAGATGTCATGCTGCCCACCTCAATGGCAAATATTATACAGGTAAAGTATCTTCTAAATACCTATAACCCAGGGCACCACATTTCAGTCAGTGACAAGGGGGTCACTTTCACTGAGTATGTTTTGTCATCTGGATTTCCCAAAGCTGGCATAGCCCATTCTTTGCACTGTTAACGCCAGAAGTAGGAACTTATGGCTGACCTCCAGCCCAAAGCAGGAGATTCAGTCCTGAGAGCAGCAAATTAGGGGGAGAAGGGCAGTGAACAGGGCCTGTTAGCATGCCCAGAGATGCCACAGAGGTATTAGTACTAGAAAAATATATGGGCACATTAACTATTTTACAATGCATCTAACTTGTTTGCTCCAACTGATATTGTTTAGGTGGTGTGTACACATCAAAAGATGCTGGTCCTGCTGGATATGACAATGGCATTATCTGGGCAACCTGGCGTGACCGGTGGTACTCTATGAAGAAAACTGCAATGAAAATCATCCCATTCAACAGACTGTCAGTAGATGGACAGCAACACAACTTAGGCAGCACCAAACAGGTTCGACCACAGGGCCGAGGAGATACTTAAAATGACAACAGAACACAGTTATGATTTCAAACACTGAGCATGGACAGCTGAAGGGTTAAACCAACTGCATCTTAGAGAAGTTGGCTTTGTTTACCCTTTTGTCATAGAAATATTTGTATTTTGATTTTAATATACCTTCCATATGACTGTTTCTTTTAACAGATAGATAAATGGATAGTCTTGTGATCAGAAATAAGCCCTAGCTTTCATGTCTTTTAACTGATACATTTTTAATTTCTAACTATGTATGAACACTATCAACATGTGACTATAGCCTTATGTCCTCCTTTCTTTGAAGAACATTAAAATGCTTTCTTTTTTTTTTTTTTTTTTTTTTTTGTGTACAAATTCTCAATAAATTTTTGATTATTACAAAAAATCTGAACTTGTTATCTGTGCTCTACTCTTAGCCATAAAAAAAAAACAAAACCAAAGTAAACTTCATGATGGTTGGAAGATTATTCTGATCAAACCTGATTCAGTTGTTCCTGAATTGCATGCCAGTAGTTTATGCTCTTTCTTTAGAGAAGTGTTGGAGCTCTTTCTCCATAAAATGTGGCTTGTTTCCAAAAGTTTTCAGTCTGCTTTCTGATGAAATTGTTTTGTGAGATAGATCAAAGTCCATAGCAACTCAGAAGAGTCTAGTTTATTGATGAATGCTGCATAACTCAGCTTACCACAAAGTTATGAATAGATTTTCAATCAGGACATGTTAGAAAGGGGACTATCAATGACCAAGAACAGCTATGTTACTCCAGAGCATATGTATTAACAAGTATTTCAAATACTACTGAGAATAAAAATTTCATTTACTATTATTACACTGTACAACCATTATTTCTGAATACCCCTTTTTTATTCATAAATACTTAATAGTGAATCTAAAATATCTAGTGCCATTATCTGAAAAAAATGTGTTAAAACTTGCAGCAGAAGTTAATTAATTGTATTTTACTTGCATTTTCTGTTTCTAAATCTGTTAATAATTACCCCCGTGATCCGCATTAGCAAACTCACCTCACAGATCAACAATGGCACAGAGTTTGCGATGCTGTCTGAAAGGACTCGCTTAGAAAATCTTATGAATGCATTTGAGGGGTACACTAGCAAATCAAATTATATTTGTAAATAAACCATTCAGAAAAAAATACATTCAGAGCTAAAATATATCTATATCTACACCTATATCTATATATCTCTCCAGTTGATATATTAAGAAGTGAAATATGAAGTGTATCCTGTTTTTTATTTTTATCTACAAGTGAGAGGCCAAAAGTTCACCTGAATAGGTGCATATTTCTGAAATGGGAACATTTCTGAATAGCACATTCAAATGCTTTATTTTAAAATAAATTGCACCATTAAAACAGATCTTAAAGGCAGTTTATTCTGCCTCAACACTTCTCCAGTTTTGGTGCCCAGGTCTCTATCAGGGCTGTTGCTGATCCCCCTTCCCTGGATCAGAGTCTCTATAGCATGATCAGTTGATGTCCTGTCATTTTTACTGACGTTGTTTTGACTTAGTTCAGGTTTTACCCCTGGGATAAAATCTAAGAGGATGGCAAGTTTCTCAGGAGTAGGTGAGAAGAAGCCATCAGTTGCCTAGGGCGAGAATGGGGTTAATAACTGTGTGGGATGAAGGACAACCTCTCCACACCACCAAATTGATATATTTGCATGACTCTGTTGCATCCATGCAACCTGCCATGCTGTGTGGCTCAGCATCAGTCCTGCCACCCAGTTCCTCACCAAACAAAGCATTTTCCTCTTGTATGGTTCCTCCTAGCTGAAGTAGTATGTGTAGAGATGCCTGGGGGAAGGATGTGAGCTGAGAGTTGGCAAGCCCAGTCTGATCCTGGTTCTGACATTGAGCAGTGTTGGCCAGTTGCCTTCCACTTTCTGTTTATCCCACCCATGGCATGACTTTAAGGTTGTTGTCATTTATATATTTCCAACATGGAATTAAAAAATATTCCTTCCCCTTCTGTCACTTTGACTTCTGTAACCACATTCTGATAGATCTGAACTGTCACTTGCCTTTCCCAGTTTAGCTTTTGGCCTCAGTGATTTATTTGATGACAGTCTGCTGTCATCACACATTTCACTGGTATGAGCTGGGATTTTATGGGTTATTCACCAGAATTAAGACTGCCTTTTTCTTCCAGTTGATTTGTTGATTGGTGTCCTCTGAGTTTACGCAAACCATTTTAACTTCTTTGGAGAGGACCATCTGCTCCAGTGGTCAGGAGGGTCAGAGCTATTGAATCCAAGAACCCTGATCTGTCAAAGAAGTCCTATACAAGAGTTCATCAGTGAGTCTGCAGGATCCCAGCCCACAGTTAGATTGTCTGGACCCTGAAAGAAGACTGGCAACACTCATGCCATTTGGAGCTCCTTTCTACTGTTTCCAACCCTCTAACTATCAGAAAGTGGTCTGAAAAGACCTCCTATTTCTTCTGATTCTTAGAGATAGAATAATACTTTCAGTATCATACTTTTTTTGCAAACATTGCAATTTGACTTAATGCCCCTACTTTGTGTACTTTTTAAATATATTTTTGTCATATTTCTCTTTTTTAAATCAGTATTTAGCATACATGACCCTCAGACCATGGCCTATAATGAAAGTCATCTGTCCCTTATGAGTTTATAAAAGTTGCTTATAGGATTTGGTGGGTACAAGGAGTTTGCCTTTCTTTTATACCTTGTGTTTGCAGTCACTGTTTCAAAGACACTAACACAAAACAGAGGAATCAGGAAGAGACATACTTTTCCTTTTTCATGCTCACTCTGCAGGAAAAGAAAAGAAAAAAGAGATGAGAGAAGAGAAGAGAAGAGAAGAGAAGAGAAGAGAAGAGAAGAGAAG